>CM060306.1:80598011-80603011 GCA_030674185.1 Monoplex corrugatus
ACGTCCACAGGTTGGACATTTATGGTCGGTTACTGTGGTTGAAGGGTTTGCAGCCCTAGCTTTCCGTGCAGCTCGTTTTTCTTGTGCAGATTGGATACGAGACACTTCTGAAGTGGTACATCCGGTTTTGATTCTTCTACGCCAGACTGTCGGTCGAGGGCAAGGTTTTCCCAATTCTCCCAGTCTATGTTGAGGGACTTTAGCGATGCCTTCAAGCTGTCTTTAAACCGTTTTCTCTGGCCTCCAACTGTTAAAAAAAACTAACAAATAACGTTAACCATAATTAAGATTCAAACAAATTAACAAACAAAATTAATAAGTATCTACAATAAATGAACAAAAATAAAACTAAGAACTGACTAACCATAACAGTGAACAAGTGAAATTACATTTTAAAGGTAACGCACTATAGGACTTTTTGACAGGCTAACAAAAAATTTCATATATTGATGATGAGGAGGCAAATATTTCAGAAACTGTCTTCGAAGAAACGTAAATAGTGCAGGAGTATGTCGTTTTACCCTAACACAAGAAAGAATATGACTATGTGTTATCTTCTTTCCACACAGACACATTATGTTCTGGGTGTATTTGTTTTGAATACATCAAGTTTCCATCTATTCAGTTTCATTTTCTCCAGATGACGTCTCCGTGCTCGGAACGAATTCCATATGCGCTAACATCACAGATGCCATGTGTATGGTTATCAAGGCCCAAGCCTAAAGCCTGCACATAAACCCATGATCTGGCCCGGTCCTGAGGCCCTACCTAGACTATGTTTTACATAGTGTATAATTTCTACTGGTATTTCATCAGCCTATTACTGGAATAATCTTGTTGCATGTAAAAGACATGTGTATCTGCGTATCTTACCTTCAAAACAGGAACCTTTTTATAAGTAAATAAATAAATAATTAAAGGTCTGAATCACAACACAACTAGCTATCCTATATAAACTTCTCTCACATGACAGAACACCCCCCCCCCCCCCATTAGTTAATGCCAAATGCTCAGCTGTCTATCAACCAGGTGAAGACAATATTTCTCAATCACAGATGGGTAAGTAAGTAAGTAAGTAAGTGAATAAGAAGTAGGTGAATAGGTGAATGCAAATTAAAGGAGTATGTAGGTAAATAAACAGGTACGAGATGAAAATAACAAATAACAGTAATTTGCATTAAGATATTATGTCTCACTTGTTGGCGTCACCGGGTTCAGTGTTGGCCGCTGCACTCTTTGATACCGCCACCCCCACCCCCTTCCAAACGGCTCTGTCTTGACTTTTGTGGACAACTTCTTGAATATTTAGGCCACTGATGTTGCTTATGTTCTCGATGTATGAGATTGAAGGTCAGCCTTTCTTCCTTTTTGCCTCTGTTTTTCCTTGAAAAATAGTTGCCATGAGGTCTGTGTTCTTGTCGCGTGACACATTGCCAATGTATTTAGTCTTCTCTTGTTGATGTCTGCTGGTAGTTTTCTGGTGGTTTTAGTTCTTCCAGACACTTTCATTATTCTTCTATCTGTCCGTTTGACACGTAGTAGTCTCCGATAAAACCACATCTCTGCTGCCTCAATTCTTTTGCGATCAGGCTTCACAGTCATAAATCATGATTGGCCAGATCAAACAATTTAAAAGTTTAATTTCAGACCATTAAGAGCAGTATTTGTAGTAAGATATGCTAGAGCCATATCAGCCTGTCAGCCCAATTCCCTTCTGAACCACAATCCGTTATCACTCACTAGAAACATCGTTAGACCCTAAAACACAGAATAGAACACATTTATTTGCTTCAGGAACCCAACATAAAACTAACAGACACAGACAGACTGGTTTGCAAGGAGTTGACATTCAGTTATTGAAAATATAATTATCTTCCTTAAATAACTCCATGGATTTACCGTAATGCGCTTAGAGCATTCGATTTGTGAAGGTATATATTTCAGAAACGTACTTTAAACAATGCGAGGTGATGTAATGAAATTGATTGTATAAGCACACGACACAAGACATTTAACCCTTCGACTCCCGCACCAGTCCACCAGCATCCTGCATTGCCAACCATGCCAGCAAAGCAAAAACTTAACCCTTTGATTCCCTCACCCTGGGTGGATAGGGTGAGGGAATCAAAGGGTTAAGTTTTGCAGTTGGAAGATAAGGTGCGGGAGTCAAAGGGTTATTCATCAAGGCTGCCCTGACCTCGCCATGCATAACTATAGGACGGTCACTGACTGGTCAAGCATGTGAACGCCTGGTCTGGCAGTAAAAGGGATAAGCCTGCAGCATCATGTGTGAACGAAGCGCTAGGCGGGGGGGGGGGGGGGGGGGGGAGTAGAGACGAACAGTAGATAAACAGTAGTGAGGCCATTCGGTCAAGAGAAGGACAGTTACAACCAACCAGTCAATGTGACGAAGTAGCCAGCACAACAGACCACTGATTGGGAGGTTTTCGGTTTAAACCTCGGCCAATCAAAAAAAATTTTTTTTTTAGGATCATTGCACTCAGAGAGGTTATCTTAGTGCTCACTCTCTTTTTTTTTCTTTCAATTATTTATTATTTTTTTAGGATCATTGCACTCAGAGAGGTTATCTTAGTGCTCACCTTTTTTTTATATTTTTTTTTTAGGATCATTGCAATCAGGGAGGTTACCTCAGTGCTCACCTTTTTTTTATATTTTTTTTTTAGGATCATTGCACTCAGGGAGGTTACCTCAGTGTTTTTTTTTTTGGATCTTCACCTTCCTCAGTGCTCACCTTTTTTTTATATTTTTTTTTTAGGATCATTGCACTCAGGGAGGTTACCTCAGTGCTCACCTTTTTTTTATATTTTTTTTTTTAGGATCATTGCACTCAGGGAGGTTACCTCAGTGCTCACCTTTTTTCCCCCGTCTCATTTTCTACGCCACTTTAATGGCCACACAAGCTGGCATAGTTTTTATCATGAGATGATGATGATGTTGATGTGGATGATAATCATGATGCTATGGAGTTCCATCTAGGATTGAGACTGCGTGACAGGGTTGTACTCTAGGCTAACTATCATAATATATCCTGGCGTCAACCAGGCCCGAGAGATACAGACATCTGCAGTGTTGGTCAGAAGATTTGAGTAACACCCTCAATGACGCATCCGCGAAGTGGATGAGACTCGACTGTGTGGTCCAAGTCTTCCCAGTGAGCCCATAGCACGCCCAACTCTGGGTAGGAGCCAGTTACAGCCGAAAAATCCCACAATGATTTTTGAAGGTACTGATGGGGATTCGAACCCACAACCTTCCAGTGTGTAGTCCGTTGCGTTAACCACTACACCACGGCGACTGGTTGCCAAAAAAATTAAATGGTGGAGATTTTCTGCCTTGACTGTCTCCTTCCTATCCACAGCTGAGCGTGCTATGGGCTCTGCAAGAAGACTGTGACCCTACGATCGAGTCTCATCCACTTTACGGAAGCGTCACTGAGGCTGCTGTTCAATTTTTTTTTTATCAACACCGCATGTATCTGTATCTCTCCGGCTTGGTTGACGTTAGGATATATGGTTGACGTTAGGATATACAATGAAGGTAAGCTTAAAGTACAACCTTGTCATGTAGTCTCAGTTCAAAATACAGCTCCATAGCAGATCACCATCATCCCATTATCATCATCATGTCATAGTGAAATTTTGTCCCAGATTCCGTGGGCAATTCATACCCAGCTGTCATGATGATACCAGTGTTTGTGGGTTTGGAGATGTGTTGGAAAGCTGAAATGAGTGTGTGGAACAGTGACATAGAAATGAGGCAGAAGACAGGGCAGCCAAAAATCGTTTCAATAAATAGAACAGGAAGGATCAAACAATAGTGTCAAAAGAAGTGCGTTTCTTTGTTGAAACATTCCGAACTTCTGGAACGTTGGTTTTGGGGCAACCATAAGTTTTGCTGTGACAAGGAAAACGCCGTAGAACAAGCCGTCCAGAAGTATGGAGTTGGTTTAAAAAGTTTTTAGTCTCAGACACTTTCATATGCACTCCACCCAAATCTGCCAGTAATTCTCTGGCAGACTCCTTGAATCTGCAAAAACAAAACAAAACCTATGCGCTGCAAGATCTTGAAATATAGGGGGGGGGGGGGGGAGAAGGGACCAATGAAACACTAAGCTGACACCAACAGAATGATGGAAACATTATAAGATGGGCAGCGAACTGGGCAGTTCTTGATGTTGCGGGCTGGGATTGAACTCAAGATATAAGATCTGGAATCCGCGGCTCTACCAACTAGCCCACGATATCCCTTAGGCCGCACACACTGTACCACAGTGAAGCAAACATTGGCTGCAGATTTGATGACACAGGCGATCTCCTTCACCAAACAGTTGACTGTACCATCGGACTGCTGACCAAACAAGACGTGACGTGTGAAAACAACTAATTATGTGATGGTTCGCCTGTCGGTCAGCTGAGCGGTATCTTCTACATGTTTTTATCAGAAGCTGCCAGACATCATTCCAGCAGTTATGAGTCTTTCTCTATGTATAGTGACGTTCAGGGTTTACCCTTCTGGGTTTTTCTTTTTTCTTTTTTTCTTTTCTTTTCCTGTAGTGTTGCTGTTTTTGTGATTAAATGCTGATCCTGTAACCATAAGCTGCCCACTGAACTTAGTAAAAATTATGGAATTCCAAAGGAAGATAGAAAAGGTACGCCTTGTGGCGTGGATGTACGGATGATGAGCATAATTTCTTTTTTGAATACCAAAAAATACACTGCCGCGAGGAGTTGAAAGTTCGAAGTTTGAAGTTTGTCCAAGACAGATTCTTCGCGCTCAGGCAATTCTGTATGCGCTCCACGCAAATCTGCTGGCAATTATCTAGCAGACTCCTTGAGCTGTGCAAAACCCTATGCAAAGGCAAGATCTTGAAATAGAGACGGGTGGTGGAGAGGGAACCTATGAAACATTCAACTGACACCACCAGAATGAGTGAAGCGTAACGATGGGTAAATAACAACAGTTTTTGATGTTGCTGAGAT
>CM060306.1:80608011-80610511 GCA_030674185.1 Monoplex corrugatus
TGTGTGTATGTGTTAAGTAACCTGTACTTTGCAGGTCGTTAGCGCCTGGAAGCTGAGAACTCCGCACGTGCAGAGCTCCAACGGCAGAAACTTGTGATGTAATTACATCTTCTGACTGTATGTCTTTTCTGACTGTACGTCTGTCTATCTGTTCGTCTGTATGTCTGTCTATCCGTCTGTCCGTACATACGTCTGTCTGCTGTTGGTTTTGTTGTCGATGTATGAGATTGGAGGTCTGCCTTCCTTCCTTTTTGCCTCTGTTTTTCCGTGAAAAATGGTTGCCATGACGTCTGTGTTCTTCCTACGTGACACATGGCCAATGTGTTTTAGTTTTCTCTCGTTGATGTCTGCTAGTAGTGTTCTGGTGGTATCAAGTTCTTCCTGGGCACTTTCATTGGTTCTTCTATCTGTCCATTTGACATGCAGTAGTCTCCGATAAAACCACATCTCTGCTGCTTCGGTTCTTTTGCAGTCAGCATTTCTGAGAGTCCAGGCTTTGCAGTCATAAATCATAATTGGCCAGATCAAATATTTTAACTGTTTAATTTTCAGGCCATTTGGTATGTCTCTGTCTTTCCAGGTATTGTTGAGTTAGACCTTTATTCCATTCTGATTTATATTTTAATGTCAAGAGTCATGTAACAAAAAGATATTTGGATTTAAATCGAGAGGCAGACAACACACCTTTATGTCACATGGCATTTCTCCATTTCGGACCTCCCAGCTCAATGCTGACTGTCAACTGTTTCGCTCCGAGACACCCATCAATATACAAGCAGACAGAGATGTGGATCCTAAGAAGGATGTTGAGAGTTCCATGGACAGCAAAGAAAACAAACGAGACAGTCTTGATGGAGGCAGACACAAGAAGATCATTGATGAGGAAGATTAGGAAAAGACAGGCAACATTTATAGACCATTTTATGAGGAAAGGGGAATTAGAGCACCTGGTCACAACAGGAAAGGTGGACGGAAAAAGAGCACCAGGTAGACCTAGGGAGAAAATATTGGACGGACTTGCAGAGTGGCTGAGGACAGAGAGGGTATAAGATGTGCTTGCAGCAACAACAGATAGATACATATGGAGGGCCACGATCGCCAACGCCATGCAGCAGGGTTCATGATGATGATGATGAGATAGGAGAAGAGTGGCAGAATGGTTCAGACTTCGCCTGCCAGTCCCAGGGTTCGTTTCCCGTTGAGGCCTCGACGTTTTCTCCGCAGTTTGACCTGAAAATCGAACTGAACGTCTAGTCCTTCGGAAGGGGGACGAAAAAACGAGTCGGTCCCGTGTGTCTTTTGGCCTGTGTACGCTCAAGGTCCCACGGCAGTTAAAAATCGTGAAGAGCGGGACATTCATCTGGCTGCCCTGGTATAAAATATTGGAGAGACAGGTTGATTTTCCAGGTTCCTCTCTCTAAAGGCCAATTAGCCCTGCTTGCTTTCCCCAAGTCTCGGTAAAAAAAAAAGGTGGTGCTGCACTGTGGCGATCTGCTCTCAAAGGGGAGAGAAGCCCGAGTTTCACAATGTCAATCCAATGTGACAAAAGAAATTAATATGAATATGAAGATGAAGATGAACATGAACATGAATGTAAGAATGAGAAGAAGAAATTGTTACGCTGGCGTGGTAAAAATTACGTTTTTGAAACATATCACCCAAACAATGCTTTCTTCCATCTTTCTATCAAGATATAATTATAGGGAAAAAATTTGTTTCGTTTGTATAGCAAAATTACATTCTTTCAAATGTACTGAAAACAATTATTTCTTCCATGTTATAAGACAATAAGCAGAGTAAAAGATTGTGGCTAAACCAGCGCATAGGCCTTATGTGCAGGTATAGACCTAATGCCATGATCATTTTGAATTTTATCCATCACATGGCATCAGTGGTTTCAGTGCATATAGAATTTGTTTTGAACTCGGAGACGTCATCTTAAGAAACTAGAATTGAACCTATGGCTGAACCATTTTTTTTTCAAGAATCCAGCAAACAGTGATCTTTAAGATCTTGTCACTAAGACTGAAAATAAGTACTGAACAAGTTCATGTATGGCAAAACTACTTTTTTTTCAAAAAACAAAAGTCCTGAAATCAATTATTTCAAACATCTTAACTCTTTCACTCCCGCACCGCATCCACCCACTGCAAAAGCTTAATCCTTTGACTCCCTCACACTATCCACCAGCTTCCTGCAGGAAGCTGTTGGATAGTGTGAGGGAGTCAAAGGGTTAAGTTTTTGCTTTGCTATCATTGCTGACGAGACAGGATGTCAGTGGATGGAGCGAGGGAGTCAAAGGGTTAACCATCAAGACGGAAAACAAATGTAGGAAGAAACTGTTTCATTAGAATCGCTAGAGACCGTTGTTTAAGAATATCACGGAAAGAGCGGTCTTACCATCCATCCCTCGATCGACCGCAGTAAGTCTTTTAAACTGTACTTAACCCTTTGATTCCCCGCACCCTAGCCACCATCTCCAAAAAACATAACCATTTGA
>CM060306.1:80613011-80615511 GCA_030674185.1 Monoplex corrugatus
ACAACACAAAGGCGTTCCAGAAAAAAAGAGAACAGCTCTCTTCCATCTTTCCATAGAATGAGTACTGTCAAGTCAGGGTGTATATGACAACTACATAGGCGTGAGTTACGTGTCGGCCGGTTGTATGTGTGTCTGTACTATTTACCTACTTTACTTTGTCGACTGGCACAATGCCTGAACGGGTGGATGCAGGCTACGTGTGTCTGTATGTCAGTGGCTGGAATCACAGGAGAACCCGTTTCCACTTGCTGTCATCGTGTTGCTGTGATGTATTTGAAAAATGTGGCCTGGCGGATGAGTTTCTCTAATGCTTGATGTGCCATTGTGACTCCAAGATGACAGGGCCCTTTTTAAAGCATACATGTTACGTGACTCACTCTCTGTCTTCTTTTCTTTCTTCTTTCTTTTCTTTTTTGTTTGTTGTTTCTTTCTTTCTTTCCTTCTTTTCTTTCTTTCTTTCTTTTCTTTCTTCTTTTCTTTTCTCTGTTTTTTCTTTATTTATTTCTTCTTTTCTTTCTTTCTTCTTTCCTTTCTTTCTTTTTTCTTTTCTGTCTGTCTTTCTTTCTTTTCTTTTCTTTCTTTTCTTTCTTTTTTCTTCCTTTCTTTCTTTCTCTCTTTCTTCTTTTCTTTCTTTTTTCTTTTCTTTCTGCCTGTCTGTCTTTCTTTTTCTGTCTGTCTTTTCTCTTTTCTTTCTGTCTCTCTTTCTTTCTTTCTTTTTCTTTCTTTCATTCTTTGTTTGTTCTTTTCTGTCCATCTTTCTTTTCTGTCTGTCTTTCTTTCTTTCTTTCTTTTTTCTTTGTTTCTTTCTTTCTCTCTTTCTTCATTTCTGCCTGTCTTTTTTCCTTTTTTTTTTCTGTCTTTTTCTTTTCTTTCTGTCTTTCTTTCTTTTTTTCTGCCTGTCTCTTTTCTTTTCTGTCTGTCTGACTGTCTTTCTTTCTTTTCTTTCTTTGTTTTTCCCTTTTCTTTCTTTCTTTCTTCTTTTCTCTCTGTCTTTCTCTTTTTTCTTTCTTTCTTTCTTTCTTTCTAACTCAAAGTGACTGCCACCACTCTAGCAAATAGGAACCAGAAATACACGAAAAACAGAATCAGAAGATGTATTTGATGTAATAAGACAAGACAAGTGTTCATGTTTCCATAAGCCAACATTGACATGGCTTAGAGTATTTCTAAAGTTGAGAGCTGTGCACGTGTGGAGTTTTCTTTCTTGTCTTGTTAATCAAGTATGTGTTCTGATTCTATTTATGTGTATTTCTGGTTTCTCTCTATCGTCCTTTCTTCATTTCTTCTTCTTTTCTTCTTCTTCTTCTTCTCTCTCTCTCTCTCTCTCTTTCTCTCTCTCTTTCTCTTGTTTCTTCTTTAATTCGTTTTTCTTTCATTCTTTCTTTCTCAAATCTTCTTTTAAAAATGAAGATGTGTATCTATGTGCATGTATGCTTGTGTGTTTTTATTTTTATTTGTTTGTTGTTGTCGTTGTCATCGTCGTCGTTGTTGTTGTTGCTGTTGTTGCTGTTGTTGTTGTTGTTGTTGTTGTTGTTGTTGTTGTTGTTGTTGTTGTTGTTGTTGTTGTTGTTGTTGTTGTTCGTCTGTCAGTTAACAAAAAAAATGTCTGCAAAGATCTCTCTGCTAGTCAAGGTTAGATCTTTTTCACACACTTTGCAAGTCCAGTTCAACAGAAAATCGCGAGAACTTAAATTTATATAGACTGCTACGACAGGCGCTGTAGTTAAGCGTGCAAATGTCAGACTTCCTATTGGAAGGTCATGGGTTCAGTCTGCTGAGACAATTCTGACTGATGGGTGAACGCTGATATTTTTTCTAATCTCACAGGTCAGCGTGTGGGCAGACCTGTTCATGCATAAATCCCTGCGTACACACATGTACAATATCAAATGTGCACTTTAAATATCATTGACTTCCGCACCCTACCCAGCAACTGCAAAAACTTAAAATTTTGATTCCCTCACCCTATCCACCAGCTTCAATACACTTGTCGCCGTGGTGTAGTGGTTAACGCAACGGACTACAGACTGGAAGGTTGTGGGTTCGAATCCGCCTCAGTCCTTTCAAAAATATATCGTTGTGGGATTTTTTTGGCTCTAACCGGCTCTTACCCAGAGTTGCGCTTGGTACTGGCTCATTGAGAAGACTGGGACCACTCAGTCGAGTCTCATCCACTTCACAGATGCGTCATTGAGGGCGTTGCTCAAATCTTCTGACCAGCACCGCAGGTGTCTGTATCTCTTGGGCCTGGTCGACACCAGGATATATAATAAATAGTAAGCGTGGAGTACACCCTGTCACGCAGTTTCAGTCCTAGATAGAACTCCATAGCATCATGATTATCATCCTTATCGACATCATCATCATCATCTTGGCATTGTAAAAAAAAAAAAAAAAAAAAAAGACTGTGCTAGCTTTTTAAGGTGGCATAGAAAATGGGCCGAGAAAAAAAGATGAGCACAAAGGTAGCCTCCCTGAGCTTTACTTTGTTAGTATGGTT
>CM060306.1:80620511-80660511 GCA_030674185.1 Monoplex corrugatus
ACACTGTCATCATGAAAAGATGATGGAGATGGATTGGGCACACAATATGAAGACAGTGCGATCACATACCCTGGGGCACCATTCGCAGACTGGGCACATAATCCGAAGACGGTATAAACACATCATCTGGGGTGCCATTCACTAGACACTAGAAGGAAGACAAAAAACGAGAAGATCCAAGAACATCTAGCAAGAAACAACAGAAGGAGATCTCAAGGCACTGAAACACACTTGGGGTACCACACAGACAGGCGACCCAGGAAACAACAGAAGGAGATCTCAAAGCACTGAAACACACCTGGGGTACCACACAGACAGGCTGACCCAGGAAACAACAGGAGACACCAAGGCCCTGAAATACGCCTGGGGTACCACACAGACAGACTGACCCAGGAAACAACAGGAGACATCAAGGCCCTCAAACACACCTGGGGTACCACACAGACAGGCTGACCCAGGAAACAACAGAAGATCTCAAGGCACTGAAACACACCTGGGGTACCATACAGACAGGATGACCCAGGAAACGACAGAAGGAGACATCAAGGCCAGTGAGATGTTATGCACGCTTTGAGATGGTTACAGCCCTGATAGGACTCGGTGCAGTCGGCTGTGCTGTAAGCAAAAATACCAAAAACAATAATGTGTTTAAGGCCCAGCCGACTGCGCAGAGCCATATCAGTGCTATAACCATCTCAGAACACACACAACACCTCGTTGACCCGAAAGAAAATACACCTTAAAAAAAAGTGAAGAACAAAAATCAATGTATTTGCACACGCAATCTAATTTATCGCCATTTCGGCCCAATTTATCACGGGAGGGGGGGGGGGGTAAAAATCAAACTTGAATACAAATGTATAAATTAACTAAGTAAACCGACACATGAAACAGACCTAAACAACCTAAATAACCTAAAAATTACTTCTGCACATCGCATTTCCTTATAGCCATAAACGTGCTTAATACTTGTACCCATTTCTCAATCGTAACAGAACTGTTGTAGTGCTTTCAGAACACAGACAAGTGAATGGACTTAGTAAGCAAGGCAGAAAATGATAAGAAGAGATGACAAAACGCAAAGGCAAAGGAGCAAGACAGACACAAAGACAGTGACAGAAAAGAGGAAATTCCTCGTACAGAATTTCCAGAAGGTGGGGATATTATTTACACTGAAAGAGCCCTGGGTATCCTCACAGGAGGTGGGCCAAGGGGGGTGGGGGAGAAGGACTGAAGAAGCAAGCGTTGAGGAAGCGATGGAGGTAAGACACACACTTTCACAAACAATGCCACAATGCCAGGCTGTCAGAAATTAGGGCCATGCCAGACCGCCAATGGCACTGACTGTGGGTTAAACACCACTGACATCTGTGTGCTGCTGGGCTCGCGCGCTCACACGCACACACACAGAGAAGCACACAACCACGCGCGCACACTCACACACACACACACACACACACACACACACACACACACACACACACACACACACACACACACATACACACACACACACATATATATATATAATATATATATATATATAATATATATATATATATATATATATATATATATATATATGTATATTATATACACATATATATATATATACACAGATGTACACACACACACAGACACACACCCACAAACACGCAAACACACATGAACACACAGACTTATACGCAGAGAAACATACACACCTATATGCAGAGAGAGAGAGAGACAGACAGACAGACAGACATACAGACAGAAAAAGAGAGAGCACAGGGTAAAAAAAACACACACACACACACACACACACACACACACACACACACACACACACACACACACACACACACACACACACACACACTTACGCACACAACTCGCTCGCGCACGCACATACACATACACACACACACACATTCAAGCATACATTCATACACACACACATTCACACACACACACACACACACACACACACACACACACACACACACACACACACACACACACACACACACACACACACACACACACACACACACACACACACTCAGTCCTCTCAGGCAGATATACCTACCGTCAGTCTCACACACCACTACCATCATCACTCCATGGCTGACAGTCATCAATCTTCACATCATTGAACTTCTTTACAAGGCTCTCTGTCTCTCTGTCTCTGTCAGTCTTTCTGTCCCTCTCTGTTTCTGTTTTTTGTTTTCTTTTGTCTTTGTCTCTTTCTGTCTGTCTGTCTGTCTGTCTGTCTGTTGTTACACATCAATAGTAGGCAGCCACCTCCTTGATGTTAGTATGTGATGTGACCCTTAGGCGAATGATAAGCTGGGGGATTACTGGGTCTAAGTAAATGAATTAATTTTAACAGCCTTCACTGGAAATGCCCAGTGGTCACGTTTCGGGTCTAAGTAAAGCTGGGGGGGGGGGGGGGGGGTTACTATCAGCCGATAAGGGTCATCGAATATTCTGATAACTTCGAATTCATTTTAACAGCCTTGACTGGAAATACCCAGTGGTCACATTGCATTTTTATAGCCTGCCTCGGAGCCAGCATAAAAGGAGCTGAAGACGGAGGGCAAGCAGGAGGAGCCAGGCAGACAGAGACAAAGGCAGAGAGAGACAGAGACAGGACTCCACAACACAACGCGATTCTCTCTGATTCCTTACTCTTTGACGAATAGCGCTGGGGAGTTGCTCTTTGGCGAAAAGCGCTGGGGAGTTGCTCTTTGGCGAATAGTGCTGGGGGGCAGTTAGCCTTTCATATGTGTTTTTAATGTATTGAAATTGTAACAGAAATAAAGTTCTACCACCACGCCGTTTTGAGCCATGCTTTGAAAAAAAATACGGTGGTAGACAAAAAGGAATATTAACTCAGTATTCACTGTGTTATCTATTGAGAGATTGTAGTGCAACACTGTCTGTCTGTCTGTCTGTCTGTCTCTCTCTCTCTCTCTCTCTCTCTCTCTCTCTCTCTCTCTCCTTCCCCTCTCTCCATCACTATCTGTCTAATCTATCTATCTATCCCTTGTTTCAAAATTGTATGTGTTAAGGTTCACTTTTATGTTCATATTTTGTGTGTAAAATAGCAAGGACTATAAGACAGGTCCGAGGGGGACTTTGACTCCCGCACCTTGTCCACCAACTCCAAAAACTTAACCCTTTGACTCCCTAACGGTTAAGTTTTTGCTTCGCTAACATGGTTGATAATACAGGATAATGATGGGCAAGCTGAGGGAGTCAAAGGGTTAATACTACTATCTTTGAGTGTTCTGAATTCTGAAGTCTCTCTACGTCTATATCTATTCCTCAACCAAACCCACCGTTCTCCAACAATTTAAGAAATATTCATAATCAAACATTGCTGGCTTACAGGGAAAGACCAACAGATTACCCTGAAAAAGAAGACAAGAGAAAGACACGTGGACCAACATGGACTTTTCGACATATGAACAACAGTATCAGGAACTAAACTTTGCCAGGTTTGAATTCGAACACTATGCCCCCAGTTTCCCCGCCCACAGCATTTCTGTTGGACCACCACGCCACTGTCTTCCACTGTGTGTGTGTATGTGTGTGTGCGTGTGTGTGAGTGTGTGTGTGTGTGTGTGTGCGTGCGTGCGTGTGTGTGTCTGTTTGTGTGTGTGTGCGTGCGTGTGTGTGTGTGTGTGTGTGTGTGTGTGAGTGTGTGAGTACGTGTGTGGTGTGTGTTTGTGTGTGTGTTTGTGTGTATGTATGTTGTGTATGTGTGTATGCGTGCGTGTGTGTATGTGTGTATGTGCGTGTGCGTGCGTGCGTGCGTGCGTCTGTGTGTATGTGTGTGTTTGTGTGTGTGTGTATGTGTGTGTGTATGTGTGTGTTTGTGTGTGTGTATGCGTACGCGCGCGCGCGCGCGCGTGTGTGTGTGTGTGTGTGTGTGTGTGTGTGTGTGTGTGTGTGTGTGCGTGCGTGTGTGTGTGTGTGTGTGTGTGTGTAATACGTACTTACTGCCTACCATACCATTGGTGTGGAGGGGGCAGTACCGATGAAACAAATACACAGCTCTATGACTAATTCATTACAGGACTATCCATACGTAAAATTCGCTTCATTTCACAAACACAATAGAACTAGGCACGAAAAACAAAGTAGGCGTATAACATGTCGCGAAAAATTAGAAAAAGAACTTCACTGCCTTAAATCAATTATAATGACATTCATTGGAAGACCGATTGTGATTTCACTTTCTATCGAACGTGGAAACAGAACACTCAGAATGATTCATGGCAAACCTAACAGAACTAGAAAGATAAGATCATCATCATCAGACGCCTGTGCGACCAGTCTGGCACTCTGTCAGTTCGTGTTGGTTAACCATATTTTCTGAACTACTGATAGGTGGGTTTTTTTTACTGTATGGAGGTCTGGCGTGTTTTAACTGTCTCATCGTGCTATTGTGTTGGAACAACGCCAGTGGTTTTGGTGTAACAGGGATAACTGGGGTAGCTGGGGTGTAGGCTTTGTTATCTTGGCTTCACGTGCTTAGAAGCACGCAGAACTTAGCTGCCATCTTTAAAAGACTCGTGGCTGGTTACACACATGAGCACCGAAAGGCGTGGTGGTCATGTGGGGTAGACATCAAAATGTCCAATCGGATGGTCTGGGGTTCCGATCCGTCCCCCCTGTAAATACTATCACGCTCACACATAAACACAAACAAATAGAAACGCTCTGACTCACAAATATGTACATACACACTCACCCACACTGACTCACAAATATGTACATACACACACTCACCCACACTGACTCACAAATATGTACATACACACACTCACCCACACTGACTCACAAATACATATATACACAGTCACCCACACAGACTCACAAATACATATATACACAGTCACCCACACTGACTCACAAATACATATATACACAGTCACCCACACAGACTCACAAATACATACATACACAGTCACCCACACTGACTCACAAATACATATATACACAGTCACCCACACAGACTCACAAATACATACATACACAGTCACCCACACTGACTCACAAATACATATATACACAGTCACCCAGACAGACTCACAAATTCATATATACACAGTCACCCACACAGACTCACAAATACATACACACACAATCACCCACACTGACTCACAAACACATATATACACAGTCACCCACACTGAATCACAAATACATATGTACACACTCACCCACAGTGACTCACAAATACATATATACACACTCACCCACACAGACTCACAAATACATATATACACACTCACCGACACACTCACAAATACATATATACACACTCACCGACACAGACTCACAAATACATATATACACACTCACCCACACTGACTCACAAATATATATATACACACTCACCCACACTGACTCACAATTACATATATACACAGTCACTCACACTGACTCACAAATACACAGTCACCCACACTGACTCACAAACCATACATACACAGTCACCCACACAGACTCACAAATACATATACACACAGTCACTCACACTGACTCACAAATACATATATACACAATCAACCACATTGACTCACAAATACATATATACACACTCACCCACACTGACTCACAATTACATATATACACAGTCACTCACACTGACTCACAAATACACAGTCACCCACACTGACTCACAAACCATACATACACAGTCACTCACACAGACTCACAAATACATATACACACAGTCACTCACACTGACTCACAAATACATATATACACAATCAACTACATTGACTCACAAATACATATATACACACTCACCCACACTGACTCACAAATACATATATACACAATCATCCACACTGACTCACAAATACATACATACACAATCACCCGTACCCACACATTTACACACGCACACAAACACACACAAATCACGCTCGCACAAACACACGCCCAGACACAAACACTCAGTCACCCACTCACACACAAATAACTAACACACAAACAGAACACACGCAAAAAAGCAAACAAACAACGTCCTCGCAATTTAAAGAAGTTTAATAAAACAAGCAAACAAGAAATAAGAAACAGAATCCCACAAACATACACAATCACGGTCGTTCAAGCACACGCCCAGACGCAAGCACTCAGTCGCCCACTCCTACACAAACAACTAACACACAAACAAAATTCACACAAACAAGCAAACAAACAACATCCTCACCATTTAAAGTATAACAAAACGTGTAAACAAAGGAAAAAAGATAAGAAACAGGATTCCCAATAAAAGAAAAAAACATTTAAAGAAAAAAAAAACGAAAATAAAAGAAAAAGTAATTAAAAAAAAGAAGAAGAAAACGGAGAGCAACCTCATTATCATCAATATCATCATCAACAACAACAACAACAAGAGAAGAGAACGAAACATATGCAAGATGATGACTCCTTGAGTCTGCACAAAATCGTATACTATGGCAAGACCTTGAAATGGAGAGAGGAGAGGACCAGATATACGAAACGCGAGCTGACAACTCCAAAATGACTCGATCTTTACGACAGACAGGCAGGTTTTAAATTGCAGGCAGGGATTGAACTCGAAATATCTGATTTTGTATCCATGACTCTTCAGCACGGTCAACCAGCCCGCTTAAAAAAAAACAAACAGAAAAATATAGGTCCAAGGGGCGAACCCCGACCCCTGCGTTACCAGCATGGCGCAATAACTGATTTAAAGGGCCTCTGTTATCATCTATATATACATATATACACACATACATACATACATATATAAATATATATATATATACATGTATGTGTGTGTGTGTGCGTGTGTGTGTGTGTGTGTGTGTGTGTGTGTGTGTGTGTGTGTGTGTGTGTGTGTGTGTGTGTGTGTGTGTGTGTGTGAAAGGCTGTATTCATAAAATGGTTTATACATTTCTGTTCCTTTACGTGTGTATGTGTGTGAGTGAGTGAGTGTGTGTGTGTGTGTGTGTGTGTGTGTGTGTGTGTGTGTGTGTGTGTGTGTGTGTGTGTGCGTGTGTGTATGCGTGGGTGTGTGTGTGTGTGTGTGTGTGTGTGTGTGTGTGTGTGTGTGTGTGTGTGTGTGTGTGTGTGTGGACTAGTGTTGCTATTATCTATTTCTGATTCCATGTCATGATCTGTTGATAATTTTTCTTTCTGGTTCCTGTTTGTTTTGAACGCGGGCGATCACACTTGTTTTGGACTCTTTTGAAGTACCAAACTTTCTGTCACGCTCGGCATGCCGAAGTGGCGAGTTACGACAGCAAAACACAGAGTGAGTTACCAATCTTCTTTGTCTACGTCTCTGGACTGGCCGAGAGGTCCGCTAGGTGTTGACGCGTGCATGCTTGGAGTCGTCTTATAATGCCAGTAGCCAATGAAGCAGACAGGTAGGCCTATTTAAACTTTTAAGGACCCACTTCGTTGGCACACGAGCTGACCGATCGCCCGATATAGTCAAGGATATTCTTCATTAATGGGTTGTTGTGGTTGTTGTTATAGCTGTTGTCGTTGCTGTTGTTATTGTTGTTGTTGTTATTGTTGCAGTCGTCGCCGACGTCATCGTCGTCCTTTTTAGTGTTGTTTTTATTCTAGTGGAGGTGGTGGTGAAGGTGAAGGTGGTGGTGATGGTAGTAATGGTGTTTGTCGTGGTTCTTGATGTTGATGACGTTGATGATGTTCATGTCAATTGTTGATGCTGTCGTTTATACTGTTGTTGATGCTGCTGCTGTTGATGCTGTTGTTATTGTCATTGTTGTTTTGTTGAAGTTGACGCTGTTGTTGCTGCTGCTGTTGATGCTGTTGTTTATGTTGTTGATGTAGTTGCTGCACCCTTTCTTGCTACTACTGCTGCTGCCCTCATTATTGTTATTGCTTGCCTGGGGCCGCAGTTGTATACTCTATGGAACGTGGGGCACAAAGTACTTGTATATGTCAGCTGATGATCTAAGAGGACCTTAGTCATGGAGAGGTTCTTTGTTGGTGGGTTAATGCTGTTATTGGCGCTGTTTTCATGGTTGCTGCTGCTGTTTATCTGTCTGTTTGTTTGTTTGTTTATTTGTTTGTTTGTTTGTTTGTTTGTTTGTTTGTCTGTCTGTTTCTTCGTCTGCTTGTGCGTGCTGTTGTTGTTATTATTGTTGATGCCTGTGTGTATGTCTGTCTCTTTATCTTTTTGCTTCCTTGTGTCTTTCTGTATGTTTATCTATTTCTTTGCTTGTTGGGTTTTTTGTTTTGTTTTGTTTGTTTCTTTCTTTCTTGTTTGTTTGTTTTGTTTGTGGGTGCGTGCACAGGTGTGCGTGTGTGTTGTGTGTATCAATGAGCATGAGCAGGTGTGTGGGTTTGTGAATGAGCAATTGTGTGTCTGTGTGCGTGTGCGTGCGTGCGTGTGTGTGTGTGTGTGTGTGTGTTGTGAGTGTGAGTGTGAGTGTGAGTGTGTGTGTGTGTGGTGAGTGTGTGTGTGTGTGTGTGTGTGTGTGTGTGTGTGTGTGTGTGTGTGTGTGTGTGTGTGTGTGGTGTGAATGAGCGAGTGTATGGGTGTGTGTGAATGAGTGAGTGTGTGTATGGTGTGTGTGTGTGTGTGTGTGTGTGTGTGTGTGTGTGTGTGTGTGTGTATGTGTGTGTGTGTGAGAGAGAGAGAGAGAGAGATAAAAAGAGTGTGTGTGTATGTGCATGTGTGTATGTGTGCGTGAGAGAGAGAGAGAAAGATGATGTGAGTGTGTGCGTGCGTGCGTGTGTGTGGGTGTGTGTGTGTGTGTGTGTGTGTGTGTGTGTGTGTGTGTGTGTGTGTGTGTGTGTGTGTGTGTGTGTGTGGTTTAACGCTGGTGTTGTTGCTGCTGTTATTGTTGTTGTGTGTTTACATTCCTATAGGTGAATGTCCTCTTGAGGAGAATGTGGCATATACATTTGCAATCGAACACCTACATGTACACTTCTGTCTGTCCCATATCCCCCCCCCCCCCCCCCGCCACCTGAATGCCCACAGAATCCGAGACAATCTTTCACAATGCTGCGAGATGATGACGACGATGGGGATGATAGGATCCTATGGAATTCTCTCTACGATTGAGATTGCGTGACAGTGCAGCGCTCCACGCTTACTGGCGCCAAGCCGTCAACCAGGCCCGAGAGACACACACACCTGCTGTGTTGGTCCAGAAATTTCAGCAACACCCTCAATGACTCATCCACGAAGTGGATGAGACTTGACTGTATGGTCCTGGTCTTCACAGTGAGTCCCCATAGCGCGCTCACCAAATCTCGCAATGAGTTTGACAGGACGGATGAGATTCGCCAGAACTCACAACCTTCCAGACAGTAATCCGTTATGTTAACCACTGTACCACAGCGACCGCCAACACCTACAACTGAAGTGAACAATAGTAAGAAAGTCTAGGGAGAGCTGTACAGCAAAACATCTTCGGTGGAGAAGCCCCTCCTCCTCTACCTCCCCCTCCCCGTCCCTAAACTTGAGTCAGACATGGTGCCAAACATGTATTCAGACAGAAAACACTGCTGTTTCACGCCTAAACTCCTTAGACTCTTAACTAAGAGGTTGGGCCGCATCCAGATCGTGACTGGTAACAGCTATGATTGTAGTAGGCAGCCTGTAATTTCGTAAGTCCGAGAATTGCATCGATGACTATTATTCAACCCTTTGACTCCCGCACCCTGTCCACCAGCATCCTCTATTGCCAACCAACCTGGCATAGCAAAAACTTAACCTTTTGATTCCCTCGCCCTATTCTCCAGCTTCCTGTAGGAAGCTGGTGGATAAGTGAGGAAATCAAAAGGTTAAGTTTTTGCAATTGGTAGATAGGGTGTGGGAGTCAAAGGGTAGATATACCTTGCCACTTAAGAAACCGCATCCCGTCTGAGACGAATTTTGCATCTGTACAGACTAATAACTGTGACAACATACGTACTATTACAAACTTTTTTCGACTTTTTTCAACTTTCTTTGTAAAATTACATTACATTAATTTTTCTATGCAAAATATATTACAATTACTGTTTTTTTCTGTTTCTAACATACATGACGAATCTTTTTTCTATATAAATGTATTATATTTATTTATTTCTGTATGTAAACTGTACTAGACTATTATTTTTTTCCAAGGCAAAATACATTTGTTACTTCTTCTCTATGTAAACTAAAGCAGATTCTTCTTATCTGTGTAATTTTCAGTATGATTCATTTTTCTGTACGTAAAATATGGTGCCATTCAGTTATATATGTAAAATTTAGTAAGATACATATAAATGTAAAATACAGTATGACTTTTCTATGTAAAATAGATTACGATTAATTCCAGTACGATTCATTTTTCTTTAGATAAGACATGGTACGATTTTTTTTTTATATGTGAAATACAATACCATTCATTTTCCTATACGTAAATACAATACGATTTTGTTCACGCAGATGCGCACACAGACACGCAAGCACACACGCACGCACACACACTCACAAACACACACACACACTCACTCACACACACACACACACTCACACAACAAGTCTGGCAGGGAAGGTAAGGTTTGTAAAGAAAAGGTTTTTCCAGTCCTTTTAAATGGTTTATGTAGAGCAGTATTACATGAAACTATAGAGCGTTGGACCCAGTGTGCAGACCTTCCGTGAAACATTGATCTGACTGGTGGTATTTATGTGTGGAACCTGCCAAAGTGAGAGATAATCCCATTCAAAGAAAAAAACATGACAGAAAGAAACAAAGACGATAGTCAAACCATTCTAACAATCTTCCTTTTCACACAAAGAAAAAAATAACAGAAATAAACAAAGAAGATGGTCAAATCATTCTAACAATCTTCCTTTTTACACACAATACTTTAAAGAAACAAAGAAGATAGTCAAGACATCCATACAATTTCCCTTTTTGAACACATTTTTTAAAGAATCAAAAAAGATAGTCAAACCATTCTAACAATCTTCCTTTTTAAACGCAATTTTTGAACGAAAACATTTTTTTGTTCTTTTCGGTGTTACTGTGAAACCAGATGAAATAAAACTTAACGTGCATCGAGGACAATGGCAGACAGTCAAGACTGAATACTGAATTCAAATATTGTCAGTTCTTGAGGAAGTGCTGTTTACTCACCTCCCTCTAACAGTGCTGATATTAGGCATTTTTGGGGGGTTCATGTAAAAAGTGCTGTTTACTCATCTCCCTCAAACAATGCTGAGATTGGGCACTTTGGGCCGTGTGAGAAGTGCTGTTTACCCACCTTCCTCTAACAGTGCTATATTAGGTACTTTGGGGGACCCTGTAAGAAGTGCTGTTTACTCACCTCCCTCAAACAATGTTGATATTAGGACTTTGTTTGGTCCCTGTTAGAAGTGCTGTTTACTCACCTCCCTCAAACAATGTTGATATTAGGCACTTTGTTTGGTCCCTGTTAGAAGTGCCGTTTACTCACCTCCCTCAAACAATGTTGATATTAGGAACTTTGTTTGGTCCCTGTTAGAAGTGCCGTTTACTCACCTCCCTCAAACAATGTTGTATTAGGCAACTTTGTTTGGTCCCTGTTAGAAGTGCCGTTTACTCACCTCCCTCAAACAATGTTGATATTAGGAACTTTGTTTGGTCCCTGTTAGAAGTGCCGTTTACTCACCTCCCTCAAACAATGTTGATATTAGGAACTTTGTTTGGTCCCTGTTAGAAGTGCTGTTTACTCACCTCCCTCAAACAATGTTGATATTAGGCACTTTGTTTGGTCCCTGTTGGAAGTGCTGTTTACTCACCTCCCTCAAACAATGTTGATATTAGGCACTTTGTTTGGTTCCTGTTAGAAGTGCTGTTTACTCACCTCCCTCAAACAATGTTGATATTAGGCACTTTGTTTGGTTCCTGGTAGAAGTGCTGTTTACTCACCTCCCTCAAACAATGTTGATATTAGACACTTTGTTTGGTCCTGTTGGAAGTGCTGTTTACTCACCTCCCTCAAACAGTGCTATATCAAGCACTTTTTTGTTGTTCCTTTGACTTTTACCTTGATGCTTTGTCCTGTAAAGTTATACATTGGCTACTTCTTAACAATCAACACCTTCGATTCGAATTTGGCAAATGGTCCATTTAGAAACAGTTGAGAAAATCCTGTGAATACGTTTTTGTCTCACACACACAAGCCCGCAGCGCACCGCGCGCACACCACACACACACCACACACACACACACACACACACACACACACACACACACACACACAACACCCCACACACACACACAGGTAATATGGAATAACCTCCCTGTATGAAGAGGTACATCCAGCAAGAAAAGACCAAACGTGAAACTATTTCATTGTACTATTGTCGATGTGTTCGATGCAAATAATACAATTGGATTTTGTTCAAAAGGGATTCATCACACTTGCACAGTTCCATATGTGCTCAACCCAAATCTGACATCGATTGTTTGACACTCTTTGAGTCTTTGCAATGTAATTCAGTTCAGTTCAACGACTGTTCATATGCCAGAGTATAGTTATACAGACTGAGCCTTGGCATTGTGCTGGGAACAGATGGTGGTAGGACCTGTGATGAAAAACAAAGCCGAAAATATTTGAAAGGTTGACGTGTTAAGATGGGCAGCCAACAGACCAGTTTTGAAGGTAGCGGGCTGGAACTGAACTCGAGACATCGGTCCTTGAGCAATCTGGCCAGCCTGCTGGAATAACAACTTTATATGCTGAAAGTAGCTCCACTGACAGGCGCGATAGTCAAGTGGGTAAGACGTCAGACTTCCAACTGGAAGGTCCAGCGGGTTCGATCCTGCCTGGGTACCTCCCACCTGGTAGAGATGTTTCCAATCTTCCAGGTCAACATTTGTGCAGAACTGTTGGTACCTAAATCCCCTACACATGTATACACACGCAAAACATCAAATAAGCACATTAAAGATCCTGTATATCGATCTGTGTCTGCTGACTTTTGGCAACGTGAAAACACCCTGCATGCACATGTACATCCACTACAGATGGAGTGTCTTGACTGTGCAGCAACATATCGCCTGCACAGTGTTGGCAAACAACGTGTGTTGTGTGTTCCTGTTGCAAATGGGTGACAAATCAAAACTCGCGTAAAGAAATAACGATTCCCACGGTGTGAATTGAAGCAGGTGGAACGTTGTGTACCTAACTGGTAAGAATCTCCTAAAGGGGCAGAGCTTAGTGACTCACGGTGTCTGAACTACAGTGGTCTTGTCGCCAGATGAAACGAGGGAGTTCTCATTTTATGCTGGAAGTCTCGACTGAGCTTTTGTTTCGTTAACTTTTAGCTATTTATGCTCGTTTTGTCGCATTTATATCAATTTTGATGTACAGTAGAAAAGGACGTGCCACAAACTTCTAAAATAATTTGCTAATTAATCTGACGTCAGATTTGCGCAGTTAGGCGTTTTGTTCCAGTTAGTGATGGTGATTCCCGTTAAGGACACAGCGTACATACGAGCATCCGAGAAAAATCGGAAGGCTTAAAAACATAGCTCCAATTTTTTTCTACAACACATGGGAGACTACAGTTATGAAAGGAGAAAATCGTGAAGATTATGATAAGGTGTTTGTGCTTGAATACATACGCGCGTGTGTATGCACGCATGTGCGTATGTGTGCACGCATGAGTGTATGCATGGGCGTGTTCCCCATCAACACATTCCCACCCGTACAAATTCCATCACATGAGCAAACCACAGCTGTCACGTTTCTGGCCGTATCAACTGCGCGTTTTGTTTTCATCGTCTCTGATCTGCTAATTGGAACGGGTCAGCTTGACATGGTGTCTATTGTTACCAGTGACCACAATGACGATGACACATCGCGCTAATTGCCAGTAGCATACCTGGCAGCAAGTACAGCGCATCTGACTTGGTCATTAACAATATTGTAGCCTGCCTGACTGATTGATTTGGTGCGGTTTTATTACGTCAGCGCCCACCACAGGTAATACAGCCCATGGGAGATAATCATCCAAGTGAAGTAAGGGAAGGAGGATAAATCTAATCTTACACCAATATCATCAGAACAACAATAACATTAAGATGGACAATAAGAAGGCCAGCTTTAATGTAGCGCACCCTATGATTTGAAGTCACAACCATTCGCATGTGAATCCGACGCTCAGCCAGCTGAGCTGTTGAGGCTCTCATGTAAAAGAATGACTGTGTTAGCAATAATTCCGTTTGGTCTGTGTGTAAATAGTAGGTCTGTTCAGTCCTGTATGGCACTGCTGGTTGATTCTTTTGTTGTAGCCGTGGACTCGAAATCTGATCAATGCTGATGTCGAGTTCAATCCTAGCTCACAAAAGAAAAAGAAAAAGAAAAACAAAAGCCTGTTTGCCACCCATCTTAATGTTTCTATCATTCTGGCATTGTCAGCTTACTGTTTCATAGATCCCTTCTTCCTTTCTCCCCATTTCAAGACCTTGTCATCAGCTGGCAGATGTGGGTGGAGCGCATATGGAATTGTTTGAGTGCGATAAATCTCTCTCAACTCCAAACTCTTGGGATGATAGGCCCACTACACAAAAGGCTTTGTTGTATAGGCTACAATGGTTATGAGTTCAAACCATGAGGTAGGCTATATTAAAACTGGACTTCTTACTGCCCATCTGAACATAGTTGTTGTTCTGGTGGTGTCAGTGTAAGATTAAATAAGTCCCCCTTTCCCTTCTTCCTTGGTATGATTGTCACTATCGGCCATATCACCTGTTGTGGTTGCTGACGTTAAACCCAACCGCATCAATCAATCAGTCAGGCTACAGTGTTGTTAAAGACCAAGTCAATTGCACTATACTCGCTACCAGGTATGCTACTGGCAGTTTGCGCGATGTGTCATGGTCATTATGGTCACTGGTAACGACAATAGACACCATGTCAAGCTGACTCGTTCCAATTAGTAGATCAGAGATGATGGAAACAAAGTGTGCAGTTGATACGGCCAGAACTGTGACAGCTGTGGACTGATCGTGTGGCGTGTGACCTGAATCACACTCCCTGCCAGCTACTGTTTGGCTTTTAACACACACAGCTGTTGTTCATCGACCTGGGAAATATGACGGTAATGATGGTGATGATGATGATGATGATGATGATGATGATGATGATGATGGAGAAAGTTTATGTCTTTCTGTCTATCTGGTTTTGGTTTTAATTTGTCTTGTTTCTTTTTTTAAGCATCTAGTTATTGTTTGGTTTGTGTTCAGTTATGAAAGAATTCATTCAGTGATGATAGTCTGCTAATGTCTGTTATGGTTTATCTTAAACGTTGATTCGTTAACCAGTGGAAATAGATTATGAACGTTAACTTAATAAACAAAAAAGGACAGGTGCAAATTTTCGTCGTGTCCTTTTGGATGTGCAAAAGAAAACAGTGAGTGGATTAATATGACTATCAAGTTCAAGATCAAGAGACTATGCGAACTGTCATCAAAAAACACGATGAAGATGCATTGGGCATATCATCACATCATCCAAAGAGAACAGGATAACATCACCCTGACTACCATTCCTCTGCTACCAGAAGGAAGACGTGAGAGAGGAAGACCGTGAGACTTCAAGGTCTTGAAGTACACCGGGGTACTATACAGAGGGTGCCATGAACAAACAGGAGTGGTAATCTTCTTTGCTCCCACACGATTATGCATTAGTGCGTTATGCCAACAGTATCATGGGAACTAAGTAAGTCAGTAATAAGTTCAGGACGTAATGCTTTACAGTAATTACATAATCACGTCTGTTTGGTCCATTACTTCTGGAGCACGAACTTTTGGCAGATTATGATTTACTGTTACTTTTTTTCCATAGGCCTGTGCCGGTATAATTACAATAATAATTACAATATGTATATAGCGCAAAATCTTGATAAAATCAAACCTAAGCGCTGAAACAGACACACACACACGCACGCACACACACGCACGCACGCACGCACGCACACACACACGCGCGCGCGAGGACACAAACACACACACACACACACACGCACACGCACACGGCTATAAATGGGGAGAAAGAATAAAAGCAATGGAAAATTATAGAGAGCATATTATATACAATAATATATTACAATGTGATTCCCCTCCGAGTGGAGACAGGCTGCAGAGGGGGTTGAGTGAAGTCAGGATTTTATGCAGAGGAGAAAAGGTGAGTTTTGAGAGCGGACTTGAAGGAGACAAAAGTAGGTTGCTGACGGACTGAGAGAGGAAGTTTGTTCCAGGAGAGCGGACCAGAAACAATGTATATATCATAACGAGATAAAGATGATGATCTATGACTTGTTTGGTGTGGAGTTGTTTTTAATCTTGTGGACCGTTGGAAACATATTTGTGAAACGGAGGTTCGATAAACTTTTCTTTGTTAATTTTTTTAATGCATAGCTTATGAGGAAAGGGGATTTAGAGCACTTGATCACAACAGGAAAGCTGGAGGGAAAGAGAGCACCAGGTGGACCCAGGGAGAAAATATTGGACAGACTCACAGGGTGGCTGAGGACAGAGAGGTTGGAAGATATGCTTGCGGCAACAAGGGATAGATAGATACATATGGAGGGCCATATCGCCAACGCCATGCGGCAGGGCACTTGATGATGATGATGATAGTTTATCCATGAGTAGTGACACCTGTCGCGTGAGGCGCGGTAACGACCATGAGACGATCTATTCTATTCGTTGTTAACGTATTTCTTGTCCCTTGAGCGGTTAAGAAACGCCATTGGGACCTTTATCATGCATTAATATTTCACATATGATACCGAAGTATGTGATCAAGCACTGGCACTTGAACTTACCACTGAAAAAAGTTTGCATTTTACCACTTCTGCCTTGCAGGCCAAAGTTTAACTTGTAAAGACAGTTTCAAGACTGCATATGATGATGTAAAATCTGCTTGGAGAGTAAGCCTAGTCTGAATCTACAAATGATCACAACAGTTACTCGGTCCTTATTGCGGAGTAGGGATAATTTACAAAGCTGGATAGCTTAGTACCAATTGACCACCCAACAGTGGACTACTAGATAACTGTAACAAGGGATAGCGGTCAGTGTTTATCAGATAACTGTAACAAAGGAAAGCAGTCAGTGTCTATTAAATAACTGTAACAAAGGAAAGCAGTCAGTGTCTATCAGATAACTGTAACAAAGGAAAGCAGTCAGTGTCTATTAGATAACTGTAACAAAGGAAAGCAGTCAGTGTCTATTAGATAACTGTAACAAAGGAAAGCAGTCAGTGTCTATTAGATAACTGTAACAAAGGAAAGCAGTCAGTGTCTATTAGATAACTGTAACAAAGGAAAGCAGTCAGTGTCTATCAGATAACTGTAACAAAGGAAAGCAGTCAGTGTCTATCAGATAACTGTAACAAAGGAAAGCAGTCAGTGTCTATTAGATAACTGTAACAAGGGATAGCAGTCAGTGTCTATTAGATAACTGTAACAAAGGAAAGCAGTCAGTGTCTATTAGATAACTGTAACAAAGGAAAGCAGTCAGTGTCTATCAGATAACTGTAACAAAGGAAAGCAGTCAGTGTCTATTAGATAACTGTAACAAAGGAAAGCAGTCAGTGTCTATTAGATAACTGTAACAAAGGAAAGCAGTCAGTGTCTATTAGATAACTGTAACAAAGGAAAGCAGTCAGTGTCTATTAGATAACTGTAACAAAGGAAAGCAGTCAGTGTCTATCAGATAACTGTAACAAAGGAAAGCAGTCAGTGTTTATTAGATAACTGTAACAAGGGATAGCAGTCAGTGTCTATTAGATAACTGTAACAAAGGAAAGCAGTCAGTGTCTATCAGATAACTGTAACAAAGGAAAGCAGTCAGTGTCTATTAGATAACTGTAACAAAGGAAAGCAGTCACTGTCTATTAGATAACTGTAACAAAGGAAAGCAGTCAGTGTCTATTAGATAACTGTAACAAAGGAAAGCAGTCAGTGTCTATCAGATAACTGTAACAAAGGAAAGCAGTCAGTGTCTATCAGATAACTGTAACAAAGGAAAGCAGTCAGTGTCTATTAGATAACTGTAACAAAGGAAAGCAGTCAGTGTCTATCAGATAACTGTAACAAAGGAAAGCAGTCAGTGTCTATCAGATAACTGTAACAAAGGAAAGCAGTCACTGTCTATTAGATAACTGTAACAAAGGAAAGCAGTCAGTGTCTATCAGATAACTGTAACAAAGGAAAGCAGTCAGTGTCTATCAGATAACTGTAACAAAGGAAAGCAGTCAGTGTCTATTAGATAACTGTAACAAAGGAAAGCAGTCAGTGTCTATTAGATAACTGTAACAAAGGAAAGCAGTCAGTGTCTATCAGATAACTGTAACAAAGGAAAGCAGTCACTGTCTATTAGATAACTGTAACAAAGGAAAGCAGTCAGTGTCTATCAGATAACTGTAACAAAGGAAAGCAGTCAGTGTCTATCAGATAACTGTAACAAAGGAAAGCAGTCAGTGTCTATCAGATAACTGTAACAAAGGAAAGCAGTCACTGTCTATTAGATAACTGTAACAAAGGAAAGCAGTCAGTGTCTATCAGATAACTGTAACAAAGGAAAGCAGTCAATGTCTATCAGATAACTGTAACAAAGGAAAGCAGTCAGTGTCTATTAGATAACTGTAACAAAGGAAAGCAGTCAGTGTCTATTAGATAACTGTAACAAAGGAAAGCAGTCAGTGTCTATTAGATAACTGTAACAAAGGAAAGCAGTCACTGTCTATTAGATAACTGTAACAAAGGAAAGCAGTCAGTGTCTATCAGATAACTGTAACAAAGGAAAGCAGTCAGTGTCTATTAGATAACTGTAACAAAGGAAAGCAGTCAGTGTCTATTAGATAACTGTAACAAGGGATAGCAGTCAGTGTCTATCAGATAACTGTAACAAGGGATAGCAGTCAGTGTCTATCAGATAACTGTAACAAGGGATAGCAGTCAGTGTCTATCAGATAACTGTAACAAGGGATAGCAGTCAGTGTCTATCAGATAACTGTAACAAGGGATAGCAGTCAGTGTCTATCAGATAACTGTAACAAAGGATAGCAGTCAGTGTCTATCAGATAACTGTAACAAGGGATAGCAGTCAGTGTCTATCAGATAACTGTAACAAAGGAAAGCAGTCAGTGTCTATTAGATAACTGTAACAAGGAAGCAGTCAGTGTCATAGATAACTGTAACAAGGTAGCAGTCAGTGTCTATTAGATAACTGTAACAAGGGATAGCAGTCAGTGTCTATTAGATAACTGTAACAAGGGATAGCAGTCAGTGTCTATAGATAACTGTAACAAGGGATAGCAGTCAGTGTCTATTAGATAACTGTAACAAGGGATAGCAGTCAGTGTCTATTAGATAACTGTAACAAGGATAGCAGTCAGTGTCTATTAGATAACTGTAACAAGGGATAGCGGGTCAGTGTCTATTAGATAACTGTAACAAGGGATAGCAGTCAGTGTCTATTAGATAACTGTAACAAGGGATAGCAGTCAGTGTCTATTAGATAACTGTAACAAGGGATAGCAGTCAGTGTCTATTAGATAACTGTAACAAGGGATAGAGTCAGTGTCTATTAGATAACTGTAACAAGGGATAGCAGTCAGTGTCTATTAGATAACTGTAACAAGGGATAGCAGTCAGTGTCTATTAGATAACTGTAACAAGGGATAGCAGTCAGTGTCTATCAGATAACTGTAACAAGGGATAGCAGTCAGTGTCTATTAGATAACTGTAACAAGGGATAGCAGTCAGTGTCTATTAGATAACTGTAACAAGGGATAGCAGTCAGTGTTATTAGATAACTGTAACAAGGGATAGCAGTCAGTGTCTATTAGATAACTGTAACAAGGGATAGCAGTCAGTGTCTATTAGATAACTGTAACAAGGGATAGCAGTCAGTGTCTATTAGATAACTGTAACAAGGGATATGGTCAGTGTCTATTAGATAACTGTAACAAGGGATAGCAGTCAGTGTCTATTAGATAACTGTAGAAGACAGATTAATAACTGTAACAAGGGATATCAGTCAGTGTCTATTAGATAACTGTAACAAGGGATAGCAGTCAGTGTTTATTAGATAACTGTAACAAGGGATAGCAGTCAGTGTCTATTAGATAACTGTAACAAGGGATAGCAGTCAGTGTCTATCAGATAACTTTAACAAGGGATAGTGGTCAGTGTCTATTAGATAACTGTAACAAGGGATAGTGGTCAGTGTCAGATAACTGTAACAAGGGATAGTGGGTCAGTGTCTATTAGATAACTGTAACAAGGGATAGCGGTCAGTGTCTTTTAGATAACTGTAACAAGGGATAGCGGTCAGCGTCAGATAACTGTAACAAGGGATAGCGGTCAGTGTCTATCAGATAACTTTAACAAGGGATAGCGGTCAGCGTCAGATAACTGTAACAAGGGATAGCGGTCAGTGTCTTATCAGATAACTGTAACAAGGGATAGCGGTCAGTGTCAATTGGACAACCGTAACAACGGATAGCGGTCAGTCGTGTGATAGGTGCTAGACACCTCAACTTTTCTGACGGCAAGTTTGTGAGGATGGTATCTATTACCACTCTCTTGTTCTTTGACTAGCTTCGTCCTTTGAAGACAGAAAAGACTTTACCATTTTACCCATTACGGCTTGGTGCAGTCTTGGAGTTTGTTTCTTTGTTTATTATTTTGTGATGTTTTTTCGACGGTAATCGGTCGGGTTTTGTTTTGTTTTGTTTTGTTTTTGTTTCTTCGTTTGTATGTTTGCTTGGGATTTTGTTTGTTCGTTCATTTGTTTGCTTGGGATTTTGTTTGGGTTTGTTTGTTTTCTCTGTTTCTTTGTTTGTTCGTTCATTTGTTTGTTTGTTTGTTTGTTTAAGGGTTTTGGTTGTTTGTCTCTATCTCCTTGTTTGTTTGTTTGTTTTGATTATTTGTCTCTCTCTCTTTTTTTCGGTAGACACTTGTTCGTAAAGTTGTTTGTCTGAAATTTGAGACCTACTGCCTTCATTCATTTATTGAAGGCTTGTACTATCAAGTCATTCAGTCATACTACACGCAAATTAGCCTACAGATGCTGCAGTATCCAACAGTGGCTGTCATCGTTTGCGACTATTTAGTGAAAAGATCGAGGTCTGAATTTTCCACCAAATTGTGCTAATTGCGAACTTATTGTGTCGACAGCCCGCACTAAGCTATCTAGGTTATATACGACTTCAAACATTACCAAAGAGGAAGGAAGAGAGAGAGAGAGAGACAGAGACAGACAGACAGACAGACAGACAGACAGACAGACAGACAGACAGACAGACAGAGAGTATGAAACACATGTTACTAAAACAAAGACAGTTCCGTCGAAGCCACAAATAATGAGAAAAAAGGATATACGTATACTTAGATAACCACGGAACATTGCTTATTTGAAAATATAAGCTGATTAACATAACTTTATACAGACTCGTACATGCTATGTAACATTGTGCAGTTGTACTGTGTCAAGTCTTTAGTGCAGTTTTTCGTGAACAAAAGGGAAAACCCATGTTATAACGTACAATGGTAGTACAGTTGTATTAGATTTATTACTTTAAGATAGTGGTAAAGTTGTATTAGGCGGTTTATTACTCAACGACAGTAACACATTATATTAGGTTCATCATTCAACAATAGTAGTACATTTGTACTAGGTTTATTAATTAACTCAAAGATAATAATACAGTTGTATTAAATTTATTACTCAAAGATAACAGTACAGTTTGTATAAGTTTGTTACTCAATGATAGTAGTAAAGTTGATAGTAGTAAAGTTGTATTAGGCCTACGTTTACTATTCACCGATAGTAGAATAGTTGTGTTAGGTTTGATTCGAGGATAGTAGTAGGCTAGTAGGCCTATTACTGATGCCTTGCTACTTTACACACACACAACACACACAACACACACACACACACACACACACACACACACACACACACACACACACACACACACACACACACACACACACACACACACACAAATATGCACACTGTGGTTTTTTGTCCATCAGCATCCTACATTATCAACCATGCTAGCAAAGCAAAACTTAACCCTTTGATTTCCTCACTTTATCCACCAGTTTCCTGCAGGAAGCTGATGGATAGGGTGAGGAGTCATAGGGTTAAGTTTTGGCAGTTGGTGGATAGGGTGCGGGAGTCAAAGGATTAAGCCATTTCGTATTAGCATAGGTCTACGTGGTAGATAATGACAAGTCGTGTGTGTTCTCTGGTCGCCAATAGGCCTATAAATTGCCTCGTGTCACATGGCTTAATGACTGCATGATGCCTCGTAGATACAGTCGGAGTCCAGAGCTACAAATAGACATGCAGTTTATGCATTTGCGTGTGTATGTGTGTGCGTGCGTGCGTGTGTGATAGTGTGTGTGTGTGTGTGTGAGTGTGCATGCGCGCGATAGAGAGGGGGGGTGAGAATGGTCACTGCAACCATGGATCGAGAGAGATGAGATGGTAGCGAGCGAGCAAAAGGCAGAGAGAGAGAGAGAGAGAGAGAGAGAGACAGACAGACAGACAGACTGAGAGACAGAGACTCAGAGAGAAAGACAGAGACTGAGAAAGAAAGAGGGAGGGAGAGAGAGAGAGAGAGAGAGAGAGAGAGAGAGAGAGAGAGAAAAGAGAGACACAGAGAAAAGAGAAAGAAAGAGAGAGGGAGAGAGAGAGAGAGAGAGAGAGAGAGAGAGGAAGAGAGACACACAGAGAGGACAGAAAGAGAACGAGAAAGAAAGAGGTTTTATAATTGTCTTTTCAACACAATGATCGATATGATTTTTACATAGACGGTCTGGGCTAATCGATCCGACGACACTGGTCGTGTCAGCGTGCCAATGTGCGTCAGCGTGCGTGTACACGTGCGTGTCATACAGATGCGAGCTGTGCCAGCTCCGTGCCGGAGGTTCCCTAGTGAATGATCGATTCACTCTCAAGAGGGCAGTGCCAGTAAGTGTAAGACAAATTAGTGTATGACCTCACGGAAAAATTTATCTTCCTAAGTTCTGTGGTTTTCAATAGGCCTACTGCGCGTCTACACCCTGCCGCAAAGATTTTTAATTAACTCACTGTATTCGACTTTTCAACCTCTGCAAAAGTAACGTTCGAAGCAGAATTAGAAACTTCCTAAGATTAAATACTATATCCACTACTGGCGGTCATAGGCCTAAGCCTACTCTGCTGATCTCACTGAGCAGTACGAGACTGACCATTCCAGGTTTTCCCGGCGAAGACGTTCTGATCAAGAATGTGTGTGGCACCATCGATAGCATTTCTTCCATCACAGACAGCACTTCAAGAAAATCGGTCGAGGCGAGAGCACTCATCGGCATTCTCTCAGAAAGGATCGATACGCGGGCAACGCCGATGTATTCGCGCATGTCATTTGCGTGGTAAAGCGCGCGCCCGCTCGAGTGATGTATCCGTGGTACAGTGGTTAAGAAAAAAGTGACAAGGGTCTGGCTAATTTCGTTTTGCGGGCCTCTCTCTCTCTCTCTCTCTCTCTCTCTCTCTCTCTTATATACACACACACACACACACACACACACACACACACACACACACACACACACACACACACACACACACAGAATAATAGTGGTTGTGGTTGTGGTGGTGGTGGTGATGATGATGATGATGATAATGATACTACTACTACTACCAATTTTATCTATGTAGTGCAGACAGCCCACGTTACGAGCATGCTCAATGCACTTTATAGTTAATGAACATTATCAAACTTCAAGTCAAATAACAAGGAAATCAGCAAAACTCGAAATGAAAGTGTGTAATAGGAACCAGTAATAACAAAGATTAAAGAACAGCACTTTTTGTTCATTACCTGTACTAGGCATTTAATTACGAAGTGCTATTAAAACGTGATAACTGTCTGTATGAATATGCTATTTCATGTTTTGTTATCCCTCGCAAGGAGCCATAGCCTTTAATAATAATAATAATACCTAGGACTTATAAAGCGCACAAAGCCACTGGATCTAGGCGCTGGGGAATGGGGGATATAATAGGAAGTCAGTAAATACAAGACTACACAACAACTTACACATCATCAAATGACAATCAAATACATACATACATCATAATCACATAACATAATGATTTACATTCGCAATCTTCAAAATATGCATACCACGCAATTCAATCAAATATCAGATTCATTCCAATTCAACACTTTTCACTCAGTTACTCCATATAAACTATTATTCCACCCCTTCCCTACTACCCCCCACCCCCACGCGCATACACAAAATCCAATTACACATATCAGCCAGCCGACAAGGTGATGTGGGGAAAAGTGATCAGATGTCGAAATACTGCTGGAAAAGGTGTGTTTTCAAGTTTGACTTGAAAGAAGAAATGGACGGAGAGTGGCGTAATTTCTTGGGAAGAGAGTTCCAAAACTGGGGACCGAAATGCGAAAGTGAGCGAAAGCCATGAGATTTGCGGTTATACTGTATCTGCCTGAGGAGTCTTGAATCAGAGGAAGAGCGGAGAGACCGAGATGGAGTATACAAGTGCAGAATATCAGAAATATACTCAGGAGCAGAACCAGAGATAGAATTGAAGCAGATGCAAGCAGTCTTGTACTTAATTCTCTGAGATATTGGTAACCAGTGCAGTTGGTGAAGCAAAGGAGTGCAAGGTTGTTGACGGGATGCCTTAAGAATAAGGCGTGCAGCTGAATTTTGAACTTTCTGCATAGGATAGAGAACAGTGTTCGGGCAGCCCATGAGGAGAGAGTTACAGTAGTCAAGTCTCGACAGAATACAGGAAGTGACAAGAATCTTGGTGGCATCTACACTGAGAAAGTTTCTGATAGATCCAATCCTTTTCAATTCAAAATAAGAAAGCTGGCAGACTTTGGAAACGTGATCTTTCATGGAGAGAGAAGAGTCAAGAATGAAACCTAAGTTCCTAGCTTTTGGACAGAAAGAGATGTCAGAAGAGCCAACAGTGATAGAAGTTGGAAGTGGAGGATTATAGTCTGAAGAACCAGAAAACAGAAGAGCTTCAGTCTTACTGTCATTAAGTTTTAACATGTTGTCAGTCATCCATGTCTTTACATCATCCGTGCATGTCTGTAGTATCTGTATGGTACTGTCAATGTCTGCAGGTTTGCATGCCTGTTGAAGCTGTGTGTCGTCTGCAAAAAGCTGGTGACTAACTCCATGGCTGTATGACTCATCTGAATCTGAATTTGAATATCTCTCTCCATCGAACGTACACGTCGGGGGCTTGATGTTAAAAAGCGTGATTCTGCTTTTGTCATTATCCTTGAAAATAATAAGTACAGAAAATAAAAGTGCAGCATTGATCAATCAAGCAAGCAAGCTGGAAGTTATATCAATAACCCAACTGACCGTCAAAGGTTCTCAGACCATGCATTAAAAATCACTGAATGAAGAATTAATTAATTCGTATTAAAGTACAACATCTCCAGAGATAAATTATTTACCAAAACTCAACTGAACTCATACTTTATATTCACCTACAAAGGAATTTGGACACGGAATATGTCACCTTCACAGAGCTCATAAACCAATGAAATGCCCTTTGGCGTTGCACTATTCTGTACGAATTTATCACAAAAAATGCTTAGTTCATAAAGATTTCAAAGCATTATAAAAACAAACAACACATCAGATAAAGAGAGCCTGGACAGTCTCAGTCTGCAGTTGTGTATCGTGACACTACCTACAGTCATATGTATCGTGACACTACCTATACGTCATATGTATCGTGACACTACCTATGTGTCATACTTTGGGTAAGACAGAGACCAAAATAACAGGGAGGAGTCAACGACATAGACACGTTTGACGCAAAATAGATTACTACTAAGATCTGCCCATAACTATTCATAATAACAATAATCATAATCATATAACACTTATTTAATGGTTGCTGATACATTTTCAAGTTTTGGATCAATTTGACCTTAAAGTGAGGTCTGCAATTTAAACATAAATCTAAGTTTACTGAGCTGCATCGAATTAAATCTTTTATCAAAGTTTTAATAACTTGAACAGCTGACATATCTCTGTCAAAGACAACGTGAAAACTATTAAAGATTGAATTGGAGAAGCCATACCACGCAGACACACTGAACCCGATTACTACAAACGCCATTTAATATAATGGGGATTTTTTTTTTCATTACACCTGAGCATTGGTAAGATAGCCTATACCTGTACTAGCTGTGTCGGCTGTTCATTAAATACACTGAGCGAGTCCCGTGGTTGAGTCACAGACCTCTAGAGGTCTGTGGGCTAAGTGGGAATTGTCATGTTATAATTGTTCTGACGGTTCTATATAACTGACAATAACTAGCCGTTTGTGGTTATCGTTCCAGCGTTACACAAGACTGACTGACGATGCACTGACTTCTGTGTCGGAGTACTCCAATTGACATTGAAAGAAACCTTGGCAGTGCAGTGAGCAACATGGCACAATACGGCAGCTGGCAGCGCTGACGGTCAGATGCTGTGTTACGATCTGTGTTTGTGTAGACTACCTTGAGCAGTCTTGATCACTGCTCTCTTTGGTCTCATTCTGGCGTATGGAGGTACACACATACAGTGAAATGTGTGCTTATCGTGGCATGAATCATCTAGGTCTAGACAATCCTTGTTCCATTCAGGTAAAGGTGATCCAAAGATTTGTTTCGCTAAGCATCTCATAATCTGATAATGTGATGGCAACAGAAGTTGCTGCTGCTGCTGTTGTCTTAGCTGGTGGGGAACCCGAGAATAACGCACGTGACGGATGATCTTGTTTGAAGAATTAACTACGCGTGTGTTTAAGTCAGTGTCAGGCAATTCACGGATAGTGTGTGTCTGTTAGCTTCGTGTCCAGATCTTCCGTTGAACGTGCTTAGCCGGCAAATCCGTCGTCTTGGGATTTCAGTGGAAGCTACAGTGAAAAGAAAGTGGGTTGGTCATCAGTATTCAGTCAAGGCTGTCTGTGCCATGCCATGCAGCCGCTACTAAAGGCCACAGCACTTACAGGCAGCAAGCAGGAAAGACAAGATCACAGGAGAGAGAGAGAGGTGTGAAGCAGAAGACAAAAGACAAACCTGTGGACTGGAGCAGACGAAGCGGGTTGCTGGCTTCTGCTAGATCTACTGAGGAGCTTGGCATTCTTGAGAGAATCGCGTCATGGCGACGAACAACGCGACCTCCGAGTGCATACAAGAGCGGCATTGGTACGCTTTTCTGGCCTCCAGTCTGATCTTCTTTAGTGCCGGGCTGGTCATCATTCTCATCTACAGACTCATCGCCTGGTTCTGTTGCCGCAAGAAGAAGAATGTGCAGGTGTCCTTCAAGAACTCGGCCAAACAGGGAGCCCCAGAGCAGACGGCCCCAGTTAATGGTCCCCCGGGTCGCCCAGGGTCGTTCCTCAACAAGACCCCGGACCCTGAGATAGGTTGGATGACGGAGGCCAAGGACTGGGCTGGGGAACTCATTTCTGGACAGACAACTACTGGGCGGATCCTGGTAAGTGTATACATGTGGGAAAGGTGAATGGGAGAGGGGGGGGGGGAGGTGTTGGTGAGCAGTTTTTTTTTTTATGTTGGTGTTAGAGTGTTGAGCTTTGTGGCAACAGGTACAATGAGTGATTGCTGGATTTTTTATGGGGTAAGGAGGGGGAGGGAGAGGAAGTAATGAATGATTTGATGTGGATAGACTCATAGAGGGTGGTGGGGAGATGGCAGTATGCACATGTTTCAAATGATACTAGAGTATGGCTGTTTAAATGTAATAATCACAGGTGCTTAATTGTAATAATGACAGTCTAGACCTGTATCTTTTGTAATAAATTTGACATGACAGTACTTATCTTTATTATTAGATTTACTGCATTGGCTATTGTTAAGGTGGCCAAGCTCATATAGATCACAAGTTCAGATCACCAGTAGGTTAGGACTCAAGAGAACTTGATTACTTTCTTCAACAGTGATTAGCTACTTAATCAGTAGTAACTGATGGTAAAAATGTTCTCAAAAATAAGTTCATAAGATAATAATGAATGTGCATTTTAAGATTACATACATGAAAAAAAAAATGTTGTGGGTACTTTACGTATATGAAATTGAAATGGAAATGACAAGAATTTAGCAACAGGCATTTAAATGTTGGTTAAGACATTTTCTTTATGTTATTATATATAGGAAAAAACATGTAAAAACTATCATGTTGTTTTGTGCAGGTGGGTCTTGTGTTCTTGCTGAGTATTGCATCGCTGATTATCTACTTCATTGATGCTTCGTAAGTACTGTCTGCTGCTCATCTTGTTCATCATTTAGTGAACAACTATATTCATGCACACATACACACACTTGCATTGACTTCACTGTATAATAATAATAATAATATACAATATTTTATATAGCGCAAAATCTTGATAAAATCAAATCTAAGCATGCATGCAGATACAGTTTGAACATAACACAGATGTTCTAGTCAAATATACAAGATATCAAACTTCCCATCAGAAAGTCTGGGTTCAGTCCTGGTTGGGTTACCAACCCCTCCCAGGGTGGGTTTATATTGATTTTTATGATCTCCCAAGGTCAGCATGTGTGCAGTCTTGGTAGTGCCAAAAACCTCTTCATGATACACACTCAGAACATCAATAAAGACCCTGTAGATCATGTTGATGCCTGGTTACTTATGGAAAGATGACAAAGACACCCAACATGCACACTGACCAAAGACAGAGTATGTAGACTTGTGCTGCAACATGTGGCCTGTATGTGTAGGCAAAAGATAATATGCACATATATATGTATACATACAAAAAAATCTGAATACTGAAAACAGCAGTGTTATATGCCTATGAGATTAATTGTAAAGTTTAATTGTTCACACAATGGTTCAGTTGCATGAATAATGTTGAAGAAGATCTATGCTACACAGATCAAACATCTCTCAGAGAGAGCTCATGTTGTTGAAATAATTCATTTAAAATTTAACAATAAAAACTGGCCTGTTCACTGCCCAGTTAATGTTTCCATTATTCTGGAGACATCACAGCTTAGTGTTTCATAGGTTCCTTGTCTCTTCTCCCTTCTTTCAAGATCTACCCAGCATATAGTGTTTTGCATGGGCTCAGGGACTTTGCCAGATAACTGTTGACAGACTTGGTTGGTGCACTTATGGAATTGTCTGAGTGCAGTGAATCTGTCTGGAACAAACTCCGAACTCCAAACTCCAGAGTCAAAATCAGAGTTAACCGTATGACTCCCGCACCCTACCCACCAATTTCAAAACCTTAACCTTTTGACTCCATCACCCTATCCACCAGCTTCCTGCTTGTGGATAAAGTGAGGGAGTCAAAGGGTCAAGTTTTTGTTTTGCTGGCATGGTTGACATTGCAGGATGTTAGTGGACAGGGTGTGAGAGTCAAAGGGTTAGATGTAACATGAGTCAAGTGGAGAGACAGAAGCCAAGACAGTGTTCAGAATATTTTAAAGCAAAATGATGTGAGTGTGTGTGTGTGTGTGTGTGTGTGTGTGTGTGTGTGTGTGTGTGTGTGTGTGTGTGTGTGTGTGTGTGAGAGAGAGAGAGAGAGAGACTGTGTGTGTGTATACATGCATGTGTGTTGTGCACAAAGTACACCTCAGCCTTGTATGGGGGCATTGGATCTAATTACCAGGTTTGGTCACGTCTGTGTGGTGATGTGATAAGCCTCACAAGTCTGTTTAATTTTGTTGTTGTTATTTTTGTGGGTTATTTTGTTGTTGTTTATATGTTGTATCTGTTTTTGCTGTTCTATTTTTTGCACTGCATCAGTCCTTACACCATTCCTGTCACAATCCTACTAGCATCAAGAGTCCACCAGATAACAGTTATAAGATCAGTGCCCTGTTGGTGTCAGACAGTACGCAAGAGACTCCAAACTGCTGTGGGGGTCATTTCACTGGTATTCTGGATTTAATTTTCGATAGTGCATATTTGGATGCAACATTATTTGGATGCATCGGTTACCATGCCATTTATGCAGGTCTCCTACCCAGGATGTTACCGTAATCGCGTAATAATGTGATAAGTGGAATGCCATAATAACAGTGCCATATAAGTTCATCTCAACTGATGATGAATAATTTCTTAGTCACAATGCCTGGCTGAAACAGTGAAAGAGCAAGGAATACAGTCGAGAAATGATACTACTGCTAATTTATTTCTGATGACAGCTCTCTGTAAACCAGAACAACACCCAAAACCTTGACATGAACTAAAATTAACCCAGGCTTGGAAACAGCAGCTGATCAGTACAGAACAAAAAACCTGTGATTCATGTAAAACCAGGAGAATCTGATACAGTATGCATAATCCTGTAATCATTGATTTTAGTGTGTGTGTGTATATGTGTGTGTGTGTTATAGTGGGGTTTTTTTGTTTGTTTGTTTTTTAGCATTTCAGTTTTCCTCAAATGTGTGTACTTGTACACACATGGTTTTGCCCACAATATGCAGGCAGTACGTTGCTTCACAGTCTTCATAATCTGTTTTTGATAGGTATATGTACTTGGTGTTTTCAGTTTCCATAAGCCACCAGACACTGACGTGACCAAGAGGATCTTTATCAGTAGGTTTATATACAAGCATATTTGATGTTCTGTATGTGTGTGCACATGAAAGGTGGGTATGTATGCACTAACAGTAGCAGGTCTGCAAATGTGTTGACCCGGGAGATTGGTAAATTCTCCTCCCTTACCCACCAGACAGAAGGTACCCAGGCAAGATTGAACCCAGATCTTCTGTTACCGACTGGACTGTGTTGATTATACTGATGATCGCAGATGGACTATGCAGACCTGCCAACCCATACGATTTTGGCGTATTTAGTACGCCAGTTTACTCAAAATACGACCAATACGCCGACTTAATAAAAAATACGACGAAAAAAAAATTAAAGATAAAAAAATCAAGTACCATTAGAAAGTGAATTTTTGGGCTCAGAATGCTCTAGATTGCACAGATTTGCACCAATTCTTTAAAAATTTTCCGGGGGGGGGCATGCTCCCGGACCCCCCTAGTTAGCTTGCGCCTTCGGCGCTGCGCACTCAGAATACACCAATATTTTCAAAAATACTCCATTTTTCCTGGACAAATACTCCAACTTAAAAGTCAGGGTTGGCAGGTCTGACTATGATGGCAGTGACACTGTAGGGGTTTCTATCTGGTTTTGAGAATCTGTGTCATGACTCAGTGACATAATACAATGAATTTCTGGCATCAGTCAGGCTCAGGAGATCCAGACACTTATTTCTGGTTGTTATGACATGATTGGTTTGTTTATTTGTTTTCACCATTTAGCGACAGAAAATGTTAACCCCCTTGGCACAATACATAATTAAAAGTGTACTGTAACAGTGTAAGACAGTGGCGTATACTTAACACATTCTGTACCGCGTCACGAGATCCTCATGACTCAGCTTTCTCTCTCTGTGGACCGCGTCGCGAGGATTTCGTGCCCTGAACCGTAATTTCAGTTTTGAGTATATAAAATAAGTAGAAAATGACCTCATTGCTGACCTGCATATTTGACTTCATGTCTGTGAAAGCACACTTTGGGAAACATGTATGTATTCAGCTTCAAATCAGTGAAAGCGCATTATGGAAAATCTGCATATTCAATTTCCAAGCCTAGGAAAGCACACTAAAGGATAACTGGCGCAGTCAACTCCAAGTCTATGAAAGCACACTATGGATATATATATATTCCCCAATCAGTCACCAGAAAATGACCTCATTGCTAAAATAAGTAGAAAATGACCTCATTGCTGGTAGTGTACTGAGAAAGTAAGTATGTAAGCATGTATGTATGCATGTATACGCTCATATGTATGTAGGTATGTATGCATGTATACGCTCAGCGCTTAGATTTGATTTTATCAAGATTTTGCGCTATATAAATAAAATATATTATTATATTATTATTATTATTATTATTGTCATTTCCTTTCTGCGTTTACTTGACGTTTAAAGCAGCAAAAATGGCAAAAAACAGGCGTAGTTTGAGTGTTTCTGAAGTCTCTCTCCTAACATTACTTGGTCAGTATTTAGTACAGTGACCTATTTTCTTGGTAGGAAAAGGGTTTAAACATTTGACTCTGGCACCCTGTTTACCAGCACCCTGCATTGTCAACTATACTAGCAGATTGGTCAGTTTGTATTCGCATTATAGATTTGACAACTATTCAGTGGGAGATACGAATGGAGCCACGATTGTTGTTCATTATGTTTGGACGGTTAAGCCATGATTGCGGCTCATCGCCCCAAGCAGGTTTAATGTTTTAGCAAGAGTTTGTGGGATGTACATGTATGGTATTCAACATAGATGTTTGCTATTTAGGTAAAAATAGTGTTTCAGTTTCCATTCTTATGTCAGCATGTGGGTGTGATTGGAAATTATCAGTTTTCAGTCAGTCATCATATGCAACATCAGGAAATGTTGGTGTCAGAGAAGGAATATTGCCCAAAATGGTGTCTTATTTCTTGATATTTTTTCCCCACCCACTTAATTGTATAGTTAGCAAGATACAACTGTGAAACTTTTTAAACAAAAGGATGATAGCTGAGGAGCAGTACATATGTATAAGAATTCCATTAAGTAATAACAATTCCATTAGGTTACAGTGTACAGTATGTTGCACTCTGCTGGTCACCATCACTGACAGTGATTATTGGTATTGATATGGTTTTTAAATCCCCTGTGTGATAAATTGGACAGAGTGGTCAACACCAGGGGCATCTCCTTAGAATATGTTTGCAAATCATTGATATGTGTACTTAATTTTCTTTTATTTTTTTTCCTGTTGAAGTATTGTGCGTGTATTGAAATGGTTATAGCCCTGATATGGCTCTACACAGTCGGCTGGGCATTAAACAAAAATAATAGTAACAGTAATATTTGCTAGAGAACTTTGCCTTTGAAAACACACCATGGAAAATCTGTATGTAATATTCAACTTCACATCTGTGAAAGCACATTTATGGAAAACCTGCATATTTGACTTCATGTCTGTGAAAGCACACTTTGGGAAACATGTATGTATATATTCAGCTTCAAATCAGTGAAAGCGCATTATGGAAAATCTGCATATTCAATTTCCAAGCCTAGGAAAGCACACTAAAGGATAACTGGCGCAGTCAACTCCAAGTCTATGAAAGCACACTATGGATATATATATATAAAAGTATACATTCAGCTTGATATCACATCATCTCCTTCTGTGTGTTGGGTTTCCACTACCAAAATGCATGACAGTGATACTGGTGACAGCGGTGATGGCTGATGAAAGTAATAGTCAAATCACAAGATGTTTCACTGCTAATTGGCAATCATCTGTTGCCTTTTCACAGGACTTGGTCATCAGAATGTTAATTGAATTTTTTGTTTGTTTTTGTTTGGTTGGGTGGTTGGTTCTGTTTCATTTTAACAAAATCAGTCACCAGTTCTAGCAGCCACAGTGCTCTTTACAGAAATGCCTGAGTGTGATTCTTTCAAAGAATCTTTGACTCCTTTGGAGTAGATAACCTTTGAATGCTTCATACGATAGCATAGATGAAGAGGCATGGGAATAAGTGTCTGGGAGGGAGTGGGAATTATTTAGTAGGTGCTGGCTCAGGCCACTAAGGTCACCATAAAGACATCGTCTGCTTTTGTAAGGATTGGGTTATGACCCTGCGGATGGCAATACTTGTGTGTTGTTCATGTTTCTTAGTCTTACCATAGTACCACTAGTACCACTAAAGTACATGTACACCTGGAATCCGTCGACTGCTGGCAGGTATGCTATGCATGAACAGGTCTACTGGTAGTGTACTGAGAAAGATGCCTTTCTGCTGCCTGCTTCTGACTTTGTGAGCGTATGTATGATTCTGTATAGGATGTGTGTTTGTGTGTGTGTTTGTGTGTGTGTCTGTATGTGTGTGTGTTGTGTGTGTGTGTTTGTCTGAATGTGTGTGTTTGTCTGAATGTGTGTGTGTGTGTGTGTGTGTGTGTGTGTGTGTGTGTGTGTGTGTGTGTGTGCGTGTGTGTGTGTGTTGTGTGTGTGCGCGCGCGCGCGCGTGTGACTTGACATATATGCACTGTCTTGGTTTTTCCTCTCCATCCCTTTCTCACTCACTTGCACACACACACACACACACACACATGCATGTGCACGTGTGTATATATACACACACACAGACACACACACACAGACACACACACAGACACAGCAGACAGACACAGACATACTCACACACACACACACACACACACACACACACACACACACACACACACACACACACACACACACTACACATACACACATGTACACATACATGTGCGCACACACACACACTACAAATACAACATGTACACATGCACACACACACACACACACACACACACACACACACACACACACACACACACACACACACACACACACACACACACACACACACACAAAACTAAATCAACAAATCCACAGGTACTCCCAAGAACAAAAAGTCAGTTATAAGACCAGAGATCAGTTGTAACAATAACTGTGTTAATATTGCTATTAATTTGAAAATACAGTTCATGAGTTACTGTTGAACTTTTACTCAAGTTAGTTAGAGTACTTATACAGTTACACTGATATCAAATTCAGTTGAAATGGAATATACTGAACTATAATTTCTTTGACAGAATTTGTAGTTTACCTAGATGGGCAAATTAGGGTTGTGTCAAAATCTGTTCAGACTGGGTCACTTTCCAACAATAGAAATGATTATTCAAAATCATGTACCATTACTGTTGTCTGATTTTGTGACCCTATAGCAGCAAAAGTTTCTTCATCTCTTCTATGAAAAAGAAAAAAGCTTGTGTACTCAATAGAAAAACATTTATTCTTCACATTTGCCATGCTCAGAATCTGCTCAGCTAGTATATTACAACTACAGTACAAGTAATTATTTCTTTAAAATCCCCTCCATTCTTTTGCCCCAGAATTAAAGTGCTGTGTTTGAAAGAGTGTGTGTGTAGGTGGGGGGGGGGGGGGGGGGGGGGGGGAGAAAAGAAATTCTGTGAATGACACTTGCGTATAACATAACAAAGCCTACACTTAAGAAAACAGAAGGCTACTCTCCAGCGTGTTAAGCTTTTAAAAAATTAAACATTCACAAAGTGAACCCACCAAGCATGAAAACTGGCCAACTTTACATAGTAATTAAGTCTAAAAGACCGTGTCATCTTTGCTTAGTCATGCTCGTGGTGGGGCTACTTTGATTAATTAGATTATGTTTGGTGTGGGACACAGTGGCTGGGGAATCAGCACTGTGTGTAAATATTGACGTGGTTTGCATGCTCTGCTGCCTTCAGGGTTTAGTGTCCATTGGGACTGATTTTGATCGGTTGTTGCTGACAGTGCAAGTAGTCTAGCTGTGCCGTAACCCCTAAATGTGTTGTGTGTGTGTGTGTGTGTGTGTGTGTGTGTGTGTGTGTGTGTGTGTGTGTGTGTGTTGTTTTTTTAAAGTAGGGATAGACTACTTGTTCTGTAATCCATAAAATTAATGGTCTTGTCAGGTTTTCTTCTTGTTTTTTTTAAAGTCTAAATAAACAATTTGTTCCATACCCAGAAACGTTTATGTCTGTTTTTGTTTTATTTTCTTTTGCTTCCAGTAAGAGACCTAAGCACAGCTTTTTGTAATATGATGCAGATTCCTCACCTTTGCTGTAGTTGACCTTCTACAGTGACCTGAGACTTTAATGATATGTGTTTGGCTGGTTGTCTGTGGGACATTCTTGTTTGTTTTTTGTATTTGTTTAAAGTTTTTTTCCCTTTCTATACAGATTTGATTAGAGTGAATTTGAGGAGGTATTTTCAGACTTGTAAACAGCTGATCAGTCACTGTCAGTATTGAAATTTGTGCCAGAATTTGTATCACTTTACACCTGCAGTTAGTCTTGAATACACTCAAAGACATGATAGAGTAATGGCATACTGGGTAGAGTATACTCCTCAAAACGTTTGCTGGTAGTTTAGGTTCCATTCTTTCAAAGATATAAGATGATGAACATATCCCGTGCACTAAGTGTACACAATGTACACAGTAACACCCTTCGTAACTAGGGTGTTTCCCCTGGCAAAAATTCTGAAGAAAAATCCACTTCGATAGGTTGAATATTATATGAAGAAAAAAAAAAAAGACAGCAAAAATGATGTGCTACACAGCACACACTGTGCACAGAACAGAAATCCACAACAAACTTCAGTAGGCTATTGTACCATTCGAAGACTTCTCATATGTTTTATCCATGTGTTTTATCCATTTGAAAAAGAAGAAATTAAGGGGTTGGTCTATGGCCATATTATCAGATAAACAGGCTGACTACTACCGGAGAATTTGTCTTACATTAGAAACAGTGCAAGGAACCAGTCTGGAGTTTGTCCAGAAGGATTTCATCACACTGAGATGATTCCACATGCACTCCATTCAAATCCATCCATAAAGATTAACCTTTGATCCTACAGCCTGTCCACCAGCATCCTGCATTGTCAACTATGCTAGCAAAGCAGAAACTTAAACTTTGACTCTCTCACACTATCTACCAGCTTCCTGCATGTGGACAGGGTGAGGAGTCAAGGTAGTCAAAGAGTTAAGTTTTTGCTGTTGGTGGGTAGGGTGTGGGATTCAAAGGGTTAAGGAAGAGTACAGGAAGCTGGTGGATAAGGTGAGGGAGTCAAAGGGTTAAGTTTTTGCAGTTGGTGGGTAGGGTGCAGGAGTCAAAGGGTCAAGATGGGCAGTGAACGAGCCAGCTTTCATGTAGAGGGTTGGGACTGAACTTGAGTCACAAGATCTGGAGTGCATGATTCTATCAAAAACAAACAAACAAACAAACAAACAAAAAATGTCAGCCAGCCAGTCAGTCTGCATAAAGTGATACTGATAGGTCTCATGGTTGAACCTGCAATATCTGCAATATCAGCATGTTGTTCTAACCATTTAGCTGATAGACCTTAAAATATGAATTCACACACACACACACACACACACACGCATGCACGCACACACACACACTCACATACACACACACACACACAACACACACACACACACACACACACACACACACACACCTCATCTCACTCTCCACACACACACACACACACCCCCCACTCACTCACTCACACACACACACACACACACACACACACACACACACACACATACACACTGTGGCTTGCCTGGGCATAAAACCTATAATCCTGGCATTATCAGCATGGCGCTGTAATGAACTGAGCTAAATGGGTGAAGGCGGGGAGGGGGGTGGGGATAATATGTTCCAATAGATAGTTGAACCCACAACTCCCCAAGTTACCTGCAAGGCCTTCTAACCAATGGATCCAAGTGGGAGTAGGAGAAATGATTTGTCCCCGTGGTGATTAACCCCACAACTCTTAGAGTTCTCAGGTTGACGCTTTAACCACTGTGCTGATGGGGCCAGAAATAGATAATGATGTTTTTGGTTGCATCTCCTTGCCAAGTCATGTCATGCTCAGCTGAACATGCCAGTTATTGGATCAGTGAAGTTAAACTGCCCATGAATATGCATCACAGGTCTTGTTTGCTCTGATTGAGGTGTTTTTGTTTAGTTAGATTTGCTCCTCTTTACTTTTCTTAAAGGAAGAGTATTTCATATGGACCAGAGATTTGCGTGTGTGTGTGTGTGTGTGTGTGTGTGTGTGTGTGTGTGTGTGTGTGTGTGTGTGTTGTGTGTGTGTTGTGTTGTGTTGTGTTGTGTTGTGTTGTGTTGTGTTGTGTTGTGTTGTGTTGTGTTGTGTTGTGTTGTGTTGTGTTGTGTGTGTTGTGTGTGTGTGTTTCACAAAATGTGATAGCAAGATTTCAGTTTGTTTTCAAACATTTTTAGATTAGAAAGATTTCAATTTCCGCCTTTCAGATAGTTATAGATAGATCTTTACCAAATCTGGGTCAAAGGTATGGACTATTAAGGAGTTGCAGTTACTTGTATTTGGAAGAAATAACACCAATGTCAAGGTCATGTGGACCAAAAAACCAAGTGCCTAAACTTTGCACCTTTTGGAGGGGTAACGAAATTCGTTTAATTACTCAGGTTGTTTAAATTCTGATTTCACTCTTGTTATAGTGTAACGTTATCCTGGCTTCATCTCATGCTTCTTCAAAATCACAGTAAACGGGGCCACTCACTGGAGGAAACCTTGCACTGTGCAGGTTAACTTTGGTAGAGTTAAAGTGCCGGTTCTGATCCAACTAAGTAAAAACATTGTGCGTGTTTTGTAAGGTTTTACGTACTTTCTCTTAGAATTGATAATTGGGTACCCCCCATGGAGAGGCTGGAAGCTCTTTCAGTATGAATAGTATCCCCACCTTCTGGAAATTCTGTGCGAGAAATTACCTCTTTTCTGCCACTCTCTTTGTTCCTTTCTTCCTCTTTTGCTTTCTGTAATTTCTTTCTATCATTTTCTGCCTTGCTGGTGGTCCATTCACTGGTATGTGTTCAGTAAAGTCTTATGCACTTTTTCTTAGGATTGATGATTGGTACATGTATTAAGTGCATTTTTTGCCCTAGGAAAGTGAGATATGCAGAAACAATTTTTGGCAATTTAGGCCTATTTTTATACGTTTTAGTGTCCTTAGTTATGTTTAAAGTTGTATTCAGGTATGTTTTTTTAAATCCTCTGTGTGATACATTGGAGGGAGTGGTCAGCACCGGGAGCACCTCCTTAGATTATGTGGTCAATGCATTGATATGTGTACTGAATTTTCTTTTCCGTTTTATTCCTGTTGAATTATTGTCTATGTTTTGAAACGATTATAGCCCTAATAATATTGCTTCACACAGCTTTTAGCAAAAATAATAATAATAAGTCCCCTATTGATGACTGTAATTGCTCAGTCATGGAGCCATACATAGTGAGAGGTCCATTTGTCAGAAATGTGTGTGTGTGTTTTTGTGTCATTTGGAATCCTGAGTCACCACTTTTTTTTAAATGAGGTATGATAATGTGTGACCTTATGCTCATATGACATCACTATGGCTGTAACTATTATGAGAATAGATTTGCCTGTTGAAAACTTGTTTGCATCAGCAGCAGCTGCAACAGCAGTAACATAATGAAATTGTATGCTGTGAGTGTGGTGTCATGTTGTTTGTAAGGCTGGGATAGGAACTGTTTTAAAAGCAAGGCTTGTCCCATTATTTTCATAGGGCTGATAGAGATTACAATTGGCTCCTTTGAAGTTCTTCTCCCTTTATGAAAGTTCTTCTCCCTTAATGAAATTATTCTCCCTTAATGAAGCTCTTCTCCCTTAATGAAGCTCTTCTCTTTTAATGAACTTATTCTCCCTTAATGAAATTCTTCTCCCTTAACTCTGTGAAGAGTCATTGGGGCATCACACTAGAGAACTATTCACCACACCTGTCCTGTTTGTGGAAAAAGCCTTGGCCTCTGCAAATGGCTTATTTATCCATTCGCAATGTTGTCAGTCCATCTTTTTTCTGTCTTTCTCTACCACTCTCTCCCTCAACAATTCCCCGGAGATTTGATTTAGCATTTCACCATTGGATTTTGTTATATAGCTATACAAGGCAGTTTTGTTTTCCTTTTTTTTTCTTAACTGAAGTCAGCAGATCTTCATATGGTCCAGTGTGCTAACTGATGGTTTGGTTTTGAAGTTAGATTTGTAAAACCATTTTGTTTTTTAAGTTGTTAAAGTAACTCGTGTATACCAAACAACTACGTGTGGGGTTTCTTGTAATTTCTCAAATGCTTTCAAGAAAAAAAGGTAACTGAAAATAGAAACTCCATCCATTATATTTTTGAGTAAAACTAGAAAATAAAATGTGTATGAATCGTTTGGTAGGGGTTGAGGGAGGGGGGTCACTTTGACCTAAGACGTGGGTAAAAAATGAGCAAGGATTATATTCATAACTTGG
>CM060306.1:80665511-80673011 GCA_030674185.1 Monoplex corrugatus
ACAGGGCAGCTAGAGAGGGAGAGTGGAGTAATGTAGAGTACATTGATGTGGGGAAAACTGGCAGCGTTAGAGGGAGAGTGGAGAAATGTAGAGTACATTGATGTGGAGAAAACAGGGCAGTTAGAGAGGGAGAGTGGCAGGTAATGTGTAGAGTACATTGATGTGAGGAAAACTGGGCAGCGTTAGAGGGAGAGTGGAGAATGTAGAGTACATTGATGTGGAGAAAACAGGGCAGCTAGAGAGGGAGAGTGGAGTAATGTAGAGTACATTGCTGTGGAGAAAACGGGCAGCTAGAGAGGGAGAGTGGAGTAATGTAGAGTACATTGATGTGAGGAAAACGGCAGAGTTACAGGGAGAGTGGAGAAATGTAGAGTACATTGATGTGGGGAAACAGGGCAGCGTTACGGGGAGAGTGGAGTAATGTAGAGTACATTGATGTGGGGAAAAACGGCACAGAGTTACAGGGAGAGTGAAGTAATGTGGAGTACATTGATTTGGGGAAAACAGGGCAGCGTTACAGGGAGAGTGGAGTAATGTAAGGTACACTGATTTGGGGAAAACAGGGGAGATAGGGAGAGTGGAGTAATGTAAGGTACACTGATAGGGGAAAACAGGGGAGATAGGGAGATGTGGAGTAGTAATGTAAGGTACATTGATGTAGGGAAAACTGGGCGATGTTAGAGGGAGAGTGGAGTAATCTATAGTACATCGATGTAGGGAAAACTCGGCAATGTCAGAGGGAGAGTGGAGTAATATATAGTACATTGATGTAGGGAAAATTGGGCAGCGTTTGTGGGAGAGTGGAAAAATATGAAGTACACCTGTTGCTTCCATATTTACTGCAGGTTTCCTTCTTGATTATGGAATTATTTTTGGAATATGTTATTTTTGGATCGTGTCTTCAAAGGGATTTAAATCTTGGAACTGTGTGTGTGTGTGTGTTTGTGTGTGTGTGTGTGTGTGTGTGTGTGTGTGTGTGTGTGTGTGTGTGTGTGTGTGTGTGTGAGACTTTCTCTCCCCCCTCCCCCTGTCTGCCCCCTCCACACTCTTTGTTCGTTTTGTCTCTGTCTCTCTGTCTCTTTCTCTCTGTGTCTGTCTCTCTTTCTCTTTCTGTTGTCTCAGCCACAAATTTAAGTAACTGAATTTTCCAGTCTTTTCTTCCCCGCCCATTTTTCTATCTGTCTCGTTCAGAGGCTCAGACAGAGTAGTGTGTATGTTTCATTCTGGGAATTTTCCATGAGAACAAAGTAGTGGAATTGTTGCTGTGTGTGTGTGTGTGTGTGTGTGTGTGTGTGACCTAGTTGTGGATTAGCTTTGCCAGCAGCAAAGGACATGCTGTGGCTGTATTGATTTTTTGATTTTTTTAATTTCTTTTATCTTCTTTGGTTTTACTTTTTGATATTGTTGTCATCGTTTTCATTGTCTTCTTTTCTTCATCATCATCATCATCTTTTTCTTTGGCATTTGATCATCTTTCTTCTTTTCTTCTTGATCGTCATCATTTACTTTGTTATTGTTTTCAGTGTCTTCTTCTTCATTATTGTTCACTGAGATAGATGCGCTCAGTGACCTAAAGCATCAAATGTAGCTGTAGACATTGCGTGTCTTTCTTTTCGTCAGTGTTTTCAAATCTTGACAGTGGTAATTGATTGATAAACTCACAGATTCATAGATTTTATAGTCCTTTTGTCCCACTGTCTGTTTGCACACTTACTATTTACTGTAAATTTGACTCAGGAAAGAAGACAGGCCGCAAAGGAAAGAGAAGTTTGTTGATGCTTTAAGAAACATGGTTCCGGATGCTCTTCTAACATGTTTTTCATCATCATCTGATTGTCTCTTCTTTTTTTCTCTCTTAATCTTCAGCATCTGTTTGTTTATAATTTTATATGTCTTCTTTTTCTTCATTGTTTTCATTTTCTTCATCTTCCTCCTCGTTTGTTCATTTGTTTGTTTGTATCACTGAGATATGTGTGCATTTGTAGTTTATTTAAAAGTATCAAGTGTGGCTTTATACTCGGCTTTTTCCTTCTTTTCCTCCTTGTTTTCGAATCTTGGCTATGATAATTGATTGATAAACTCACAGACTTTTGCATAAACAGCAAGACTGAGTGAGTGATAGAGAAAAATGAATAACACAGTGGAGGGAAGAGAGAAGAGAAAAAGAGAGAATATGTTGGAACAGTGTGTGTGTGTGTGTGTGTGTGTGTGTGGTGTGTGTGTGTGTGTGTGTGTGTGTGAGAGAGAGAGAGAGAGAGAGAGAGAGAGAGAAGATGAATCATAGGTCATTTGCTGCATAGACTTGAGTGTACCCTAGCTCAGCATCTTGTGAGTGTGTGAGACAGAGCAAAGATGACAATTTGGGTTAGAGGTCACATGCCGTACTCCCCTCCTGTCTTCCCTGTTGCAGTTTGCCTGTGCTTTGTGCCCTGGAGGTTTTGGTCATTGTTGGATGATTGCTTTGGTCAGTGATGAGAGAGTGCACCTCGGTTTGATTCGTAACTCAAGATTTGGCACCTTATTGATGTCATCATCATCATCATCATCATCATCATCATCATCATCATCATCATTCTTCTTTTTCTTGTTATTATTATTATTATTGTTATTATTATTATTGTTGTTGTTACCTCACTATCTGTCTGTGCACATGCTACATGCTAAAACCACAGGCACCAAGAGCAAGTCAACAGAACTTTGTCTTCTTCTAATGGGAAAGAAAGACAACAAGCATGTTACGTGTGACACAGGTTTGCTTATATATGGATTCTTGTATGTAAAAGGATTGTGTTTAATGCGTAACATGTAATAATAATACTAATAAGGCACCAGATCTTGACTCAAGAATCAGACCAAGGCGCGCACTTTCATCTTTCACCAAAGCAGTCATTTAACAATGACCAAACCTCCAGGACACAAAGCACACACAAACTGGAAGACAACAGGAGGGGAGTAGGGCGAATGACCCCTGACCCCTGACCCCAGCCGTCGTCCTCTCGTCTCACACACTCACACAGACTGAAGATGTCATCATCATCATCATCATCATCATCATCATCATCATCATCATCATCATCATCATTCTTCTTTTTCTTGTTGTTATTATTATTATTGTTATTATTATTATTGTTGTTGTTACCTCACTATCTGTCTGTGCACATGCTACATGCTAAAACCACAGGCACCAAGAGCAAGTCAACAGAACCTTGTCTTCTTCTAATGGGAAAGAAAGACAACAAGCATGTTACGTGTGACACAGGTTTGCTTATATATGGATTCTTGTATGTAAAAGGATTGTGTTTAATGCGTAACATGTAATAATAATACTAATAAGGCACCAGATCTTGACTCAAGAATCAGACCAAGGCGCGCACTTTCATCTTTCACCAAAGCAGTCACTTAACAATGACCAAACCTCCAGGACACAAAGCACACGCAAACTGGAAGACAACAGGAGGGGAGTAGGGCGAATGACCCCTGACCCCTGACCCCTGACCCCAGCCGTCGTCCTCTCGTCTCACACACTCACACAGACTGAAGATGTCATCATCATCATCATCATCATCATCATCATCATTCTTCTTTTTCTTGTTATTATTATTATTATTGTTATTAATATTATTGTTGTTGTTACCTCACTATCTGTCTGTGCACATGCTACATGCTAAAACCACAGGCACCAAGAGCAAGTCAACAGAACCTTGTCTTCTTCTAATGGGAAAGAAAGACAACAAGCATGTTACGTATGACACAGGTTTGCTTATATATGGATTCTTGTATGTAAAAGGATTGTGTTTAATGCGTAACATGTAATAATAATACTAATAAGGCACCAGATCTTGACTCAAGAATCAGACCAAGGCGCGCACTTTCATCTTTCACCAAAGCAGTCACTTAACAATGACCAAACCTCCAGGACACAAAGCACACGCAAACTGGAAGACAACAGAGGGGAGTAGGGCGAATGACCCCTGACCCCTGACCCCAGCCGTCGTCCTCTCGTCTCACACACTCACACAGACTGAAGATGTTGAGCTAGGGCGCGCTCAGGCCTGTATATCGAATCACCCTTGATCTAAGTTCTTGTCCTCTCTGTCAAACACAAACACAAACACACACACACGCATGCATGCACGCACGCGGGCGTGCGCGCGCACACACACTGTTCTAACATATTCGCTCTTTTTCTCTTCTCTTTCTTCTCCCTTCTGTAATTTTTCTCTTACACTCACTCTCTCTTCTGTCCCTTACACTTTTTTTTAAACTAAGACTTCAGAAAACCAAGACATCTAATTAGACTTTAAGGGGAGGACCTGGAAAATACGCCTCTCTCTCGCCAGAAGTTTTAGGACAGGGCAGCTGGTGAATGCTCTACTCTTCACGATTTTCAACTGCAGTGGGATCTTTAGCATATACAGGCCAGAAAGCACACGAATCCGACTTTTTTGGTCCCCATCTGAAGGACTAGACTTTAGTATTTTGCAGTCAAGTTGATTGTTAATGAGGGGAAAATCGAGGCTTCATTGGTAATCAGGTTTGATTACTCTGGAACCTCGAGTTTAGTTATTGGCAGGCGAATGTCTGAACCATTCTGCCACCTTTCTGCTCATGTGCAAATATTTCGTTATGATAAGTGAGATATATTGTGTGCCTTGTCAGTTTTATTAAGTTAATTAACTGTTGAATGAACAAATTAAAAAAAAAGAAGACCAATTCAGAAAGAAAAAAGAAGTTTGTTGATGCAGCAAGAACTTGGATCCTGATGCTCTTGTGACACAGAGGAAATGGGTTTCATTGGTATGGGGGAAGAAAGGGCAACCAGGGAGGGAGAGGGGACTGATACCGAGTACACATGTTGCTGCCATATGTAACACAAGTTCTTTTCTGGCACCGTTGTGATTGTGGAGTTATTTTTGGATTATTGATTTCAGATCATGCCCTGGAAGGGATTTAAATCTTAGCTTACTGTGAGCCTCTGTTGCTCCACAGTGTGTGTGTGTGTGTGTGTGTGTGTGTGTGTGTGTGTGTGTGTGTGTGTGTGTGGTGTGTTTGTGTTGTGTGGGTGTGTGTGTGTGTGGGTGTGTGTGTTCTTCTTTCTTTGATTTAACGTCTTTTCACTGTGAGTGATATTAGTATATTATAAGTGAGTGATATCAGACGATTATGTGTGTGTGTGTGTGTGTGTTGTGTTTTGTGTTGGTTGTTGTGTGGGGTGTGTGTGTGTGTGTGTGTGTGTGGTGTGTGTGTGTGTGTGTGTGTGTTCGTTGCTTGATTTAACGTCTTTTCACTATAAGTGATATTAGACGCTGTGTGTGTGTGTGTGTGTGTGTGTGTGTGTGTGGTTGTGTGTGTGTGTGTGTGTGTGTGTGTTTCTTTGATTTAACGCCTTTTCACTAAGAGTGATATTAGTCTGTTGTGAGTGAGTGATATCAGACGATTATGAGTGTGTGTGTGTGTGTGCGCGCGCGCGCGCGCGCGTGCATGCGTGTGTGTGCTCTTCTTTCTTTGATGTAACGTCTTTTCACTATGAGTGATATTAATCTATTATGAGTGAGTGATATCAGACGATTATATATATATAAAGTATATATATGTGTGTGTGTATGTGTGTGTGTGTATGTGTGTGTGTGTGTAAGACTTCATTACCCTCTTCTGACTCCCCACCTCTGTCTGTCTGTGTTGTCTCATCCACAAGTTTTAAGTACATTTTTTCATGGGCTGCTTATTCTGTAGATTGAGCCGTGAACTCAGATCTGACATATATCGAGTTCAGTTCCAGCCCGTACCACTTAAAACTGACTCGTGTAACATTTAAAACTGACTGGTCTGTTTGCTGCCCATCTTATTGTTGCCATCATTCTGGTGGTGTCAGCGTAGTGTCCTTTGCTTCCTCCCTCCCCTGGCCATTTTAAGACGTTGCCAGTGCATAGGGTTTGTGGAGGTCATGGAGTCTGCCAGATAATTGCTGGCAGATTTGGACGAAGCTTGTCTGGTAGATTTATACAATACAATACAACAAAAAAATACCCCACCAAAAATACAATACAATACAATATTTTATTCATATAGCGCAAAATCTTGATTAAAATCAAATCTAAGCGCTAAAACAGACACACACGCACGCACACACACACACGCACGCACGCACGCACGCACGCACACACACACACACACACACACACACACACACGGCTATAAATGGGGAGAAAGAATAAAAGCAATGGAAAATTATAGAGAGCATATTATATACAATTATATATTACAATGTGATTCCCCTCCGAGTGGAGACAGGCTGCAGAGGGGATTGAGTGCGGTCAGGATTTTATGCAGAGGAAAAAAGGTGAGTTTTGAGAGCGGACTTGAAGGAGACAAAAGTAGGATTGCTGACGGACTGAGAGAGGAAGTTTGTTCCAGGAAAGTGGATCAGAAACAGAGAAGACTCATGGACCATAGGTATTGAGCTTAGTGCGTGGAAGGCGAAAAGTCAGAGGATCGGAGGCAGAGCGGAGGGTACGTGAGGGAACATAAATCTCAAGTAGGCTTGACAGGTAATCGGGGGCTGCGTTATTGAGGCTTTTGTAGCACATGGTGTCTAGTTTGTACTGTATGCGCTTTGATACAGGAGCCAGTGAAGTTGTGCCAGGAGAGGAGATATGTGGTCAGCTTTTTTCTTTTTGAGTACAAGGCGTGCAGCATTGTTTTGAATGCGCTGTAGGATGTGAATGGTGGAGGCAGGAAGACCAGACAGGAGTGAATTGCAATAGTCAATGCGAGACATTATGAAGGAGAGAACGAGTTTTGCAGTTGTTTCGACAGAGAGATACTTCCTGATCAGGCTTATACGATGGAGGTGATAGTAGCAAGATCTGGCAGTTTGAGAAACAAAGTTGTTCATGGAGAGGGTAGAGTCAATGCAGACACCAAGGTTTTTAGTTGAATCAGAAATTGGGACCGATGTGTTACATAATGGGAGAGAAAGAGGAGGCAGCTGAGAAAGTTTCTGACGGGTGCCAATGAGGATAGCTTCTGTCTTGTCGTCATTAAGCTGAAGTTTGTTGTATGTCATCAAGTTCTTAATGTCTGAGTAACACTCAGTGGTGCGAGTCAACAGGCGCTGTATATTGTCAGGTGAGTCACTGTCTTGAAGTTGGGTGTCATCAGCCTAGAAGTGGTGTTTTATAGAGTGGGAGTTGATGATGGTGGACAGGGGGGAGGTGTAAAGAGTGAAAAGAACAGATTTGGATGAAGCTTGTACCGAATTGTCCGAATGTGATGAATCCTTCTTGAACAAACTGCATGCTCCAAACTCAGATAATTGAATTTTTCAGTCAGTTCTTCTCAACCTCGTTTTCCTTCCTTATGGGGACTCAGACTGTGTGTCTTTCACTGTAGAAATTGTTGCTGTGTAAATGACCCATTTGTTGATGAGCTTGGTCACTGACAATTGCCATGCAATGGCGGCATCGATTTTTTTTATGGACAGAAGATCTATGTCTTGCG
>CM060306.1:80678011-80688011 GCA_030674185.1 Monoplex corrugatus
ATTTGAGTGACTCTTCAAAGAAAAAATGTATGGGAGTAGTATCCTAAATTTGTAACTCACAACAACAGTTGCTGTGCTGCAACAAACAGCTGATGGTGCTGATTTTATATTCTTTATTAATATTGATCATGACAGACAGCTGTTGTTGTTGACTTTTATGTTTATCAATATTTATCATCCTAGTGATAAGAATAAAAGTCAACAGTCTGTCATGATGATTAATATTGATAAAGAATATTGTATCAGTATTAATCGTCCTGGGGGACACTGTAGTCAAGCGGGTAAATGTTAGACTTCCTGTCAGAAGGTCATAGGTTCGATCCACCTAGACACCTTCATCTGGTGGGTAAAGGGTGGATATTTTTCCTCTGTCCCAGGTCAGGTTGTATGCAGACTTGCCAGTGCCAAAACTTCTTCCTGTGTATCATCATCATCATCATCATCATCATCATATCATCATGTGCCCTGCTGCTGTGGCGTTGGCGATCATGGCCCTGTACGAATCAATCCCTTGTCATTGCAAATACATCTCCCACACTCTCTGTCCTCAGCCACCCTGCAAGCCCGTCCAATATTTTCTCCTGGGTCTACCAGGTGCTGTCTTTCCTTTCAGCTTTCCTGTTGTGACCAGGTGCTCTAATTTCTCTTTCCTCATAAAATGTCTGATAAGTGTTGCTTGTCTTTTCCTTATCTTCTTTATTGATGATCTTCTTGTGTCTGCCTCCTTCAAGACTGTCTCTGCTTGTCTTTTCCTTATCTTCTTTATTGATGATCTTCTTGTGTCTGCCTCCTTCAAGACTGTCTCATTTGTTTTGTGTGTTGACTGTCCACGCCTCACAACCGTACAACAGTATCGGTTCTATATAATACTCAAGAACTCTCTTCTTGATGTTGATTGATAGGTATTTGTTGGTAAGAATGCTTTTTATCTTCTTGAATGCTGTTTTGGCTTGGCTGATTCTGCTGGCTATTTCTCATGTGGATCTGCTGTCTGGTGAGATGACCGTTCCCGGATATTTAAACTTATCAACCTGTCTCAGTGTTGTGCCATTTGCTGATAGTTTGCATGAGGGGATTTCTTGTTTTTTACTGATTGCTATTTAGCTCCAGCCATTTATTTTTGCTTTGTATTTCTATTGTATTCACAAGATTTTGTAGGTCTTTTTCATTTTCTGCAATTAGCACGGTTTCCTGTGTATACACTTGCAAAATATCAAATATTCACACAAAAGATCCTTTAAATCATGTCAATGGCTGACTTACAGAGATATGAAAACACCCAACATGCACATCCACCAAAGATGGAGTATGCAGATTGCGCAGCGGCATTATGCCTGCACAGTGTGGATGATAAAAATGTGTATACAAGCATAGGAAAATCAGAACCCTTGGGGGGAAAAGTCCAGTTCTTTAATTGTTTCGCTGACCCAGATTTGTGTGTGTCACTGATCAATTCCAAGGGCATAAATTACAAATTTGATTCCTGCTCCGGTGTTGTTTAATCGGCAGCTGTTGCTGTGTGTATGTGCAAACAGAGACACGGGGCGAATGATAGGCAACTCCCCTGGCATGCTGTACATCATGTCTGTCATGCTGTAGCAACACTCACATGGCCCAGTGTGCGCAGTGCTGCAGTCTTCAGGTCAACACACCATAGAATTTTGTGGCACTGAAATGAATTTCGCACATGCAGTCTAATTATGTCCCCCTCATTGGGTTGTCGGGGGCTGTTTCAGTATAAATATATCCCCACCTTCTGGAAATTCTGTGCTAGAAATTACCTCTTTTCTGTCACTCTTTGTTTCTGCCTTGTTGCCTTGCTTTCTGTCATTTCTACTTATTTTCTGCCTTAATGGTCCATTCACCTGTATTTTTTCGATAAAGTCTTACGTGCTTTTTCTTCGGATTGATAATTGGGTACATGTATTAAGTGCATTTTTGGCTCTAAGGAGGTGAGATATGCGGGAGCAGTTTTAGGTAATTAATGCCTGTTTTTATTTATGTTTTGGTGTCCTTATGTATGCTTATATTTGTATTCAGGTGTGTTTTTTAAATCTCCCCTGTGCGATAAATCGGACGGAATGGTCCTACGCCGGGGGCATGTCCTTAGCTTATGTGCGCGAATGCATTGATATGTGTACTTAATTTTCTGTTGTTTTTTTTTTCTTGTTGAAGTTTTGTGTGTTTTGAAGCGGTTATAGCCCTGATATGGCTCTGCGCAGTTGGCTGGGCTTTAAACAACAATAAAAAAATTTAAAAAAGAAAGAAAGTCTAATCATGAATGTTGATGGAGGGAGATTGTATATGGTATATTATGGTACCAATGAAATATTGTACGTGCCAGTCTTTCTGCATACATCTTGTAAAGAGAGTGCAAGAAAGGCAGAATAGAAATATAATATGTTTGCTTGAATGTGTGCCTGTAATCTGTATACTCTGTCACTCCCTATCAGAGCAGTCCCCCATGTTTTGTTCTGTAGGAGGATATCCTGGTTTGTTTTGTTTTATTGTCTGTCTTTCATGGATCACCAGCTCAAGCTGTTCAGTGTGTGTTTCTATTGATTTGCGTTTGTTTTTAGGACATAAAATAAAACATATAGTAATCATACTTTACTTCTGCATCCAGTCCTTTTATCAGTTTCTGGTTGTCACGATTGTTTTAGGATGTAAAATAAAACATGTAGTATATGAAATCTAGTTATTTTATATGTTTTTCTGCTTTTCTTGTTATTTGTTTGTTTGATTTGTTTCTTTGATTACTTGATATGTGTGTAGCGTTTGCATGTGAGTATACACAGGTATGCAGTCATGTATATGTGGTCCGTCAATAAACAGAATTGAACTTTGTTAGTGGGGAGTTGATTAACTATCCTCACAGAGATAATTCATGATCTTTTGTCAGAAAATAATAGGGAGGAGAGGGGGGGGGGGGGAGAAATGTTGCAAAGATAGATGAGAGGAAGCACGGATATGCGCATCACATAGTAAAAAAGGATTAATTAAGTTAAATTTAATTGAATTGAAGTGTATTTTGAAAGGAGTTGGGTGAGATGTGGGGTCTTGACGATGAGAGTGAGCATAGATACATTATACACATGTATTTGTTTTTAAGGGAAGGGGTGGGGTCGTGGTAAAACGAGAGCCAACATGAACACATAACTTGGTTATAGGGGGAGGGCGAGTCATAAAGATGAGAGCGAGCATGGACATATCAAACAGTATTTGTCTTTAGCAACAGTTACTGGGTCAGTTCCATCTATCATTATCCAATATCTGTGTGTGTGTGTGTGTGTGTGTGTGTGTGTGTGTGTGTGTGTGTGTTTGTGTGTGTGTGTGGTTTGTTTGCTAGCCCCTAGCTCCAGCTGCACAGGACTTTGCGTAGAGCACAAACTAGCTCTCTAGCAATGCTCTGCCGCAAAAACTCGACCAGGTCACAAAGAAGAATCTGGGTCGCACTTTCCTTTCCTTAATCAATTAACTGGTTGAGGGATTGAAAAAAGAATGCCAATTTTGGTGCCAAATAGAAAGAAAACAATGATGCAGTCTTACAGCCATCCCAAAACACCATTCAGTGTGTAGTGGATTGTAGAGTTTATTCAAGAAGGATTCATTGCGTTCAGATGATTCTGAATGTTTTTTCAATTGCAGAAGGATTCATTGCATTCAGACAATTCTGTATGTCTTTATGTCTTTTCATTCCAGAAGGATTCATTGCATTCAGACAATTCTATTTGTTTTTTTCATTTCCAGAAGGATTCATTGCATTCTGACAATTCTGTATGTCTTTTCATTTCCAGAAGGATTCATTGCATTCAGACAGTTCTGTATGTTTTTTTCATTTCCAGAAGGATTCATTGCATTCAGACAATTCTATGGGGGGTTTTTATTTCCAGAAGGATTCATTGCATTCAGACAATGCTATATGTCTTTTCTTTTCATTTCCAGAAGGATTCATTGCATTCAGACAATGCTATATGTCTTTTCATTTCCAGAAAGATTCATTGCATTCAGACAATTCTGTATGTCTTTTCATTTCCAGAAGGATTCATTACATTCAATTCTGTATGTCTTTTCATTTCCAGAAGGATTCATTGCATTCAGACAATTCTGTATGTCTTTATATCTTTTCCTTTCCAGAAGGATTCCTTGCATTCAGACAATTCTGTGTGTCTTTTCATTTCCAGAAGGATTCATTGCATTCAGACAATGTTGTATGTCTTTTCATTTCCAGAAGGATTCATTGCATTCAGACAATTCTGTGTCTTTTCATTTCCAGAAGGATTCATTGCATTCAGACAATGTTGTATGTTTTTTCATTTCCAGAAGAATTCATTGCATTCAGACAGTTCTGTATGTCTTTCCATTTCCAGAAGGATTCATTGCATTCAGACAATTCTGTATGTCTTTTCATTTCCAGAAGGATTCATTGCATTCAGACAATTCTGCATGTCTTTCCAGAAGGATTCATTGCATTCAGACAGTTCTGTACGTCTTTTCATTTCCAGAAGGATTTATTGCATTAAGACAATTCTGTATGTCTTTTCATTTCCAGAAGGATTCATTGCATTCAGACAATTCTGTGTTTTTTTCACTTCCAGAAGGATTCATTGCATTCAGACAATTCTGTGTCTTTTCCTTTTCAGAAGGATTCAGTGCATTCAGACAATTCTGTATATCTTTTCATTCCAGAAGGATTCCTTGCATTCAGACAATTCTGTATATCTTTTTATTTCTAGAAGGATTCATTGCATTTTGACAGTTCTGTATGTCTTTTCATTTCCAGAAGGATTCATTGCATTTTCTTTTCATTTCCAGAAGGATTCATTGCATTCAGACAGTTCTGTATGTCTTTCCAGAAGGATTCATTGCGTTCAGACAATTCTGTATGTCTTTTCATTTCCAGAAGGATTCATTGCATTCAGACAATTCTGTGTATGTTTTTCCATTTCCAGAAAGATTCATTGCATTCAGACAATGCTATATGTCTTTTCATTTCCAGAAAGATTCATTGCATTCAGACAATATTGTATGTCTTTTCATTTGCAGAAGGATTCATTACATTCAATTCTGTATGTCTTTTCCTTTCCAGAAGGATTCATTGCATTCAGACAATTTTGTATGTCTTTTCATTTCCAGAAGGATTCATTGCATTCAGACAATTCTGTATGTTTTTTTCGTTTCCAGGAGGATTTATTGCATTCAGACAATTCTGTATGTCTTTTCATTTCCAGAAGGACTCATTGCATTCAGACAATTCTGTATGTTTTTTTCGTTTCCAGGAGGATTTATTGCATTCAGACAATTCTGTATGTCTTTTCATTTCCAGAAGGACTCATTGCATTCAGACAATTCTGTATGTCTTTTCATTTCCAGAAGGATTCATTGCATTCAGACAATATTGTATGTCTTTTCATTTCCAGAAGGATTCTTTGCATTCAGACAATGCTATATGTCTTTTCATTTCCAGAAGGATTCATTGCATTCTGACAATTCCATCTGCGCTCCACCCAAATATGCCAGCAATTATCTGATAGATTACATAAGCTTATGTAAAACCCTATGTGCCATGCCAGCAAGGTTTTGAAATTGGAAGGGGAATAAGAGAGCTATGAAACACAAAGCTGGCACCAGCAGAATGATAGAAACATTATGATGGTCAGCGAATGGGACATTTTCTAATGTAGCGGTGTGGGATTGAGTTAAAGATACCAGATTTTGAGTCTACAGCTCAATCAGAAAAACTCTTAGTGAACCCAGACCACCATTCAAGATATAGTGGACAAGGTTATAAGATCCATGTACAATCAGGTATTTGATCCCTGGGCCCATCGATCCCATACAATAAGTATTTCACATGTAAAGAGTATTTCAGTGTTAGATACTCCCTCATGAAAACATCCTAATAACATACACCCTTGAAATCATGCTAACCGTTTTAACATTTAGACTTTCTAAGAAATGTTCCTGTATCGTTTTAAGAAATGTTCCTGTATCTTTTCACTTTAACCCTTTGACTCCCGTAGGCTATCTACCAACTGCAAAAGAATTAACCCTTTGACTCCCTCACCTTATCCACCAGCATCCTGCAGGATAGGGTGAGGGAGTCAGAAGATTAAGTTTTTGGTTTGCTAGCATGGTTGACAACGCAGGATGCTGGTGGAAAGGGTGCAGGAGTCAAAGGGTTAATGCAGTGCTCTCAGCCACCAGACTACCACTGCACATCAACAGACACATTAGACACATTAGACACAATAGCTTACAACCATTCAGTACATCAGCCAGAATTCGCTCCATTCGTAGGCCTACTGTCTCCCGGTTACTCACACCCACACATTCACACACACACACACACACACACACACACACACACACACACACACACACACACACACACACACACACACACACACACACACACACACACACACACACACACAATATATACACACCACACACAGCACACACAGAGACAGAGAGAGGTTCGAGTCATGCATTCTATACGTAATGTTACTCACACATGGCCCACATCAACTGCAATGCCTCCTGAACGGTTTGGCTGGCAGTAGTTTTTACAGCTACAAGTAGTTGCCCTGTTTTCTGGGCGTGGTGTGCTGCAGATGCTTTCTTTACTACTTGTTCTTTCTTGTTCCTCTCTCTTGCCTAGGCATTTTTCAATCCCCCCCCCCCCCCTTTTTTGTTTGTTTTGTAAATCACCCTGTATGTGTATATGTGTCTTTATGTGTGTTCTTACAATAACAAAAGTGTGTGGATACGAGTTTCTTAGCTCGGTACGGATGGATCTTTGCCAAATTTGAGTCAAAGATGTGTATCATTAAGGGGTCATGAAAGGGTAAGGTATGAAAGCAAGGTTACAAGGACCTGAAATGTGCCTAGAATTAGTACATTTGGAGGAATGTGTGTGAACAGTATTTAATGTGTGTGTGTGTGTGTTTGTGTGTGTAAGTGTGTGTGTGTGTGTGTTTGTGTGCGCCTTCATATGTGAGTGGATTTCTGTTTCACTGACTCATCTGAAGAAGCTTCATGTCATTGTTCCTTCCCTCCGGCCCATCTTCAGACCAGTGATGTCTTAATTAACCTGTCCCATCCCGACCAGCAGAAAAGCTCATAAATAAACATAACCGTTTGACTCCCGCACTCTGTCCCCCAGCGTCCTGCATTGTCAACCATGCTAGCAGAACAAAATGTAACTCTTTGACTCCCTCACCCTATCCACCAGCTTCCTGCAGGAAGCTGGTGGACAGAGTGAGGAAGTCAAAAGGTTAAGTTTTTGCAATTGGTAGATAGGGTGCGGGAGTCGGAGGGTTAAACTCAAGAAACATTTATAAGTGAATTTGGTTTAGTTGAATATTCCAGTTTTCTTTAACCCTTTTTCTCCTGCACCCTATCTACCGACTGCAAAAAATTAACCCTTTGATTCCCTCACCGTATCCACCAGCTTTCTGCAGGAAGCTGATGGATAGGGTGAGGGAATCAGAGGGTTAAGTTTTTGCTTTGCTAGCATGGTTGGCAATGCAGCATGCTGTGAACAAGGTGCGGGAGTCAGAGGGTTAATCTTATTGCTACAGTATTACTGATCTGCTGAGAGAGACTTTGCTGAAGACTGTAGTTGCGTGTATGTCTTTCAGTCTAAGTGAGATAGATAGATAGATAGAGAGAGAGAGAGAGGAGTGTGTGTGTGTGTTGTGTGTGTATGCGTTTGTGTGTGTGTGTGTGTGGTGTGTGTGCGTGTGTGTGTGCACACACACACATATACTCACAGTGGTATCACTGTAATTTCCTTAATATTGCTAACGTATGGTAATGATTACTGATAGCTGTGATAATCATAAAGTAATAGAAAAAAAACCATCAATGCTGCCATCACGTTCAAAGAAATGTCAAGAAGTTCCCTGCCTAGTAGGTAACTGTAAAGTTTTCCCCAAATACACAGTTTTATTTTTATTTCAGTCGATGATCTGCAAGGGGCCCCGATTGATTGTGCGTTTGGGTGTGTCTCCTAAGACAGGTGTCTTCTATTGGGCACAAATGAAATGTGTGGCCATGCATGCATTTATAGGGAAAGAAGTGAAAGTGGTGCACATGCACTATTGGGAATGCGCTGAACTGCTGGACCTCCATAAATGATTCAGTCTGTTTGTCTGATTAGCAGGGTTGGCATTTTCAACCCTTGTTGAGAGGGGGGGGTCAAAAGGAGGTAAGATTGATTTAGATTGTCCGGATGTACTGTTCCTCTTCCTCGCTGTCTGTCTGTCTGTCTCTTTGTCTCTGTTTAAGATTGATTTAGATTGATCGGATATACTGTTTCTCTTCCTCCTGTCTGTCTGTCTGTCTGTCTGTCTGTCTCTTTCTCTCTGTCTCTGTTTAAGATTGATTTAGATTGACCGGATATACAGTTTCTCTTCCTCACTGTCTGTCTGTCTGTCTGTCTCTCTGTCTCTCTGTCTCTTTTCTCTGTCTCTCTCTTCTCTCTCTTGTATTTGTGTACTTGTGTTTGTATATATTAGTGTGTAATGGTTGTGTGTGTTTATTTATTCTTATTTGTTATTTCTTTTATACACACATATATATCAGTCTATCTATCTATATCTATCTATCTATATCTATCTGTCTATCCATCTCTCTCTCTGTGTCTCTCTCTCTGTGTGTCTCTCTCTCTCTATATATATATATTATGTATATATATATATATATATATATATATATATATATATATATATATATATATGTATGTGTATGTATAGATATAGATATATATGTAGTATATAAATTATGTATGTATACCTATTTCTTTCTTTCTTTCTTCCTCAGAGGTTGACCATAGGCTGGGGGAGCTGTGATAAAACTTCAAAAGAGACATTATTTTCGTCATTTTTGGTAGAAAGTGGAGGCCATTGTGGTATTGATTGTGGGGTATTGATTGGCAGGGGCAGGGGTGCTCATTGTGATGTGAGATAAGTTTATACTTACTAGCCGGCTGTTTTCATTCAGTCCCTTTATTTTTAAAGATGAAATTCACAAATACACAGGTCATTACAGTTTAGCCAAAATTGTTTGAAAGACGGACTGATACAAATACTAGTGTAAGATATAAAAACCCATAGCACCTCAAGACCTGGCCAGTTCATGGGTTTATATGCAGGCTTTAAGCTTGAGCCGTGATCATTTTTGATTTTCTGCATCACATGGCGACTTTGACGTCAGTGCATATGGAATTCATTCCTGGCTTGAAGATGCCATCTTAAGAAACTGAAACTGAATCTCTGTCAGTCTGTCTGTCTGTCTGTCTGTCTGTCTCTCTCTCTCTCTCTCTCTTTCTGTATCTCTCTCTGTCTCTCAGTCTGTTTGTCTGTCTGTCTGTGTCTCTTTCTCTCTCTCTCTGTCTGTCTGTCTCTCTTTCTCTCTCTCTTTCTCTCAGTCTCTCTCCCTGTCTATCTCCCCCTGTCTATCTGTCTGTCTGGCCCATGGGTTTCTTATCTTATAACTAATACACATGTAATGACCAAACAAAAATTGTTAAATAATTATGTTTGTAAAGTGTGCTGGGACCCCAGCAAACTGGGCATTTTAACATAATTACAAAGTCAGTAGATGCAACCACACACACCCACACACATGCCTACTCACACACACACACACACACACACACACACACACACACACCACACACACACACACACACACACACACACACCACACACGCATGCATGCATGCACGCACGCACGCACGCACGCAACACACACCACACACACACACACCACACACACACACACACACACACACACACACACATAGATTTAGATACACAGACGTATGATGTAGACATACACAGAGAGCTTGATAAGCAGATGGAAAATTCCAGTGTTACAAGTTAGTTGAGGATTGTTGTCACAAATATATTATAGATCCCAGTGTTATAAGTAAGTTAACACTACAGTGTTACAGGTAAGTTAAGACTCCAGGGTTACAAGTTAAAACTCC
>CM060306.1:80693011-80875511 GCA_030674185.1 Monoplex corrugatus
GACTGAACTTTAGGTCTATTTGTTGTGCACAGATGTTGAGACAGGATGATTTCTCCTGCATGTGTTAGTGAATGTGGGAAACCACTGCCAGATTATCTGCAAAGTCATGATCTTCCAGTATTGAAAAGAGATCTGATGCTCAAGACATGAGACTGGTCACAAACTGTTGATCCAGTTTAGGAACTGGAAGGACACCTCAGTTTACAGTGAGACTTCCATATGAGTTGTTGCTTTTTGATTCTATGCATCATTAGTTATAACATATTACAAGCAACCCCTTCACAATGCTGACCACTACAAAAATTGAAATGGCTAACACTTTGCTGCTCTACAGCAACTGATATATTATGGCCAAAAAACATTGTCCTTTTTATCATTTTTTTTACAGATTGTGAACGTTTTATGTTTTCATTCTTATCATCACTCATGTTATGTATGAATGAAAGTTTAGATGAGGACCAAATCCTTGAGATTGACAACTGATGTCTTGTTATATGTATATATATATTTTTTTTTGCTGTACAGTTTGTTGCTGCCAACGACAAGTTGTGGTTCTGGTTGGAGTTGTTCTCCTTTGTGGATTATTTTACCATTCCTCCATCGTTTGTGGCTATCTACCTGGACAGAAACTGGCTGGGTAAGAGAGAGAGAGAGGAGTGTGTATGCACATGCATCCATGCATGCATATGTGTGTATGTACGTGGGTATGCATGTGTTTTAGAGAGAAAGAGAGATTGCATGAGAGAATAGATGTACATATGTGCATATGCATCTCTGTTTTCATGTGTCTTACGTGTATTTGAATGTGCTGCATACATATTCAGTTCAGTTTTCTTAAGACTGTTTTTTCATACTCCGAATCAGTTCCATGTATACTAACGTTACAGATGCCATATGATGGAAAAAGACCCAAAATAATCACAGCATAAGCCCGAAGCCTGCACTTAAAGTCAGTGCGTTGATACGGTCTTGATGTTCTACCTATCTTAGGATTCTATACATGTCCTTTTGTTTATGCATGTGAATGATGTCCAAAACAAGTGTGACTGCCTGCGTTCAAGCAAACAGGAACCAGAAAAACATGAAAATAGAATCAGAATGCATACTTGATACAATCAGACAAAACAGAAATTTTTAGCCAACTGGCCTTTGTCAAGCTATACGCGTTCTGATTCTATTTTCGTGTTTTTCTGGTTCATGTAAATGATGTGTTGAAGTGAGGCCTCAAAGTTGAACAATGTCATATCATACACTGAGCTGATGAGATCATAACTGCATATGGAAATAATCGACCTTTTATTGGAGGATGATTTGCACTTTTCTGTTGCAAAGTATTTTCCACTAGCACGTCAGGATTTCTATTTTTCTATTATGTTCAAGTTTTCTGTGGTAGTTTGCACAATTTATCATTTATGCTATCACAGGTTTTGTCTGTATTTGTGTGTTGCAGTTTTCTGTATTTGATTTTTTTTTTTTGGGGGGGGGGGGGGGGGTGGAGGTGGGGGGGGGGATGCGTTTCATTGTTGCTAATTTTATGATTTGAGGTGGCAAGTAGGATCTGGTTTGATGGTCTATTTTGTTTGTTCAGTTGGTATTTTCTGCCTTGTGCAACACCCCTGACATTAAATCTTTTTGCCTTTTCCCCCCAGTGCTGGCTACTGAGATTTTGCAGTGTATTATTGAATGGCAGAAGCATTGTGCAAGGTATTTGGGTCACAATATCTGAGCAGCAGCCGTTTGAAGGTCTTCACTCCATTGATTGATATGGATTTCTTGTTCCTTGTCACAAAGCATATATGGGATTCTGAATTCTATATCTCTGTGCACTTGTCGTCGTCAGCAAAATGGCTGTTCATTTCCTGGGGTTTGTCAGTTCAATATTCAGAGGTTTGGTGGCCGTTCATCTTGGGGAGAAGGGTTCTTTTCAGTTTTTTGTTAGTTTGAGAGAAAATGAAATTAGATGGTTTTGGGAATATTTGTTTGTTTGTTTTTTGGACTGCTGTGTCATAATTTGTTGTAATCTCAGTTATACTGGGAATGGATTTTTTTAAGCGTGCTGAATTTTCTCAGATAGATCCATATATATATGCATGTTGTTTCTGCCCATGCTGTACAGGGTGGGTATGCACAATGTGCATACTCTTTGGTAGGCTTGCATGCTAGGTGTATTCTTGTTTCCATTAGCCTGCCTCTGACATGGCTTATAGGATCTTTAACTCTTTGACTCCTGCACACTATCTACCATCTGCACAAACTTAACCCTTTGACTCCTGCACCCTATCTACCATCTGCACAAACTTAACCCTTTGATTCCTTCACCCTATCCACCAGCTTCCTGCAGAGAGCTGGTGGATAGGGTGAGGGAGTCAAAGGGTTAAGTTTTTGTTTTGCTAGTATGGTTGACAATGCAGGATGCTGGTGGACAGGGTGTGGGAGTCAAAGGGTTAACATGCATAATTGATATTCTGCGTGTGTGTCCATGCAAAGGGATTTTGGCACTAGCAGGCCTGCACCAGTGTTGACCAGGATGGGACAAAATCTGTTCTCTTTACCCACTTGGTGGAATTATCAAGCAGATGGAACCAAGGTTCTTCCTATTGGAAGTCCTATGTTTACTACTTGGCAGCCGCACCCACCAAATGATATTGATGAATCAGACTATTTGTTGTTGTTTTTTTCTTTGACTGAATACTGCCTATAGATTTGTATCCAGTCTTTTATAAAAGAAACTAATTGGATATGGTTAATCAGAATATTTATTTTTTTCTGTGACTGCTTCCATTTGTTTTTTATAGTCTCATTTATAACCAGGCATTTATAAACCAAAATGATAAGCACTGATTTATTATGTGGGCCATTTCCATTTTCCTTTGTTTGTGTTAATTATAAGGGAGTATGTCATGGGGGTGTTGGCATAATTTATAGACCATTTCTATCCCTCTGTGTTATTTAATTATACAACAGTGCAACAACGTAGGACAAACTAGAACATGAGCAAATGTGAGTGTTTGAGAGAGTGCGTGTGGTGTGCATTAGTATGAGTGAGAGAGGGGGGAGGGGAGGGAGGCAGGGAGGAAATTGTTGGTTGTTGTTGCCTTAGTGTTTTTGTTTGTTTGTTTGTTTGCTGTCGTTTTTGTGGGATGGTACTGGCAGCGGCAACTGTAGTTTTGCTTGTTGAAGGGGTTGGCTTTGTTTCTTTAGGGGAGTGTGTTACTGAAGCCTGGGATGTGTGAGCATATGGGTGGAATAGTTTATTGTGGTGTGTGTGTGTGTGTGTGTGTGTGTGCGCGCGCGCGCACGCGTACACTTGTGTGTGGGTGTGCGCGCATGTGTGTGTGTGTATGCGTTTGTGTGTGTGTGTGTGTGCATGCATGCTTGTGCGCACGCTTGTATGTGGGTGTGGGTGTGCACGCATATGTGTGTGTGTGCGCGCACGCTTGTGTGTGGGTGTGTGCGTGCGCGCATATGTGTGTGTGTGCGCGCGCATGTGTGTGTGTATGTGTTTGTGCATACGCATGTGTATGTGTGGCGTATGTGTTTGTGTGTATGCATGTGTGTGTGTGTATGTGGTGGTGGTCTTTGATTTAATGTCTATTCACTAAAGTGATTTTAGACAAAAAAAACAAATAAAAAACAAAAACAAAAAAAACAAAAAAAAAGGGGGGGGGGGGGGGGAGTGATAGAGGAGGAGTGAAGAAGATATTTGAAAATTGTCAATTTTGAATTTGAGAAAAGATGATCCAGAAAACAACTGTTTTGAAGAGGGGAAGGTAAAACTAACAAATAATGTTACCATAATTATCGATTTAAAAAAACAAACTGACAAACAAAATTAGTAAATATCCGGAAGAAATGAATAAAAAGTAAAACTAATAATTGACTAACCACAACAATGAACAAGTCAAATAACATTTTAAAGGTAATTCGCTATAGGACTTTTTGACAGGCTAACAAAAAAGTCATACAGTAATGATGATGAGGCAAATATGTCAGAAACTGTACTCACAGATAGTGTTGGAATATGTCGTTTTACCCTAACGCAAGAAAGAATATGACTATGTGTTATCTTCTTTCCACACAGACACACTATGTTATTGGTATATTTTGTTTTGAATGCATCAAGTTTCCATCTGTACATAAGGGACTGTATAGTTCTGCTGGCATGAAGCTGCTTAAGTATTTTGCTAACTTCAAAGTTCATGTGACATTTATCATACTTTTTCTGTTTTAATTGGAACTGCTTCCAGACGTAGTTGTCCACTAAAGTGTAATTCTCGTGCAACGAGAGAGAAAGCTGGATATTGTTTGAATCTGGTGAGTTATTAGCTCCCCGTTTGGCAGCCCTGTCAACTTTATTATTATAACTAAAAGAACTATGAGAAGGTATCCAGCAGAAAGTAATATCAGTGCCTCTTAAAGATAAATTATGAATCAAGTGACTTATTTCCAGAATCATTTCTGATCTTGTTTGTAATTTTGATAATTCAAGAGCCTGAAGTACTGATTTTGAATCAACGCAAAGAAGTATCTGAAAAATTGTCCTAGGAAGACTTATCAGAAAGTTTAAAGCCATTAATATTGCAAAGAGTGTGTGTATGTTTCTCTGTGTATGTGTGTGTGTGTGTGTGTGTGTGTGTGTGTGTGTGTGTGTGTGTGTGTGTGTGTGTGTGCAAGAGAGACAGACAGACAGACAGACCGACAGAGGGAGACAGAGAAAAGACAGTCTAGTGTACTTTCTATTTTGAAAACTGACAAGGACAAGTATTTCAACAAACAGAAACAAGTAAATGAGAACTCAAAAAGAAATCGCTGCGATAAATGTGAATAATAGCAATCATTTGTATACCACGTATATTTTGATGCATGAATTATCAAACCAGTTCGAAAAATCACATTTTAGAGAAAAACGTGTTAAAAAAATAAGGATGTGACTGAACAGTCAACATGCAAACTCAGAACAAAGTAGAGGCAACTGAAATGTAGTTTCTAAGAAGAATGTTGAGAGTTCCATGGACAGCAAGGAAAACAAACGAGACAGTCTTGAAGGAGGCAGACAATGAAGATCATTTAGTTACGAAGATTAGGAAAAGACAAGTAACATTTAGAGGACATTTTATGAGGAAAGGGGAATCAAAACACCCGGTCACAACAGGAAAGCTGGAGGGAAAGAGAACACCAGGTAGACCTAGGGAGGAAATATTGGAGGGACTTGCAGGGTGGCTGAAGACAGAGAGGCTGGGAGATGTACTTGTAGCGACAGGGAATAGATTTGTATGGAGGGCCATGATCGCCAGTGCCATGCTGCAGGGCACATAATGATGATGACTACAGGCGTTTGTATCTCTTAGACCTGGTTGATGTCAGGATATATTATGGTAGTAAGTGTTGACCATAGCCCTGTCACATAGTCTCACTCCTCTATGGAATTACATAGCATCATGATTGTCATTCTCAATATTATGAAAGTATTGATCAATATTGCATTGTGAAAATTGTCCCAGATTTTGTGGTCCTTCATGCTGTGATTTCATGGTGGTCTTAGTTTTGTTTCCTCTACCGTTTCCATTTCTGAGGTGAATTCAAATGCCCGTGTGGGGATGTTGGGGGCTCTTTCAGTATGAATAGTATCCCCACCTTCTGGAAATTCTGTGCTAGAAATTTCCTCTTTTCTATCACTCTCTATGTTTCTGCCTTGTTCCTTTGCTTTCTGTCATTTCTTCCTATCATTTTCTGCCTTACTGTTCCATTCGTCTTTGTTCGATAAAATGTATTTTCTCGTAGGATTGATAATTGGGTGTATGTATTGGGTGCATTTTCGGCTCCAGGGAAATGAGATATGCGGAAGCAATCTCGGGTAATTTAAGCCCGTTTTTATGCATTGGAGTCCTTAGATATGCTTCAGTTTGTATTCTGGTATGTTTTTTAAATCCCCAGTGTGATAAATTGGACGGAGTGGTCAGTGCCAGGGGCATCTATGTGGATTGTGTGTGCAAGTGCATTGATATGTGTATTTAATTTTCTTTTCCAGTGTTCTTTTCCTTTTTTTTTCCTGTTGAAGTATTGTGTATGTTTTGAAAAGGTAATATCCCTGAAATGGCTCTATGCATTCGGCTGGGCTTTAAATAACAGTAACAATAACAAGGTGAATTCAAGTTGGGGTCTTTGGTGACAGTGGTTCGCAGAGACTGTCATTTGAGGGCATTGGTGATGGTCTCTTTATCTGGAGGTCTCTCATTCAGTCTATCTCCTCAACTGATCAGTTATTGTCATTGGTAATGGGGCTTAGTCAGTAGTATTCCAGTAAGTTGGATCAAAACAGGCACTGTGGAATTCCAACAAAGTGACCCAGCAGAAGTGGAGGGTCTTTTCTGGAGGGGTGACCCTGTGGTGACTTCACATATCTGGCTTTCATGAGCTTGCAGCATAGCACAGGGGTACTTTGACTAAGTGATATTGGGGTTGGTGATGTTCCATCGACAGCAAAGAAACAAACGAGACAGTTTTGACAGAGGTGAACATGAAAAGAACATTAGTGAAGTATAATGGGAAAAGACCAATAACTTTTATAGGACATACTATGAGGAAAGAGAAATTAAATAAAGCACCTAGTCACAACAGGAAAGCTGGAGGGAAACAGAGCACCATGTAGACTCTGGTAGAAAATATTGGACGGACTTCTGAATGGATGAAGACAGATAGGGTGAGAGATGTACTTGCAGTGACAAAAGATAGATTCGTATGGAGAGCTATGATCACCAACGCCATGTGACAGGGCACATCATGATGATGTGTGGAGCTGGAATGAACTGCATGGGATCAAACACCACCAAGGCAGTTTTGAAGTTGGGACAAAAAAAAGCATCCATTGTTTGGATGGTTACACATGCGTGCAGTACCACAAATGGTTCATTTGTTTTGTTGAGTTTGAAGTCCTACCTACCATTCTCAGTGTATAATGAGGACTATCTATAAGAATATTGCTCAGAGAAACCTTAAAACGATTTGGTTGCATTTTCCACCACCACAAATGGCATGTAATGGAGATAAAAAATATTGATGCAGGTGCCATAAGCTTGTGGTTATGCTGGTGGAGATAAAAAGGCCCTCTGTCCAGATATAGAGTAGTGATCTGAGCCAGTTCTTGTGTATGTGCACTAATTTTGGGCAGTAGTCCTCACATTGTAAGGTGATGATTTGAAATGTCATATGTATAATTGTATAGGCTGTGTAAGTCATATATGTCAGGTCTTCGGTATCAGTGGTGCATGGGGGCTGACATGGTGTTTCTTGTTAACTTTGGCTTATGACTTGGCCACTCACTTCATGGAATCAGACCTGATGACCACAGAGAAAGACCTGCTGGCTGCTTGGAAAGACGGCAAACTTGGGATCCCTTTCGGGGAATATCTGACCTTGCTGAACTGCAAAAAAGGGCTGAGTCTGAAGCACCATTTCTGGCCACTTTCGCAGCCATTCAAACAACTCTGTGGTTGAAGGGGCGATGGTGGTGGTTTTATATACCAGATGGTTTCTCACTAGTCTGGCCCCTGGACTTAACAGTTACTGTCATTTGTAGGGGGCTCAGTAAGGAGGGTCCTCAGTAAATTGTGTACTTAATAACTGCAACAACAAAAATGTATTGCATATATCTATATATATATATCTATATATATATATGTATATGTATATATATATATATATATATTTTTATATATATATATATATATATATTTATGTGTGCGTGCGTGCGCGTGCGTGTGTGTGTGTGTGTATGTGTATATGTGTGTGTGTGTGTATGTGTGTGTGTGTGTGTGTGTGTGTGTATGTGTGTGTGTGTGTGTGTGTGTGTGTGTAAAACAGTATTAAGAAAAGCAAGCAACTGTCTTGTCATTTTGCTACTTAAGTTCGATATTTCAGCCTGTGGCCTTGAAAGTAGTTCCTGTCACGCACATGTTTCAAACATAATGATTCACAAAACTTATGTTAACACTGTTAATACTTCAGTTATGAAATCTTTGAAGATGGAAACTTGTATATATATGTAGATTATATATACACATTATTATGTTACATTTTGTGGAAAACATGCTTATTCCGACAAAAGAAGTAAAAGTTTTTCCCAACAACAAGCCGTGGATCACAAAGTCACTGAAACATACCATTAATGAGAAGAAAATAGCATTCCAGAGTGGGGATAGGGTGAAGAGGAAGCAGGTTCAGAAGAAATTAAGAGAAGAACTAAGGATAGCCAAAGTAGAATATAAAAACAAAGTAGAGCAAACATTTTTTCGTGGTAATATGAAAGATGCGTGGAAGGGGATTAAAGTCCTTACTGGCCAGAATAAGCCACAACAGAGATGTTCCCTCCCTGAGGATGAAAAGATCAAGTTTGCCAACTCTCTGAATGAGTTTTATTGTAGGTTTGAGAGGCAAGACTTGAAAGACCAGTTACTTGATGTTATGAATGATTTGAGGGAAAGGGGGCGGGGAAAGGAAAGTGATGACGGTGGGATCGACGGCTCTGTTGTTGAGGCTATTTTTAGAAAACAGAACATTCACAAAGCTGTTGGACCAGACTATATCAGTGGAGGGTTGTTACGCACGTGCGCTAGTCAGTTGTCATATGTTTTTAGCATGCTGTTTTCATGGTCGCTTAGAGTCTGCGCTGTGCCTTCTCTCTGGAAAAACTCGATCATTTCTCCTGTTCCAAAATCCAAAGGTCCAAAACTGCTCAATGACTTTAGACCTGTAGCCTTGACCTCCATAGTAATGAAATGCTTTGAACGGATAGTCTTACGCCAGGTACAAACCCAGACGCAGCGCTCTCTTGACCCTTTTCAGTTTGCATACAAACAAAACAGATCCACTGATGACGCAACACTCACTCTTTTACACAACGCATACACTCATGTAGAAAAGCCAGGCTCTTTCGTACGCATTCTATTTGTAGACTTCTCTTCAGCATTCAATACTATTCAACCTCATCTCATGGCACTCAAACTCCTCAAACTCAATGTTTGTCCTAAGCTCATTCTCTGGATAATAGATTTTCTTATTAATCGTTCTCAAACTGTCTCTTTTCATCATACACTCTCTGACTCTCGTTCCACCTCAACGGGCGCTCCTCACAGTCCTCTCTCCTGTCCTCTTTACTCTCTACACCAATGACTGCTCTGGCACTGATCTCACTCCTGTTATAAAATATTCAGATGACACAGCAATCCAAGACCTCTCCAACTCAGACACAACATTCAACCAAGAAGTAGTTAAGTTCACTACCTAGTGTACAGACAACTTTTTAGATCTAAATGTTAGAAAGACCAAGGAGATGATCGTGGATTTCCGGAGAGAGCCCGGTGTGATCCCTGACCTTTTTATCAATGGTGTGAAAGTTGAGCGTGTGAATGAGTATAAGTATCTTGGAACGATTCTTGACAGCAAACTCACCTTTGATACAAACACGCAAATAATACACAAAAAATGTCAGTCACGCCTTTTCTGTCTTCAAAAACTTAGGTCTCTGCGTATGAATGAGTCCATTCTTGGTAATTTCTATCGTTGTTTTATTGAATCTGTCTTAACTTTTGGATTTTTGTGCTGGTTTGCTGGTCTGAGTGTGAAGAATAAGAGAGTGTTGGACAGGGTGGTGAAGGTGAGTGGCAAAGTAGTGGGAGTACAACAGAGGAGCATTAATGAACTATATGAGTGTCGTATTGTGAGCAAGGCGAGAATGATCTTAGGTGAATCCACTCACGTGCTAGCTAAGCATTATGAGCTCTTGCCATCATCAAAAAGGTACAGAACTCTGAAATGTTCCACCAACAGAGCAAGAATGTCTTTTGTAAATAGGTCAGTTGAGTATCTGAACAAGATTGGAGTGTGAGTGACTAAAGGAGTGTGAGAGAGCGGGAGTTATGTAATTGTTTGTCTATTGCAGAATTTTACGCTGAACATGTACTGAATTTCTCTAAAGAGACATTAAAGTGATCTTGAATCTTGAATCTTGAATCTACACAGTAACTGTACATAAAGAATGGCAATAGATAGTTGCTTTTGGCCTAGTTCTGTACAGGTAAGACAAACAAACAAACAGACAAAAAGCCAAACAAACAAATCAGTCAGTCAGGGACAGAAATCGGAATTGTGTGCCCTGTTCATGTAATGTGTGTTCCTCGGAGAGAACCCATCCATATTTCAGACGAAAAATTCTGTTGTGCTAGAGTTAACTATACCAAAGGCTAATATTATTGTTTTTTTCAAACAAGTATTTCTGATAGTTACTTTCAGTTTTACAAATGGTTAACCCTTTGACTCCCTCATCCTGTCCATCAACTGCAAATGCTTAACCCCATGACTCCTTCACCCTATCCACCAGTTTTCTGCAGGAAGGTGGTGGATACGGTAAGGGAGTCAAAGGGTTGTTTTTTGTTTTGTGAGCATGGTTGACAGTGCAGGATGTTGATGGACAGGGTGCAGGAGTCAGAGGGTAAGGTTAATGTTGTTGTTGTTTTTTTTCATGAAGTTGTGAGCAAAAGAGCGTATAATTTCAAATCTTGTCATTCCAGCATAATGTCTTTTTCGCTTAAAAGACGGAGAAAGCAGGCAGTGGTGGTTTGGCATAGCTAGCCAGATAGAGTAGCTTCCTGTGGACAAAAATCAATGCCGTTCTGAATACAGTGAGATTTGATGTGGAGTTTTATGGTACAAAGCACCGGCTTGGTATAAGGGGTATTGAGTTTCTCCTCATTGGCCTATTTCTTGGGTGAATATTGTAACTGAAAGGGAGCCTGGTCTTAGTAGTCTTACATTTCATAGGCCAGTTAGCTTCTTTCTCAGGTCTCATAAAGCCTGGATTAGTTGTAATGTAGTAGAAGTTGGTAGACCAATCGTCTAGTTTACAGGTGAGCGTGTGTGTGTGTGTGTGTGTGTGTGTGTGTGTGTGTGTGTGTGTGTGTGTGTGTGTGTGTGTGTGTGTGTGTGCTTATTTACATGTGTACTTGCACACATGTTCATGCTTAAGGTTCTCAAGGTTTTCGAATATTCCTGATAACATCTTTGCCTGATTTGAACAACCAGTGTGTGTGTGGGTGTGGTGTGTGTGTGTGTGTGTTGTGTGTGTTGTGTGTGTGTGTGTGTGTGTGTGTGTGTACATGCGTATGTACATTTCAAATTTTTCTCATTTGTTCAATTATTTCTTTCATTTATGAAATGAAAAAAAAACCCAGAAGCGTAATGGAAAACAAATTTATGTTAACCTAACATTAGGTTTTGGCTGTGATGATTCTTGCTAATTATTTCCTTTTACATCTTCAACCAGTATTCTACTGCGTCAGCCTACTTTTGTCTTGGATGTGTTATTTTGAGAGGGAAGGGAGTAGATGACATAAGGAGTGATGTAGTCTAAAACACTTCTTTTGCCTTTTGTAATGGAGTTTTCTGAGAACAACATTTTGTCTTGTCACTAAAGCTCCAATCAACCTCTACAGTGCCAAAAGAGTTATCGCGAAGACTGTTTGTGTGTGTGTATGTATGTGTGTGTGTTGTCAGTACAAATTTTATGTGTTTTTGTTGTGTGAATTTGTGTGTGTGTATGTATGTGTGTGTGTAGTCAGTACAAGTTTTATATTAAGCTGAGAATACATGGTTTATGATGATGGTGACGTACATGTATGTTTGTACTAGGTTTGATTTCTTAATCATCTGGTGATAAACTTGGTAGAATGGTCAGTGCCAAGGGCATTTCCTTAGATTGTGCACACAAATGCATTGTTATGTAAAGTTTATTTTCTTTTCCAGTTTTTTCTTTTTTAATTTATTTTTTTGTAGGATTAACAGATGTTTTGAAAAGGTTGTAGTACTGTTACAGCTGTGTGAAGTTGGCTTCGCTTTAAGCAGTAATGACAATAATAATATGGTTATAATTCCTTTCTGTCTTTCTGTATCTACCTCCCCCACCCCCCACTCCCACCCCCACCCCCCAAGCTTAGCATTTGGGGCCAAGACCTTAACATCCAAAAGTTTGATTAATCAAGTCTGAGAGTAAATGAAACTTTGCAGACAGTTATGTAAGTATGTGACTTTTTTTTTTTTTTTTGACTGACTGACTTCCTGATTCACAGAAGGTGGACTGGATTTTCTTTGTGCATTGAGAAGACAAAAGGGTGGGTACCTGTCAGGGATTTGTGCCTCCGCCTTTCATTCATTTTATTTTAATGGGCAGCCCTCCTTTCCTCCCTCTGTCCAGCACTGTCCTACTTCACGCTTAGGATCAGTAGTTTCAAACATTTTATTAAGTAGAAGCCTGCCTGCCTTGTTTCCAGGAACTTGGCCTAAATCCCAGTGAGGAAATGTCAGAGGCTTTCTCCTTTCCAGGTACTAAATCCTAATGTGGAGGGTGGGAATGGGGTATGGATAATATGGTTGGAAGAAAAGGAAGTGAAAATAAAAATGTTGCAGGGAGCAGTAAGTAATGAGTAATTTCTTGCATGGAGTTCTGCCAGCTGTGCTGTAAATTTGAGAAATTGTGGAGTTCTCCAAGAGGCATAGCGCTGGAACACTTGTATAAAAAGTGTGTGTGTGTGTGTGTGTGTGTGTGTCTGCGTTATTTGTTTGTTGGCTGTTAAGTTGGAATTTATTGAAGACAATTTAGCCACAAAAACGGGTTACCATGCAAACAAAACAAAAATACACTTTTCAGTTGCTGCTGAAACTTGTTGTTGTTGTTGTCATTGTTGTTGTTGTTTTGATTTTAAAGCTTGCAATGCAGCCTACTATTTTGGGGAATACCTCAGATGAGGGTCTGAAACTTTGATAGAGTAACTCTGAGAAAGTACAGATCTTTGGAGACAGTTGCTTGCTTCTTTTAGTTTTGCCAACTTTGTGATTCACAAAAGAATTTTCACATTTCACCCAGTATCTGCTTTGCTTGCTTAATAAAGTGGGGATAAACTGGATTTTATCTGTCCATCTTCATACCTCTAAATAAACTACATGGTAGACTGGATTTTACTTTGTCCATCTCCATACCCATGAACAAACTATAGGGTAGACTGGATTATATTTTTGACAAATTATAGCAGTCCGCCATGTAGGTTTTACTAAATCCATTAGTCATTATTACCTTATACCACGGCGACAGCGCTAAGACACAAGTAAGTGTAAACAACCAAAACAATGGTGCATACAGTGATTCCATACGTGTAGGTGGTATAAGGTAATAATGACTAATGGATTATATTTTGTCCATCTTCATACCCCTTAATTAACTATAGGGTAGACTGGATTTTACTTTGTCCATTTCCATACCCCTTAAACTATAGGGTAGACAGGATTGTATTTTAGCCATCTTCATATCTGTGAACAAGCTATAGGGTAGACTGGATTTGACTGTCCATCTTCATACCCCTTAACAAACTATAGGGTAGACTGGATTTTATCTGTCCATCTTCATACCTTTAAATAAACTATAGGGTAGACTGGGTTTTACTTTGTCCATCTTCATACCCCTTAACAAACTGTAGGGTAGACTGGATTTTATTTTATCCATCTTCATACCCCTTAACAAACTATAGGGTAGAGTGGATTTTACTATGTCCATCTGCATACCCCTTAACAAACTATAGGGTAGACTGGATTTTACTTTGTCCATCTGCATACCCCTTAAAGTATAGGGTAGACAGGATTTTACTTTGTCCATCTGCATACCCCTTAACAAACTGTAGGGTAGACTGGATTTTACTTTGTCCATCTGCATACCCCTTAAAGTATAGGGTAGACTGGATTTTACTTTGTCCATCTCCATACCCCTTGATTAACTATAGGGTAGACTGGATTTTATTTTAGCCATCTTCATACCCGTGCACAAGCTATAGGGTAAACTGGGTTTTACTTTGTCCATCTCCATACCCCTTGATTAACTATAGGGTAGACTGGATTTTATTTTAGCCATCTTCATACCCGTGAACAAAGTGTAGGGTAGACTGGATTTTATTTTGTCCATCGTCATACCCCTTAACAAACTATAGAGTGGACTGGATTTTATTTTATCCATCTTCATACCCCTTAACAAGCTATAAGGTAGACTGGGTTTTACTTTGTCCATCTGTTTACCCTTTAACAAGCTATAGGGTAGACCAGATTTTATTTTGTCCATCTTCATACCCCATAACAAACTATAGGGTAGAGTGGATTTTATTTTAGCCATCTTTATACCCCTTAATTAACTATAGGGAGACTGGATTTTACTTTGTCCATCTCCATACCCCTTAAAGTATAGTTTAGACTGGATTTTATTTTAGCCATCTTCATACCCATGAACAAACTATAGGGTAGACTGCATTTTATTTTGGCCATCTTCATACCCATGCACAAGCTATAGGGTAGACTGGATTTTATTTTAGCCATCTTCATACCTGTGCACAAGCTACAGGGTAGACTGGGTTTTACTTTGTCTATCTCCATACCCCTTAAAGTATAGTTTAGACTGGATTTTATTTTAGCCATCTTCATACCCGTGCACAAGCTATAGGGTAGACTGGGTTTTACTTTGTCTATCTCCATATCCCTTGATTAACTATAGGGTAGACTGGATTCTATTTTAGCCATCTTCATACTGTGAACAAACTGTAGGGTAGACTGGATTTTATTTTGTCCATCTTCTAATGCCTTAACAAACTATAGGGTACTGTATGATTTTACTTTGTCCATCTGCATACCCCTTAACAAACTGTAGGGTAGACTGGAGTTCATTTTGTCCATCTGCATACTCCTTAACAAACTATAGGGTAGACTGGGTTTTACTTTGTCCATCTCCATACCCCTTAACAAACTATAGGGTAGACTGGATTTTACTTTGTCCATCAGCATACCATTTAACCTTTGCACTCCTGCACCCTATCCACTAACTGCAGAAACTTAACCATTTGACTCCCTCACCCAATCCACCAGCTTCCTGTATATGTAGGAAGCTGATGGATAAGGTGATGGAATCAAAGGGTTAAGCTTTTGCTTTGCTAGCATGGTTGGCAATGCTGATGCTGGTGGACAAGGTGCAAGAATCAAAGTGTTAACAATGTATAGGGTAGACTGGATTTTATTTGTCCATTGTCATACCCCTTAACAAACTATAAAGTGGATTGGATTTTATTCTATCCATCTTCATACCCATAAACAATCTATAGGGTAGACTGGATTTTATTTGTTCATCTACATACTCCTTAAACTGTAGGATAGACTGGATTTTACTTTGTCCATCGTCATACCCCTTAACAAACTATAGAGTGGATTTGATTTGATTTTTATCCATTTTCATACCCATCAGCAAACTATAGGGTAGACTGGATTTTACTTTGTCCATCGTCATACCCCTTAACAAACTATAGAGTGGATTGGATTGGATTTTACCCATCTTCATACCCATCAACAAACTATAGGGTAGACTGGATTTTACTTTGTCCATCTTCGTACCCCTTAACAAACTATAGAGTGGATTGGATTTGATTTTATCCATCTTCATACCCATAAACAATCTATAGGGTAGACTGGATTATATTTGTTCACCTACATACTCCTTAACAAACTGTAGGGTAGACTGGATTGTATTTATTCATCATCATACTCCTTAATAAACTATAGAGTGGATTGGATTTTATTTTATCCATCTTCATACCCATCAACAAACTATAGGATAGACTGGATTTTATTTGTTCGTCTACACACACCTTAACAAACTATAGGGTAGATTGGAGGATTTTATTTGTTGATCTTCATGCCTCTAAACAAACTGAGGAAGACAGAATTTATTTGTCCTCATTCCTGGCCAAGGCCATCACCCTTTGAATGCTGTCCCTAGCTGCTATTGATTTTCTATTTAGAAGACAAAGTGCCAGTACTTGACAGGGATTTGTGCCTCCACCTTTCATTCATCTTGTGGATGAGCAGTCCTCTTTCCATCCAGTGTGTTCTGGTTCATGTTCAGAATCAATAGTTAAGCCTCTTTTTTAGTGGAGATCTGCCGGCCTGGTTTCCAAGCACAAAATCTTATGCTGTAATGGAAAAGAGAGAGTAAAAAAAAAAAAGGATTGTGTGTGTGTGTGGGGGGGGGGGGGGGGGAATTCTGTGAGCAATAATGTAATATAAGTCTTGCATGGAACACTCCCAGATCGACTGAAAGCTTCAGAAACTGGTGAGTTTGGTGGATGCATAGTTCTGGAGGTGTTCTGATGGGGGGGTGGGGGGGGTGGGGGTGCGTGCCCCCCCCCCCCCCCCAGTTGGGCTTAAAGGATCTATTAAACATTGAACATTGTGTGCATGTTGTTAGAATTTTTTGTTTGTTTGTTTGTTTGCTTCTTTCTTTCTTTCTTTCTTTTTTTTTTTCCCCTTCCTTCCTTCTTTCTTTTGTTCTAAGTTGAAATATATTGCATTAGACAAAATCAAGGAATTTTTCTTTTAAATCGGTCATTTTGAACTAAGCTAACCATAACCAGGAAACAAATTCATGCAAACTAAGAACTTGGTGAATTACTGTGCTATCAATTTCAACTGAAACATTCTGTTGTTGGGTCCCCCCTCATCCCTTTAAATCTGGAAACTTGGTCCAATTTTAGGGGCCAAAATGTGGCTCTTAGATTAATCAAAGTCCTACAAAATGAAGTCTGTCACTTTGGAGACAATCAGTTAATCATGTTATATATCTTTTGTCAATTTTGAGCCCTGGAAATAATTGTTTAATTATGTTATATCTTTTGCCATCTTTAGTGAGCCATGAAGACAATTGTTTAATCTTGATATTTTTTCCAACTTTGGCGAGCCATGAAGACAGTTATTTGATCTTGATATCTTTTGCCAACTTCAGTCTGCCATGGAAACAGTTGTTTAATTATGTTATATTTTTGCCAACTTTAGTGAGCTATGGAGACAGTTGTTTAACCCGTTGACTCCCACACCCTATCCAACAACTACAAAAACTTAACCCTTTGACTCCCTCATCCTATCCATCAGCTTCCTACAGGAGGCTGGTGGATAGGGTGAGGGAATCAGTGGGTCAAGTTTTTGCTATGCTAGAATGGCTGACAATGCAGGATGTTAGTGGACAGGGTTGGGGAGTCAGAGGGTTAATTATGTTATATCTTTTGCCAACTTTAGTGAGCCATGGAGATAGTTATTTAATCATGTTATGTCTTGCCAACTTTAGTGAGCCATGGACGGAGAAGTCAATGCCAGGGGCATCTCCTTACTTGAATGTCTCAATTGCATTGATATGTGTACTTAATTCTCATTTTCTTTTTTTTTTTAACAGTGAGCCAAGAAGACGTTGTTTAATCATGTTACATCTTTTGCCAACTTTGAGCTATGGCGATAATTGTTTAATCATGTCATCTTTTGCCTGTTTTGTGAGGCATATAATGATTACAAAATTTCACCCAGTGGCCGGTTAGCTGGGACAGAAACCAGATATGCACGAAGAGATTGTGTATTTATACAAAACAAGACCTGCGTTGTGTATTTATACAAAACAAGACATGCATTGTGTTACTATAATATACAGAACAAGACCTGCACAAATTGTCAGTCACCTGGCCTTTGTCGGGTGTACACTCAAGACAACAAAGAACAACTATACAAGATTCAGGGAAAAAGGAAGGCTTCCCTGATGTGTCAGTAAGCAGGAGAAAATGACTGGATTTTATTTGTCCACCTTCATGCCCCTAAACCAAATAAGCTAGGCTGGATTTTATGTTTATCTGTCTTCATTTGTGGCCAAGGCCATCAGATGTTGGTTTGTGGGCTTGCTGCTGTCAGATTTCCATCAGTAGTTCAGTGTTTTATGAAATGGAGGCCAGCCTGCCTTATTCCCAGGTGCAAAATCCCAGAGAGGACAATGTGGGGGATGTGATGGTGGGAAAAGAGGAATGAGAGGAAGGGGAGGGGACCCAAGGCTGTGTATAACACTACAGAGACTGATAATGTGAACTGTTGCACTGAGGGCAATTTGGTTTACAGCAAATTTGAGAATCTGCAGGTGTGTGTGTGTGTGGGGGGGGGGGGACCTAAGACTGAGTTTACAGAGACTGATAATGTAAACTGCTGCTTTGAGGGCAATTAGGCTTCACCTTGAGCAAAATTGAGAATCTGCCAAGTTCTGTGAGATATAGTAGTACTGGAGTACTTGCGATTCTTGTGTGTGTGTGTGTGTGTGTGTGTGTGTGTGTGTGTGTGTGTGTGTGTGTGTGTGTGTGTGTGTGTGTGTGTGTGTGTGCTGTTTGTATGTTTATTTTAACTTGTTTTCTATGGTTTATGATTTTGTACACTATACACGCAAGTTTCAGGAATAAGCATATAGGCATGATTTGTCTATAATTGACAGCAAGTACTCGTTCAGCCATGCTGATATGAGATGGGGTCGAGAGACTGGGAGGGGAAGCTGCAAATCACATTACCACCAAGGTAACTCAGTGGCCTGCTGCATGTAAAACTCCTAATGCTCTGGATACCAACTAGGAAATATATATAATCTTTATTAGTCTATTTTATAAAACATTCTGTACATATGCATGTATCTACATGTTGGTATTAGATGATTATGTAGGTATGCGTGTACCTGAATGTTGATATTACATGTCTCTATAGTATACATGTACCTACATGTTGATGTCAGATGGTTCTATAGGTATACATGTACCTACATGTTGATATTAGATGGTTCTATAGGTATACATGTACCTACATGTTGATATTAAATGGTTTGTTGGTCTGTTCTTGAAAGTGTGTAATTTCCTGTGTTTCACCCATAAACAGTTATATGATGTCTGAGAAGTAGATCAGTGATGAGTATTCTCTCTTAGCAGCATTTCAGCTGTCGGTAAGTGGTATTCAGATATATCAGCACATTTTACACTTCTGTCAGCAAACCAGAACAGAAATTAACAGTCAAGCATACAAAAGTCATTATGCTTTGGCCTGATAATAGATCACATTCTGACAAATTTGAGCTACACTTTTATCAGCAAACTAGAACAGAAATTAATAGTCAGGTATACTAAAGTCATTATGCCTGGCAAACTTGACCAACACTTCTATCAGCAAATCAGAACAGAAATTAACAGTCAGGTATACTAAAGTCATTATGCCTGGCAAACTTGACCAACACTTCTATCAGCAAATCAGAACAGAAATTAACAGGTATACTGAAGTCATAATGCTTTGGCCTGATAACAGAGCACATCCTGGCAAACTTGACTATCCTGAAATCTGTTGGACCAGTCTACTGAAGACATAGCAACAGGTTATCTTCATCTTTCTCAATTCTTTTTGTTAGGGAAACACAGTATATCAGGCCTGTCCATTCTTAGATGTCATCTTCCTCTACCTTTATCTGCCTCTCCTTGTCTCCATATACCATGCCTTGCAGCTAAAATCATTTTGGCAAATCTGTTGATATTAACCCTTTGACTCCCACACCCTATCCATCAACTGCATAAGTTTAACTCTTTGACTCCCTCATCATATCCATCAGCTTCCTGCATGAGGCTGGTGGATAGGATGAGGTAGTCAAAGGATTAATTTTTTGCTTTGCGAACATGGTTCACAATGCAGGATGCTGGTCGACAGGGTGCAGGAGTAAAAGGGTTAAAATGTGCCCATACCACTTTAGCATACCACTTACGCTTTCATCTCATCAGTGCAATAAGGTTTTCATAACAGCTTGCCTTAATCTGCTCCCAGCATCCTTGTCGGTAATGTGGTCTTTGCAAGAGGTGCTGTAATTTACATTTTGAAAATAATTCCAGTTCATTACAGTTGACTGCAGAGAACAGGAAGTAACAGAATTTACTCACAGTTTTTGATTAAAATCATTCATGTACTTTTGATCATAGTGAAATAGTGTGGATTATATGTTGGCTTGAGCTGTCTTCTGGAATCCCAAGTTCTTGTTTTTCTGGTTCTTTTAAGAGATGACTTAGGTGTATGATGAAATCTACAGAGTTAAGTCTGGCTTCTTGTGGTTCTGAGGGTTTGTTTATTAGTCATTATGTTGATCTGTCCCAGAATTCCCTGGGCTGGTTGGTTGTCTTGATAAAGCAGTAGACTTAAGATCTGATATCTGAAGTTCACTCCCCCAGCCTGCGACATTAAAAACTGGCCTGATCACTTCCCATCTTAATGTTTTCATGGTTGTGGTGGTATCAGAATAGTCTTCCAGGGGTCCCTCTTCCCTCTGCCCATTTCAAAACTTTACAGGCGCTTAGGGTGTTGCGCAGGCTCAGGGAATCTGCCAGATAATTACTGGTAGATTTAGGTGGAGTGCATATATAGAGTGTAATGAATCTTTTATGATCAAACTCCGAACACCCCTTTCAGTGGTTGATCCATCTCAGATTTCTGTGGGTGTCATTCTCATAACACAGGCATCGTTTCCCTTATTTGGCCACAAGATCCTTATCGAATTCTGTCCTACAGAATCAAATGATGTAAGCAACATATTTTACTTTGACACACACTTATAACTGTTCCCAATAATTTGTTTTCTTATAAACTGGTAACCCTTTGACTTCCGCCACCTGTCTACCAGTATCCTGCATTGTTAACCATGTTTGCAAAGCAGAAACTTAACCCTTTGACTCCCTGACCCTATCCACCAGCTTCCTGCAGGAAGCTGGTGGATAGGGTCAGGGAGTCAAAGGGTTAAATTTTTGCAGTTGGTGAACAGGGTGTGGGGAGTCAAAGTGTTAAAAATATAGAGAGAAGCACACCGGCAGGGCAATCGAGGAAGCTGAATGTTGTGAAATCTGTCTCCTGGCCAATTTAGAAACATAGTGTTGTGACAGACTATAACTTGATTGATGGCTGTATGACTGTACCTGTTTATCTGACAAATCTGTATACCTTGCTGTGCATTGCTGGCAACAGCTGGGAAATGGCTGGTTTCTGTATGTAGACAGGGCAGTGCAGTGCATTCACTTGGTATTGTTGGTTTGTTCATGTTATGAACAGTATGGAGCTAAAGTTTCAAGTTGGCTCAAGGGGTCATGAATTATTTAATAAATGTGTGTGTGTGTGTGTATGTGTGTGTGTGTGTGTGTGTGTGTGTGTGTGTGTTGGCTTAACAGGCCATGAGTTATTTAATGAATGTGTGTGTGTGTGTGTGTGTGAGAGAGGGGATGTGTGTGTGTGTGTGTGTGTGTGTGTGTGTGTTGTGTGTGTGTGTGTGTGTGTGTGTGTGTGTGTGTGTGTGTGTGTGTGTTCCACATTTTGATGAATATAATTGACAATACTGTGTAGTAATTAGAGACATTATACTAGCCTTAGTTATATTTCAGAACTACAGCTGTACAAGTCAGTTATCATGGTACAGTAGTTAGTCATTAGTGCAACGGGTTGATAACTAGAAAGTTGTGGGGTCAAATCCCTTCAGTCTTTTCTGAATCATTGTGGGATTTATCAGCCCCATCTGGCTCCTACACAGAGTTGAACATGGTATGGGCTTATTGAGAAGACTGGGACCACACAGCTGAGTCTTATCCACTTCATGGATGCATCATTGAAGATTTTGCTGCAATCTCCTGACCAACACAGCAGGTGTATGTATCTCTCAGGCCTGATTGATGCCAGAGTATCATGAAAATAAGCATAGATTACAGCCTTGTCACTGAGACTCAATCAAAAAATGGAACTCGTAGCATCATGAGCATACTCCTCCTCCTTCATCATCATCATCATCCCGGCATTGTGGAAAATTGGCCCATATTCTTTTAACCAATAACCTTTTGATTCCCACACCCTGTCCACCAGCATCCTGCATTGCCAACCATGTCAGCAAAGCAGAAACTTAACCCTTTGACTCCCCCACCATATCCTCCAGCTTCTTAATCCTTTGACTCCCTCACCCTATCTGTCAGCTTCCTGCAAGAAGCAGATGGATAAGGAGAGGGAATCAGAAGGTTAAGTATTTGCAGTTGGTGGATAGGGTGCAGGAGTCAAAGGGTTAATGTGGCAAAGGAGGTGGAGCAACAAGAAGACAAACAAGCAAACAGAAACGAAAACAAACAAACAAACGAACAAAATACACACAGGCACGCTAAAAACAACCAGAAAACCACAACAAAACTACAATGCTAGAACTTGCCTTCAAAGATGCTTTCAGTGCTGCTTTTGATGATGAAAAAGAAGTCGTATGTTTGTAGATGTGTGAAAAATCAGTGAAGTAATAGTTGATTTGTTGGATTTGATAATAGGGTGGTAAATCATCTTTGTCTTACATTTGCACATGTATGAAAAAAATATTGTGATAATAGTTGATTTGTTGGATTTGATAATAGGATGGTAAATCTTCTTTGTCTTACATTTGTACATGTGTGAAAAATCAGTGTAGTATTAGTAATAGTTGATTTGTGGTTAATCTTCTTTTGTCATAAAATGTGGGATACGGTAAGAGAGAACAAGGACTCTACTTAATCTTCATATGTCATAGAATGGGGGATTTAGTAATAGAAAACATGGACTATCATACAATATCAGTTTGCAGTAACGGCCAGTTCAGGCACACTCATAATTTCTGAAATTGTATTTTCTGAAGAGTTTTCAGCATTTATACATTTTCCTTTGACCATAACTTAAATGAGATGAACATAGTTTCAGTTTTAGTTTTCTCAAGATGGCATTTCTATGCACAGAATACATTTCTTATGTCTCAACGCCTCAAATACCATATCATAATGAGTGTTTGGCCTGGTGATGAAAGCACCTCCCTGTGACATGACAAACAAGGGTTTGAATCGCAGACAAGGCCGGGGGTTTTCTCCCCCCCCCCCTGTCTCTCCCTCTCTTCTCTCCCTCTCTCTCTCTCTTCTCTCTCTTCCTCTCTTCTCTCTCTCTCTCCTTCTCTCTCTCTCTCCCTCTCTCTCCCCTCCCTCTCTTCTCTCCCTCTCTCTTCTCTCCCTCCCTCTCTTTCTCTCTCTCTCCTCTCTCTTTCTCTCTCTCCCTCCCTTTCTCTCTCCTTCTCTCTCTCCCTCTCCTCTTCTCTCTCTCCTCTCTCTCTCCCTCTCTCTCTCTCTCTCTCTCTCTCTCTCCTCTCTCTCTCTCCCTCTCCCTCTCTCCCTCCCTCTCTCTCCCTCTCTCTTACTCTCTCTCCCTCTCTCTTTCTCTTTCTCTCTCACAATCTTTGAAAGTGGTCTGGGCGATAGTCTTTTGCATGAAACAATAAACTGAGACCCCGTGCGCAGAATGCATTCAGTACACGATAAAAATACATCGCAACAAAGGAGTTGTTCCTGGCAAAATTCTCTGTAAGAAAAAAAAATCCACTTTCACAGATAACAGAAATACACTCAATCATGTAGATAAAGAGAAAGAAAAAAGAAAAATGGTGATGCTGCACTGCAGTGACTTGCTTTTCACAGGGAAAGCAGACAGAATTTTTCAGGGTAAATCTATTGTGACAAAAAAAAAAAAAAAAAAGAAATGAAATACATCACATTATCATACAGTGTTGTAGCCTACACCTCTGTCTTGGTCGGATCTTTGTGAGCCCTCCAAGAGCAGTTAACAAGCTAACAAGAAACTCCACGAGGGTGCCTATGGGACCCAGAGCACCAATGCCTCGCCACTCTCCCCATAATCACCCCTGGAGTTCCCAATGCCACTCAGTAAACACCTCATCATAACATTATCTTCTCACAAGAGGTTTACACCCACAAATGTATTATTGTCATGTTCAGATTAACTAAACCATACATACCATGGTATCACAGCATAAACATGTCTGATAAAATTACTTTTTTGATGGACTGTATAAAATTTGTGGGCAGGCCATGAACACCCTTGTATTGCATTTCATTTTCTTTTCTCTTTATGCATGTGCTTGTGAGTGTTGTATGTGGGAATTTGTTTTTTGTTGTTTTTTTTTTTTTGTGTGTGTGTGTGTGTGTGTGTGTGGAGAGAGAGAGAGAGAGAGAGAGAGAGAGAGAGTTCAAACTTTGTAACACTTTATTACGTTCGTTCTTTGATTTAACGTCTTTTCACTATAAGTGATTTAACGTCTTTTCACTATAAGTGATATTAGATGAAACACTTTATTACTTAAGGATAGTAATGTTAAGTCCCATTGGACTTATCTTACAAGTAGTCCCTAAACAGTAATGTTAAGTCCCATTGGACTTATCTTACAAGTAGTCCTTAAACAGTAATGTTAAGTCCCATTGGACTTATCTTACAAATAGCCCTTGCCATGCTGCACACAAAATATGAACATAAAAAAAACAGTACATAAAATGTGAAACAAATCGTGAAAATGAATATGTGTGTATGTGTGTGTGTGTGTGTGTGTGTGTGAGAGAGAGAGAGAGAGAGAGAGAGAGAGAGAGAGAGAGATGGAAGAAAAATGCATAATGTTTTGATTTTGGTATTTCGGTTGAATTTCGAAAATTCTGAAGTGTTGACTGGAGTTTGTTACTGGATTATTTCAAGTCATGGAGTATATAAACTGTTGATTTTGTCTTTTGGCATTCTATGAGGAAAGAGACATTGCAGGAAAATGCATCGACTCAGCAGATAGGTCTGTAATCACTGTTCAATGGAGCTGGAAATGCTAACATCTACAGCTGCAGTATTTATTAGATACACATGGCTTGACCGTTATGTTAACTTCAATTTATCATTTGACTCAAACTTACTGAACTTATGACAAAAGAAATATGGAAGGGAATATGAGTCTATTTCTGGTGTTCAGCACTAGAAGACAAAATGTTTAAAGACTTTCACTGATGCATTGACTACAAGGTATGCACCTTGTTGTGTGACCTACTTACTGACTCCTGTGTTCTGTGTGTGTAGATGATGCTTGCTCAGTAGAGAGGCAAAATCAAAGGTATCCACTTGGCTGGAATAATCTGGTGCATGCCAGCATGGGAAGCTTTATTGAATGTTGAATTCTTGAAATGTGATCAAAAGGATTGTCCCACATTGCTTAGTGGGTGTTGTCATTGTCACGTTGCTTGTAGGTGTTCTTATTGTAAAAAAATGGAGATTGTTTCATGCCATCTGGAGAGATTGTGTGTATGTGTGACAAAATGTATGAACAAGATTTTTTCAGCTCTTTATGGGTGGGTCTCTACCAAATTTGGGTAAAAGCTGTGGACTGCACACACACACATTGTGAAAAGATGTTTAAGAACGAGGGATAACACACACACAAACACACACACACACACACACACCACACACACACACACACACACACACACACACACACACACTCTCTCTCTCTCTCTCTCTCTCTCTCTCTTTCTCACTCACTCACTCACATACACACTCTGTCTCTCTCTCTCCTCTCCCTCTCTCTCTCTTTCTCTCTGTCTCACACACACTCACACTCACACACACACACACACACACACACACACACACACACACACACACACACACACACACTGATACACACATACACACACTGATACACACATACATTAACTCACATATATAACAGATTCTAGTTATGAAAAAAAAGAGAGATGAGTGGTCAGAGCAAATTTGAATGAAGTGATTGAAGCTGAATGTCTCATATGGACTGGGAGTTTGTTCCTTACTGTTGGACCATAGAAAGCAAGATCTACATTGATCACAAGATTTTGTTTTGAAAGATGGAACACAAAACATTCTGGAATCAGAAGATGAGCTAAGTTTTCTACATGGTGTATGTACATATGCAAAGCATAATGAGGTTGAGGAGAGTTTATAACTTGATTGTAGATTGAACAGGAAGCCAATGCAATACTTTTGTGAAGAGGGGAAATTGCTTATATTTGGAAGTTTTGAAAATGATCCAAGCAGCATTATTTTGAACTTTCTGGAGCCTGTGGAGAAGGTATGTTGGAATACCAGCTGGAAATGTGTCACTATAGTCAAAAGAACAAAACGTACATTATTAGCATCAGTGGAAAGGTGAATAGTGTTGATTTACCTGGGTTCTAGATAGATGCAAATTTTGGAAAAGTGCTCTTTTGAGGAGAGTGTCTGATCAAATACGAGGGTTGTTCAATTTAAGATGTCACCACCCCCTTAAAAAACGTACCTCTCATCTCAGCAACTTGAAACTTTTACATCCCCTCGAAGTATTCTCCGTTGGCTAGGATGCAAAGTTCAAGCCTCCTACGCCAATTCTCAAGCGCCCTCTGATAGTCGGTTTTAGGCAGACCAGACAACTCTGATCTTACGGCTTTGGCGAGGTCTTGTACCCGGTCAAACTTACGCCCAGTGAGCTTTTCCTTCAGAACAGGGAACAGCCAGAAGTCGCATGGGGCCAAGTCGGGGCTGTAGGGTGGGTGGTCCAAAACTTGGATCCCTTGCTCGCTCAGGAAGGTTGTGGTGACCTTCGCCTTATGGGCACTGGCATTGTCATGCAGAAGAAGGGTCCTCTGGGTGCCGACGGTTGGGCGCTGCTCATGGATTTTTCCTACAACTTTGGGGAGCACAACTTGGGTATAGTAGGAGGCAGTGATTGTTGATTTCTCAGGCAAAATGTCAATTGCCACAAGGCCTTGCGTGTTGAAAAAAATAGAAAACAGTCGCTTGCGACTCTGGAATCCTGGGCGAAGAACAACTGGTCGGTCTCCGTCAGGGCCAACCCACATGCGGTTGCAGCGTTTTGTTGGGGATGCCGTAGAATGTGAGCCAACTCTCATCTCCCGTCACTAAGTCACACAGTCGTTTTGGCCCGTTGGGCTCAAACTCATCGAGCAGTTTGCGTGAACATGCCACCCGCTGCTGCTTCTGATCATCACTTAAGAGATGTGGCACCCATCTTGCAGCCAGTTTTCTCATGTGAAGGTCTTTGTGCAGAATGTTGTTAATGGTGCCAAATGAAAGCTCACATGCCTCGCTTAATTCCCGCACAGTCGAATGTGGATCCTCCTCTATCAGTCTTTTCACATATGCAATGTTTTGTTCGTTCCGAGCTGGTAAAGCTCGCTCTGCACGATTACCCCAATCAGATGGCACTCTACCTGCTCCTAATTGTTTGACCCACCTGCAAACTGTGCGGTAAGACACACAATCCGTTCCGTAAACAGCTTGCAAATCTGCGTGTATCTTCCTACAATCGTCACCAAGTTGTAGCCTTGTGAAAGTGTAGAAACGAAATTGCTCATTGGTGACGTCCATTTTTTTCAGGCTCAGCTATTTGAAACACATTTGTAATTACGTCATACTCCGAGTTGCGTCATGATGTCAACTTTATTTTCTGCATGCTAATCAGGTAAACTTTAAAGTTGTGTTTGGTATAAACATTTTTCTGTGCGTTGCTTCGTTTTCAAACGGCAAGCCTAGTGTCATCTTAAATTGAACAACCCTCGTATGACAACAAGGTTACATATTATGTGAGAATAGAATGTCATTGCCATTGATAGTTACAGAAGATGGATGATTTTGGACTTTCAGTGGAATGATGAGTATTGTTTCTGTCTAATCATCATTTAGCTGAAGTTTATCCTCTGTCTTCCAAAACTCTTCAGGTTTTAGCTCTTCAGTTTTGCGTGGTAGAAATCATCTGATCAAGATCTCTCAAATTGGTACAGTGATAGAGCTTAGTATCATCTGTAAAGCTTCCTCATGACAGAAATTGAAAGGCAGTGACACTAGATACTGGTTTAGCATTGAGAACAGACAGTATGGGTCCAAGAACTGTGTGAAATGCCATAATTAAAGCTATTTTAGGAGAACAGAGGTCATTGATGGAACCTCACCCCCATCCCACCTGCCCCTACCTTCCCGAGAAAGAAGAATGTCATGAGTTGTTGTGTCAAAAGCAGCAGACAGGTCAACGAGACATAAAATTGAAATGTTGTCATTCTTAAAAGCAGCGAAAAGATCGTTTAGGACCCAGACTAATTGCTAGCAAGTAGGGATGAAGCACACATGGCATTATCTGAGTGTGATGAATTCCTCTTGAACAAATTCCAAACTCTGTAACCGCTTTTCTCCTCTTTGACTGTGCAGATTAGGGGAAAACCTTTACCCGCAACCTATGTATGCGTGTGTACAGGTCTGAGGTTCCTGAGAGCCCTGCGTCTGATGTCCATCCCCGACATCCTGACCTACCTGAACGTGTTGAAGACCAGCACTCTGATCCGACTGGTCCAGCTGGTGGCCTACTTTGTCTCTCTTTGGCTTGCTGCTGCCGGCTTCTTACACCTGGTATGTTGTTTGCGTTTGTTGTTTCAGAGGCAGTCCAGGTTTATGACCTTTCCATTTTGTCTTGCTACTCTTTATGTCTGTGTGTGTTCATCTGTTTGAAATGTTTCTCCTCTGTTTGTCTGTCTTTGTTCTCTCTCTGTCTCTGTCTGTCTGTCTGCCTGCCTGCCTGTCTGTCTGTCTCTCTCTCTCTCTCTCTTTTCTCTCTCTCTCTCCCTCCCTCCCTCTCTTCCCCCCTGATATATGTAAAGTGAAAAAAAAATATATAGTTTATTGTCCAGCTGTCAGATCAACTGATTGATTGATTGATTTAGTTCAATTTTATATCAGCACCTACCTCTGGTGATATGGCGACGGAAATAACTATCTGACAGAAATCCTTGATCCTATACCAGTGCCACTAAAGCATCTGTTGAGGGCCAGTTTTTGTGATTCGAACCTTCATCCATCACCATATGAATCCAACTGAGCTGTTTTGGCCTTAGATTCAGAGAATTTATTTATGTAGGCTGTAGCTTTTTATAGAAGGATGTTAAATAAAATAAAAACAGTTTTCAGCCATAAATTAGGCAAAATCTTGTATAACCATTAGATGGGGAAATTCAGGCAATTACACAACAAATTGCATATCAATAGTGATGTAAAGACAGAATGCATAGACAGCTATGAAATAGAACTATGAAATAAAATGAAATAAAAAAAAAAATTTAAAAGTCACCACATCAACAAGCATTTCTGACCTGCACCGTCACCCCTCTGCCCTTGTGGAAAAGCTGACCAGACAGCAGAACATCCTCCAGGACTGCGAGAGATATTCAGTCACTGAGGGCAGAGATCTGGTTGATGCCCTTGAGTCTGCAAGAGAAGCTGTGCAGATCTTTGGATGCCTACAGAAGATGACTGTTTCATCGTCAAGAAAAAAACTCCATATGTGACGAAAAGAAGAAGAAACAAAGAAAAATATGCCAGATAAAAAGCAGAAAATCAGGAGGTTTCCATGATATTAATACAACATGTATGCTTGACTTTCAGATTGAGAACTCAGGGGATCCTTTCTTCCACTTCGGCAACCCACAGAAGTTGACATATTGGGAATGCCTCTACTTCTTGATGGTCACCATGTCCACTGTGGGGTATGGCGACATATATGCTACCACTGTGCTGGGTAGAATCTTCATCATCCTCTTCATCCTCATCAGCATCGTAAGTGCATGAACTGTTTTAAGTGTATTTTGTTTGGAGGTTCCAACCAGAACTTACAAACATTGCCATATATATATAATTCAGTTGTTGTTGTTGTTGTTTTTTAATCTACTAAAATTGTTGTTACCTACACCATCATTATGAAAGCTTTTGGTCTCTTGGGGGGCCTCAGTTTTAATCCTTCTGATAGAATGAGTTCATTTCATAGAATGCAAGATTGCATGTGCAGTCATATTCAATTATCCTACGACCATGGCAACAAATATTTCATTTCCTGGGAGAAAATTATGAAAGTAGCTCACACACATGCACATGGACAAACACCAGACACACACACATACACACACAGACACACACAACACACACAGACATACACGGACAAACACAGACACACACAAACACACTCAGACACCACAAACACACTCAGACACACACACTTGCATCACAACATGCACGCACGCAGCACGCACACACACACACACACACACACACACACACACACACAACACACACACACACACACACACACACACACACACACACACACACACACACCACACACACACTCACACACACACTGAGATACTCACACACAAAACACTACATGCACACACAGACAAACACACACACACACACACACACACACACACACACACACACACACACACACTCACACAAACACTTACACGAGCACACAGACACACAGGGACAAACACACACACAGGGACAGACACACACACACAACACACACACACACACACACACACACACACACACACACACACACACACACACACACACACACACCACACACACACACACATGCACACACACACACATCACACACACACACACACACACACACACACACACACACACACACACGACTAATATGATGGGCTCATAAAACAAATGATATTCCACTGCTTTTTTAATCTTGATAATACAGCATAGCTATTGATTTCTCAATCCTAACAATCTTTTATGTATTATTCCAAGGTTTCTTATTACCCCCAGTCACAGAATGCACAATGGATATCTGAAACCAGCGCAATGCTGGCGCAGTGGATAAACCACTGCCTGAGATACAAGAAAAAAATAGGTCAAGGGTTTTGTATCACAGCTAAACAGGAAATTTTCTATTACTGCCAATGTTCTTAATCTTTATTGGAAAGATAAAACATCATGAAAGAAAAAGTGAAGATTATGATTGGTGTTACAGTGCGAGTGAGGTAATCCTCTTAGGCACAGTAGAAAACTTAAGAACAGTTGAGATATTTGATCCTGTAATCTTACATGGAAAGTTCTGTGTACGTAAGTGTAGAATAAATGAAACAAACCTAGTATACAAGTATTGCAGAAAGAATTCCGTGATAAATATGAAACTGAGAAATACATAAGTCGCTTATAAATATGCTGTTCAAATTTTCAAATGAAATAATTTTTTTTACATATGTTTGTTAGAACACCAACACCCTACTATATGAAATTACACACTGAAGCTTTTTCTCTCAAATGTGTGTTGTTGTTTTTTTTGCTGTTTTGTTTTGTTTTGTTTTTGTTTGTGCACCATTACACATAAAACAGTACATCAAAGGTATACATATGATATGTCCACATATATGCACATATGTACACATGTATAGGTACATGTATTCATGCACATACATATGTGTATTCATATACGTACGTACATACATACATACATACATATGTACATATATATACATATTTTCTGTACAAGGTACATATGTGTGTACACATATCTACATAAGCAAAAATGTAAATTATACGCATTCACAGTATATTCATGCAACCATATATATTCACACAACCATACATATGTACATAAAGGCATACATATAGACATACATAGAGTTATGCATACACATACATACACACAACATACTCAAAAGCATTTGTAGATACACATGTCTGCATGACATACTTATGCACACACCAACACATGAATGAAAACATGTACTTACATATACATGCATTCAAGTATAGGCATATTTACACAGAAACTTAGTGAACATTTTTACATGAATGTATTGTAAAGAAAAAAGGAAAAATGTATATAAAAAAAGTACACTCTGATAAGCAAACAAAAATACATGCCCACATTTAGGCTACAATAATGATAAAAACAAAATATTTATCATGGTTGGCTAAATTCTCTGCTACCCTTTGAAATAATTTGAACAGTGTGCATACACACATTCATGACAGTATTGTTTAACCCTTTAACTCCTGCACCCTATCCACCAACTATCACACTGTCCTCTAGCATCATTCTGGAAGGTGATGGATAGGGTGAAGGAGTCAAAGGAATAAGTTTTCGCTTTTCTAGTGTGGTTGATAATGCAGGATGCTGGTGGACAGGGTGTGGGAGTCAAAGGGTTAATCATAAAGAAAGGCGTATAGCAGAAAACAAAATCAGCAAACCCAGCTCTTATTTGGTTGAAAGGAAGGTCTGGGCCGTGATTTTTGGGAACGACGAAAAGATTTATGATCAGATTGTGTTCTCAGTGGACAGCAGTGTGCAAGTGGATGAAATTGCAAAAATAATGATTAATGCATGACGTGGTTAACAGGCAGATTATTGATTCCATGGAGCTGTGGGGAATATTGTTTCAGGGTTTTTTGGCATGCAGCTTAACTTCTCTTCATAACTTTGAAAGGAATGCAGAACTGTAATAATTCAAAAAATGGGGAATAGCACATGCTTGCACACACTTGGCTTGGTTACAGTTGGAATACACATGTATGCATTTATAGTGTTACATGTGTACACAACACACACATATGCACATGCTAACACACACACACACACGCATGCACGCACGCATAGTGCTGAAATTGTTTTTGCTGCCCTTGAGAGGATTTCTGGGTTGGCTCATTGCAATAAAAGATTGAGTACAAAAACAAAATTGCAAATTGTGTTTATGTGCAGACATGTACAGTTCTATCATATCATTGTCGCATCCAAAATGCAAATTTAATCAGACAAAATGCCCTAAATTGAAATTAAATCAGTAGATCACAGTATACTGGCCCAACAGAAATTCAGACATACTGACACATAATAAAAAGTTACCAAAGTGTGAAAGGAGGATTAACCCCTTCACTTCCGCAGCCTGGACATTTTCCTTGCCGAAAGTACATTCTTAGCACCTATAACTCAGAAATTTTCCAGGATGATGAAGTGATGTTTATTAGTTATTTTAGAGTGAAATATGTTGGAAAATGCTTTAAGACTGTTTGAAAGCATGGGAAAAGACTGCATTATTAGATCTGTATGGTTTGAAGTGTCCATGCAGAGATGTTTGATGGCATAATTCTCTCTTTGTGTTGTAGGTCTCGTTCACTAGCTGTATCCCAGAAATTGCTGAGATTCTGGGCAGGAGGCAAAAGTACGGTGGCTCTTACAAGAAAGAAAGAGGCAAACGGTATTTTGTTTTGTTTTGTTTTGTTTTGTTTTGTTTTCATAAATGCCTTGAGTGAACTGATTTGTCAGTTGACATAGACTATTGCATAATACATTGTGAAAATGATGTTATATGTGTATGAACAATATTTGTCAACAGTTAATCGTTGGCAGTCAAGATCATTAATGAATGTGTCAGCAGTATTTCATTTATTTGTGTATGACAATAATTTTTGTATGAAAAGGAAAAGTGAAAGAATGGCTTAACCGTCTTGTTAATATTGACTTTGCATTTATTGTGATTTGAATTTCATAACCAGTTGCTCTGATGCGGTGGTTAGCACAACGGATTACCGACTGGAAGGTTTTGGGTTCAAATCTCATTGGTCGTGTCAAAATCATTGTGGGACTTTCCAGTCGTGACTGGCTCCTATCCAGAGCTGAGTGTCCTATGAGCTCATTGGGAAGAGTGGGACCACATAGTCCAGTCTCATCCACTTCACAGATGCTTCATTAAAGGTTTTGCCTAATAAATTGTTGACCAACACTGCAGGTGTCTGTATCTTTCTAATCTGGTTGATGCCAGGATATGTTATGAAAGTAAGCTGCAGCCTTGTCCTGCAGTCTCAATCCATGGTGGAACTCCACAGAATCATGATTATCATCTCCATTATTAGCATTGTGAAAAACTGTCCCAGATTTTGTGGCCTCTAATGTGGTGTAGGAAGTGGGACTGCAGGAAAAAACAAACAAACAAACAAACAAAAAAACAAGAAAATAAAAGAACTAAAACAAACAAGTATTCTTAATTGTTTTAATTTCATCTGTTTACGACTTTGTATGAGTATCTTATTTTAAAATGTTCCAGTTTTCATGCCTTCTGTTCTTGCTAAAATTATTTTAAAGAAAAACAAAATGAAAAAGGCATCAGAGTCCTTCCAAATAGAGGAAAACAGAATCATATATATCAGAATAAAGTTCTGTTTTAATTCCTTTCAAGATCTTTTATTTCAGATATACATTTTGTGCATATACGCATGTGTGTGCGCATGTGTCTATACATGTATGTATGAGTATGTGTGTATTTGCACGCATGCGAGTGTATTTGTTTTGTGAGTGTGCATTGTTCATCTACGGGGGATGTCATAAACATTGTAAACAGTATAAAACTTAAAAGTCTTCAAGTTCAAATCTCAACCATCAGCTCATTTACTGTATTTTCAGGTGCGTGAAATATGTGTTCCTGTACAGGTGTGTGTGCATGTGTTTGTGTGAGGTTTATATAATTGTAAACATTGGCAATCAGGTTCTGACCTGGGTGAGCTCATTTTTTTTGTTTTCAGGCATGTGGTGGTGTGTGGTCACATAACGTATGAGTCAGTGTTGAACTTCTTGAAGGACTTTCTGCACAAAGACAGGGAGGACGTGGATGTGGAAATTGTATTTTTGCACAAGTAAGTCTGGTGGAAGCTCGGAGGGGGGGGGGGGGGGGGGGGGGGTTAGGGTTAGGAGAGCAGTTGTGTTATATTTCTAAATATCCATATGTGTGTGTGTGTGTGTGTGTGTGTGTGTGTTTTCAAATTTATTTACTCTTGTTTCTGTCAGATGTCAGTGAAACAAATGCTGTGTCAAATTCTGCCAGCGTATTTTGATTTTTCTTGAATACTTGTATGCACATTAAATTGCCCACGCTATACAGCCAGTATGTTTCTGCTTAGTCTGCATACTCCATGTTTTGAGGATATGCACACTGGGTGTTTTCATGTTTCCATAAGCCACCAGATGCTGACCTGTCACGCAGGACCCTTAGTGTGCATATTGGATGTTCTGTGTGCATATACACACATGAAGGGGGTTTAGGTGAAAAGAGGTCTGCACATATGTTGACAAGGGCGATTGTAAAAAACCTCCACCCTGTACCTATTAAGCAGGAAGTACCCCAACAGGATTGAATCCAGACCATTGGATTGGAAGTCCAATGTCTTAGCCTCTTGATTATCAGACCTGTAAATGTATTTTAGACTTGAAAGTCAGTAGTGTGCTTGCTTTTTAAATGTTATGATTTAATTCAAAATGGATCTGATTTTAATGTGTTGTCAGCTCTGGTATGGTTCGAGTGGTTGGCTGGACTATAGGCAACACAAACACATCACATATCATGCCCATCGCTGACAGCATTTAAATGATGGTGTCACTGTGATAGTATGGTATGATTACTACAAATGGGTGATCTATTATTAATGGAAACCACTCAGCAGATCCTGTGCTTGGTGACATGTTATATTCTGGTGTCAGTCTGTGTGGGGAAATTTGCTTTTGCAATATAGATGAGACTTGTTTGATTGTGATTTTGGTCTTCTCACATTGTACATTTATTTTGGGTTGAGACCAAGCAGTTTCAAAAACAAAACAAAAGAATTCTAAACCAGGCAAAAGAAAATTAAAACAACCATAACAAATAAACAGAAAGCAGAGTTAAAACGGTTTGAAAAAATCTAGAGAGAGAGAGTTAAGGAGTTGAAGGAAAGGGACAAGACAGAAAACTTATAAACAAACACTTATCAACATTTAAAGTGAGCCTGCTGCTACTTACTGATGTCCCTGGCCAATGGCTGTCACAGCTACCAAAACCAAAAAGTTTCTTTACAAATAGTGGCATTCTTTTGTGTTTTCAGCCTCATTTGTTGAAAATGCATCTCTGAAACTATTTGACTCTATAATGAATGTATGTTGATCCACTTATTAATTCAAAAATTGATGTATTTTCACTCACAATTGGATTCTACAGTGGATGTATTTTGACTCAGTGTGTGATTCTAAGGTGGATGGATTTTGACTCACTGTTTGACTCAAAAATATCTAGACTTTCAGTAATGGGGACAGTTACAAGTTATCATTATGATGTGTCCAGGGGGTTACCAGACCTGGAGTTGGAAGGATTGTTAAAAAGACACTTCACTCAAGTTGAGTACTTCCAGGGTTCTGTCATGGATGCCAATGACTTGGAGAGAGTGAGAGTAAGTATTGCTTGTGGTGTGTTTTGATTTGTAAAGAAAACAGAATAAAAACTCCCGAACTGTTGCATACTTATACAATATGAGTGTGTGTATGTGCATGTGTGTGTGTGCATGTGTGTGTTGTGTGTGTGTGTGTGTGTGTGTGTGTGTGTGTGTGAATGCATGTGAGAGTGTGCGTATGTGTGTTTTGCCAGTTTACTTCAGACATCGTTTTGTCATGTTTGGATTCATTATAGTTTATCAGGCCATAACTCTAAACTTGTTGGGTATCACAGATGGTGGCATATGTGATACAGTCATAGGTTGGGTTTTTTTGTTGTTGTTGTTGTTTTTTTTGGGGGGGGGGGGGGTTGTTTGTTTGTTTGTTTGTTGGTAAGACATGTATATCTCATCACCAGAGTTTCTGAGATATATAAATCTACGCATTCCATTTTCAGCTCTGTTGCTCTTAACATGATGCTACTTCACAGAAAGCACTGACGCATCTCTGGTTTGTATCATCTTCAGATCCCTGCATTGTTTCAGATCCGTCATGCAGATGCCTGTCTGGTGCTGGCCAACAAATACTGTCAGGATCCAGACCAGGAAGATGCTGCCAACATCATGCGTGTCATCTCTGTCAAAAATTTCTTCTCTGAAATCAAAGTCATCGTGCAACTCTGCAGTATCACAACAAGGTATAAACATGTGCTTTCACTAGTGAATTTACTTACCGTCCGTTATACAGACCAGTCATGATTGATGGCCGCGAAGCCTGGACTCTCAGAAAAGCTGATTGCGAAAGAATTGAGGCAGCAGAGATGTGGTTTTATCAGAGACTACTATGTGTCAAATTAGAAGAAGAATTAATGAAAGTGTCCTGGACGAATTTGATACCAGCAGAAAATTAACAGCAGACATCAACAAGAGAAGACTAAAATACATTGGCCATGTGTCATGTAGCGAGAACACAGACTTCATGGCAGCCATTTTTCAGGGAAAAACAGAGGCAGAAAGGAAGAAATGCAGACCTCCAATCTCATACATTTAGAACACAATCAACATCAGTGGCCTAAATATTCGAGAAGTTGTCCACAAAAGTCAGGACAGAACCATTTGGAGAGTAGTGTTGTCAAAGAATGCAGCGGCCAACACTGAACCCAGTGACACCGACAGGTGAGACTGTCCATTATACCAGAGACATGTAAGGCAGCAACAAAAATGCTCCACTTCTGTCTGTTCTTGGTCAGCCTCTGAATAGTAATCCAAAGTATTTCAGATCCTTAACCCATATACTCCCACGTCACCCGACGTGAACCATACTATGAAATCCCATGTCAAGGAAAGTAACTCTTGCAATTTTCGATAGTTACTAACTAAAGAAATCAATTAAAAATATAATTACCTTTTTTTGTTTCAAGGAATTATTTTTTTGGCATTGTGCATACAATGAAGTACTCACAGAAAGAGTTTTTTTCCAGGTTCATTCTGGTTTTACTTGCAGGAAAAATTATAAAGTCGGATTTGATGGTGAATGTTACCAAAAATTTACACATGTGATAGTTCAAAGTCAAAGATGCAGTCCAGAAATGCTTCTTAACATTTACGCTACACACTGCGATTCCTGACGCAGTGTGCAGAAGCACCGCTGAAGCCAGCCCGCGTGATGGCTCGCAATGCACTGTCCGCTTTGTTTTACGCTCTGCGAGTATGCTCGCGGTGGCCTTGTGGAAAATTCCTGTGGGCTTATTCCATTGTCAGTGTTCCCACGCACACTTGATTTCAATTCAGAAATATCTCCTACGTCACTCGAGCCACTGTCTGACTCAGTAAAACGCGTTTCCATTGGTTTAGAGCGAATTTTTCGGACCAACCTTCAGTCTCTTTGCGTTTGACTCTATCAACCTTCGACCTTCGCACTATCATGGCGTTGAAACGTTTTCAACCACGGCTAAGCTTGATTGAGGCTGTCAAACTCACGACTCAAACTGGATCCGAAGAAGAAGAAGTGGACCATTACCACAGTTCCGAAGAAAGTGAAGAAGATGAGGATTTTGTCACAGACATCCCCGAACCTGCAGAGGAGACGGAAGATCGGGACCTAAACATCGAGGTCCGATCTGACGGTGAAGCAGACGACGCAGCTGACGACTTGGTCACAATCGAACCTGCAGACGAATTCTCAGACTCGGAGCCTTACGATGCCGACACGGATTTTTTTCACATTATTTCTAACACTGACTGCATATCATTTTATGAACTTTCATTCTTTCTGTGTGTTTGATTCTGTTTCATTCTTGTCTCTGTCTTGTTTTGTTTCTTTACACGGTTACATGTTTGTTTATGTTGAGCTTGTTTGTCTCTTTCCTCTAAATCCTGTTTATTGATGTTGTTTTGTACACATGTTTTATGTACACACATCATTATTTCACTGTGCACACCACAAATGGTTGCTTAGTGAATAAAACAAACATGAACTTTGGGATTTGCTCTTCTTATGCTGAATGGAAGATGAAACTGTCTCAGATAATCTTGTTTATTGATCTATATTTGTTGATTTGTTGTGTTTAGCTGAACAACTAACACACTAAATGCATGCTCTAACTTACCCTTTTATTCTTTGTTTTCTAAGTATTGTTTCTTTGCTCTTTATGTACTTTGTTTTGCTTTGTTTTGGTTTGGTGTATCAAATCAGTGTCCACTTTTCCTTTCCGTTTAGTTATGCAATTGTGACCCAAATAATACATCCCAAAATTCGTTTTACAACAAAAGGATGCATACCATCGGAAAGATGAAGAATTGCTGTTTCTTGTGGTATAAGATACATGTTTGAGAGGCATTGTGGGTTTCCATGAAAATTAATTCAATCGCCCCTAAAATGGTGGTTCCCAGGGAATAATAGGCCTTTCAGTAGGGTGTGCATAGGGAGAAAACACTCGAGCCTGGGGTTGTTGCAGAAGAGTTAATGACCTGCAAATGACCCAGAAGACCCAGAACAAAGTCTACTGCAGAAGCGGAGCATGAAACTGTGCAAAGCTTGCACCAATAATAATAATAATAATAAATAGCTTTTGTATAGCACTATTCTCAGTTCGACTCACTGCGCTGTCACATAAACAAATAATCTCACTCACATACCAATAACATCATTTTTCAATCACACACACACACACACACACACAGGGGGGGGGGTATACTTATGAAAATGCAGATCAACAGGCAGATCATGCACAACACCAACATTTTCTGAAAATTCCTTTACTGAAACCGAGCCTAAAACGTCCTGCCATTTTCGGTTTGGAGGTAAGGCAATCGATCGACACTCGACCCACCTTCGCTGTCACTCTCACTCTCACTCTCACTATCGTCGGACTCGACGGCCACAGCTTCCAAATTGATATCTAGGTCACTTTCTACATCACATGGATCAACTTTATTAACAAGATCCTCTACCGTAAAACCTTCAAATTCTTCTCCGTCATCATTCAACAGACGCCGCGTGCCATAACTCCTCATCGGTCATGAGACTCATTTTCCAAACTTTGAAAATTCGTAGCACTGTGAAAACTTGATCGATTTTGACACTGTAAAGTTCTAAATGCGGGGCAGGAAGTCGCCAAAACGAGGCTCTCACTCTCGCGGGATTCTCGTTTATGTAAACAATGATGGCCGCGTCCATAGTGGCCACGTGTACAGCGGGCGCTGATGGGCGCTCCACGGTAAACGCTATTACGATTTACAGCGGGCGCTCTGCGGTAATATGGGTTAAGGTGTCATTTAGTTCATTGCTAATGGATGTTCTGTGATATAGACACCCAAGTTTTGTTCAAACTTGGTTAGCATGTGTTTAATTGATAAATACTTTCTCAATATTTTCTTAAAAAATGCTTGTGAGGAATCAAACAAGAAATTTGTGTTTTTATCATTAAGTTGATCTTGTTTGGATGGTTTCTGAAGCATAGACAGTTTTTATCATTAAGTTGATCTTGTTTGGATGGTTTCTGAAGCATAGACAGTTGTTGGACAAATAACTGAACCAAGCGTTCAGATCGCAACGTTTTGGTTGCATTTTATTTCCGTTTAGATTGTATTCTATTTCCATTTTTAACAAATACAAGAGTACTTATATAGTGCCTGTAATGCGCTGTATTGATCTCAATTCATGAAATCAGTTGAAAAATGTAAAATAGCCAGATGGAAGATTACAGATACAGATGATCATAACAATGTCACAGATCCAAATTATCAAGTCAGAAGTTTGTTTATTAGAAAAGTCTGTTATAAACGCATATGCATTTTTTTTATTGTGATTATTTTATTTTCTATTCCAGTTATATGTTTGTGCGAGATCATTTAGGTAACTCATTCTTTCTTATTTTTTTCAGGCTTACCTGTTGAATATCCCAAGCTGGGACTGGAAGCGAGGTGATGATGCAGTGTGCGTGGCAGAACTCAAGTTGGGTTTTATCGCTCAGAGCTGTCTAGCACCTGGATTCTCCACTCTGATGGCCAACCTGTTCACCATGAGGTCTTACAAACCTGTGAGTCATGGGTTGTTCATGTGCTGTTTAAAACCCTCCAATTTAAGAATTTTTTTGTTTGAATAATTGCTTCTTCTTCTTCTTCTTGTTCTTCTTCTTCATCTACTTCTTCATCTTCTTCTTCTTCTTCTGCTTCTTCTGCTTCTTCTTCTTCTTCTTCTTCTTCTTCTTCTTCTTCTTCTTCTTCTTCGTCTTCTTCTTCTTCTTCTTCTTCTTCTTCTTCTTCTTCTTCGTCTTCTTCATCTGCTTCTTCTTTTTCTTCTTCTTTTTCTTCTTCTTCTTCTTCTTCTGCTTCTTCTTCTCCTTAACTCTGTGAAGAATCATAGGGGTGCATACTGGAGTACTGTTCACCAGATTCCTCCAGTTCTGTCTGTTCTGCAGTGTTGTCAATCCATAATTTTCCCTGTCTACTCCTCCATCTCCCTCCCTCAGCAGTTCCCTTGAGGATCAGTTTTGTGAGGCTATTGGGTCTTGTGACATGGCCATATGAATGTAGTTTTTGTGAGGCTATTGGGTCTTGTTACATGGCCATATGAATGTAGTTTTTGTGAGGCTTTTGGGTCTTGTTACATGGCCATATGAATGTAATTTTTGTGAGGCCATTGGCTCTTGTTACATTGCCATATGAATGTAATTTTTGTGAGGCTATTGGCTCTTGTTACATGGCTATATGAATGTAGTTTTCTTTTCTCAACTGATGTCAGCAAATTTATATTTTATGATCCAGTGTGCTGCTTGATGGTTAAGCACAATTGTTCATTGGTGATATGATCAGTGTACCTGGTATTTGGTACATTACAATTACATCTTTGTAAGACTGGTGGGGACGACCACTTCCTGCAGTGGAAGGACACAGCCTAGAAAGAAAGAAATATAACGTTTCATTTCCATGGCTTGGACTCGTCTTTTTAGGTTTGCTTTGAGGGTCCATGTCTCACATGCATACAGGAAGATGGAATATACCAGCCCACGTAAGAGCCTGACTTTGTGTTTCATGGAGATGTTCTTATCCTTCCATGCAGGTTTTAGCCTGGACAGTGCTGATGTTGTCTTTATTGCCCTTAAGAGAATATCTGAACAACTCTTTAGCATGGTCAAATGGAAAACTTTGCTCAATCAACAGTGGCATTCTCAAACCACAACAGAAGATAACCACTGACAAGGATTTTGAGACTGCTATAATTATGACAGTCAAGTCTTTGTAATATTAAGATTAGAATGGCTAAGATTAGACTTGCTTTGTATGCCAGTGGCTGGATCTGTTGCTGGGAATGATAAGGTTAAGTTGGTTGTTGGATATATTTGAAACAATTCAACTGGCAGCATTGATTATTAGTAAAATCTAAACACTAGAGATCAGTTGCCATGGTGTAGTGGTTAACGCAACAGACCACAGACCTTTGACTCCTGCCTCAGCTATGCTTGCACGTCAAAGACTTAACCCTTTGAATCCCTCACCCTATCCACCAACTTCCTGCAGGAAGCTGGTGGATAGGATGAGGAAGTCAAAAGGTTGTTTTTACAGTTGCTGGATAGGGTGCAGGAGTCAAAGGGTTAAGATGGCGTAGAAAATGGAACAGTAAAAGGAAAAAGGGTGAACACAAAGGAAATCTCCCCGAGTGCGGTGATCCTAAGAAAAGTAGTAATGATAAAAAGAATCTAAACTCTGAACATGACAAAATCAAACTTGCCTCTTTGTATGGTACATGAGGCAAGTCAAACATCAATTTTCAGCCAAATGATTTTTTTTTTTTTTTCAACAAACGAAAAGAACCAGAAGACATGATGATCAGTTATGTTTTCAGTTAAGAGTATGCAATCACCTCCCTGTGTCACATATTTTGTATTGTTTTTATTCATTGGTGAATAAGAACACCTCCATGAGTCATTTGTAAGAAACTCTGCTAGAAGGTCCCCGGAGAGTTGGACAGTAGAAGGTCACTCACCCCTCCACCCCCACGTCAAGCAAGTATTTGGGTCTTGAGCTCAAGCTGTTTGTATTCTAATGGGACCAGGCCGCATCCCGATCATGACTCTGGATGCCCTTCTGCTGTCACTTTTTTCTGTCTACCTGGGTTCAAACCAGCACTTGTCTTGTCAATATTTTTTGTTTTGATTTATTTTGTTTTTTGTCAATGCAGACACCAGACATGCCTCAGTGGCAGACAGACTACATGCGTGGCACAGCGATGGAGATGTACACAGAGTACTTGTCCAGTGCATTTAATGGCCTGACTTTTCCTGAAGCAGCTGAGTGGGGTTTTGTGATAATGGTGTGTGTGTGTTGTGTTTGGGTGTGTGTGTGTGTGTGTGGTGTGGTGTGTGTGTGTGTTTTTGTGTTCTTTGATTTAACGTCTTTTCACTATGAGTGATATTAGGCAAGTGTGTGGTGTGTGTGTGTGTGTGTGTGTGTGTGTGTGTGTGTGTGTGTTTGTGTTCTTTGATTTAACGTCTTTTCACTATGAGTGATATTAGGCAAGTGTGTGTGTGTGTGCGTGTGTGTGTGTGTGTGTGTGTGTGTTCATTCTTTGATTTAACATATTTTCACTATGAGTGATATTAGACTAGTGTGTATGTGTGTTGTAAAATTTTAACCAGTGTGTATATGTATGTGTATATGCATTCTGTGCATATAGTGTGTGTTTATGTGTTTGTCTCTGTATGTGTGTGTGTGTATGTGTGTGTGTGTGTGTGTGTGAATAACTGTTAACTTCTGTGTGTGTGTTTGTGTGTGTGTGTGTGTGTGTGATGGTTAGCTGTACATTAACAAAACAATGAAAATATGTCTTTATTATAATGTAGAAGTGTATGACCATGAGAATACTAATTGATTCACATCAAGAATGAATTACCTCTCATTAACAAAACAGATTGTGGTTAGCATGTATAGAAAGCTGAGAGAAATACAAGCTGTCAGAAATGTGCATGATATTGAAATGTGAATGATATAAATGCTTCAGTTCATCATCGTATTTCCTCAGACTGTGTTTCTCCAAACTGAAACTGCTGTTGGGAGCCATTGAGGTGCGGCAAGAGGACACAAGAGAGAGCACTCTGGCCATCAATCCGGGTCCTAAAGTTCGCATTGAAAATGCCACGCAAGGCTTTTTTATTGCGGAATCTGCTGAGGAAGTCAAAAGGTATTGGTTCAGTTAAATTTACATAGATTTATCTTTGTTGTCTGTCAAATCTTAATGCTGAGGGGAAGTTGGCTTACAGTCAGTCAGAAAAACTCACATATCATGCATGCATACATGCACATACACTTTGCATAAATAAAAAGAAAACACACACATACCAAACATACAGAAGCAAGTATGCATACATGCATGCATGCACCCATGCTTGCACACATGAGCGCACATACACTCACACACTTGCGTGCATACATGCATAAGAACACACACTCACGCATGCATATGTCAGTATATTTCTTGTTTCTCCTTTTGTTGTTGTTGTTGTTGTTATTGTTGGAATGGTACAGTTGAATGCTAGTGCATGCATATGTACATGATGATGAAGCATACTTGCAGTGACACGTACGCATGTTCACGTGCGCACTTGCACACACACACACACACACACACACACACTCACAGACACACACACACACACACACACACACACACACACACACACACACACACACCACACACACACACACACACACACACGCACACATACATACACACACACAACATATACACACACACACACACACACACACCGTCTATATCACTCATAGTGAACAGACGTTAAATTAAAGAACGAACGAACACACACACACACACACACACATGTACACTCACACACATACACACTCACACGCACATACACTCTCACATACACACACATACACACTCGCACACACACACACACGCGCACGCACACACTCTTGCACTGTCTTTGGCTTACCACATGCCTATACCTGAAAAAGTGAGGTTGGATTAGATTGGAATCATGTCTTGACAGAATAGAATATTTCCGTATGAAATTTGTGCCACTCTCCATGGGATAGGTATGTAGCCATACTTCTGTACCACTGCTTTTCTGTTTTTGTTTTTTTTCATGTATGCTTGTATTCTTATCTACTTATGAAAATTCGATTTGTCTTGAACTATTTAGCTCAAGGGAATGTTTCTGTTGCCTGGGATGTTTAACATACACCAAATGTAAGCTGTAAATGGGACCTTGAGTTATTGTCTCATCAGAAAGATTAACATCCACACAACCAGCCAAGGTCTAGTGGAGGGGAAAGAATAATCCCTGTCAAACAGGACTTGAATCCATGTTTCTGGCATCTTAGATAGGTTCTATGTCCACTGAGCCACAGTTTCACACTGTGCATGTGTGTATGATAATTGTATTTTTGCACCTAGTTTTACTGCATCCATTTTCAAGGGGTACTGTGTTTCAGAGCCTTCTACTACTGTAAAAACTGTCATCGAGATGTCACGGATGTACGCGCCATAAAGAAGTGTCGATGCAGGCCATGTAAGCTCTTTTCTTTGCTCTTGTGTATTTGTAAACCCAGTTATTGTCTTGAAAGTGTGCTGAGCTGTAAACTGATAAACAGGAAATTTTCTAGTTATGTCTACATGCAGTATGCTTTGATTGTATATCTGTTATAACAGCGCTGAATTATATGCAGAATCATCCTTTAACACTGCTAGGATCAATAACTAACCTTGATATTGGTGTGTGCTCTTAACAGTTCCTGAACTTATCCAAGACTTCCAGATTTTGTTGGGTTTTCATATTCCCTTGATAACTGGCCAGGTCACTGTAGTGTCAGATGTATGACCAGTGACTAACTGATGCTTTGGTCGGCATGTTAACCTGCTTGCTGCCAAACCTTAGAAACAAAAGTTTGAAGATTTCTGTTTGCTGCTGCAATTATTCCAGCCTGTGTCTCCCTTCCCCTCCCCCTACAGCCATATTGATTACAGGATAAAAAAATTAAAATCACTGGTCATTCTTTGTTGCATTTCCCTGAGATTTTATCTGTTCTTGCAAAGTGTATCATTCTATATTTCTTTTACTATCATTCATTTCTGCCCCCAAACAACTGAATGTCAGAATATATTATGTCAGCAAGTTTACTTAATTTGGAAGTTCCCGTTATGACCAGTTCTTTTGTTGTTGTATTGGTCACACAACACCTGTCTGTGAAACATTTTTTCATTTATTCTCTCATTCATGAGGTAATGGGTAGTAACGTAGAACTTCAAGCAGCATGTTGGACAATATGAAGATCTACTGATTTCAGGTAAGAAAAGGAAAACTACGTTAGTATGACCATGTGACAAGATCCTGTGACCTTGCTGAATCAGTCCTCTAGGGAACTTCGAGGGAGGGAGAAAGAGGTGAAGACAGAAAAACAATGGACAGATAGCACACAGAATGGACATAGGAACTATTTCCAGACACTCAGACTTTGGCACACAACTGACAAATCTATAGGAATCTTTAGTATGGAACCCCAATGACTCTTCAAAAGGCGAAGAGAAAAAAAAAAGAGAAGGATGTGGGGCTACCTACTGATTAATATCATGAAAAAACACTTGTAGCAACATGCTTCTAATCGTCATAATTGATGGCCAGATGGAAGCAGTTTGCACACTGTTTGGCCAGTTTGTATCTGTTCAGATTTTTTTGAGTCTCCCAATTGATTTAGTGGATTTTCTTTTTTTTTCCCCATATGAAATCATGTCCAGTCATTTCCCTGATTACTGTGGGCATCATTAAAGGAATTGTGTGGGTGGTCTGTTTTTCCTTGTCTCTTTAGCTGGACTTTCTCGAACTTATTCCCGCAGACGTCCTGGTTTGACCTGCGCTTGTGTAAACCTTAGAATGTTTACAGGTAACCTGAGGAGCATGACAAAAATTGACACAGTATCTTTTTATGCAATTTCAACATGTATATATGAAATAACATTGTATGAGTCTTGGGGTTCTTTTTGGTCCACATTTTATGCATAGCATTCTGGAGCGGCTGATTGTTTTGCAAGGTTCGGATACATCGTTGTCTTTATACAGCAGACTAGGAAATCTGTGTTTTCATTTATTGTGTTTCAGTTTGTTATGGTTTATTTCATTTTGTTATTGTTAATGTGAACACTTTTTTCCTCTCTTAAACATGTTTTAATTCTATAAGATAATTATATACATATACGAGATTATACATTTTTATGTTCTTATATTGATGACAGCAATCACAACAACACGTACCATACCACACACTCTTTTGTACATATGATTGATGATGATAATGATGTTGATGAGGATGGTGGAATCTCCAATTGATCCGATGGATGAGTATGCATACTGGTCCTTATTACCTTCTGTACAGGTAGTCACTGATAGTACAGTAGCTTTTGAGTAAAAACACACTTATTTATACATTGCAAACTACCAATTGCACACATCTCGACACAGTGTATCATAATAAGCACCTAATCTCTGTTTCAACCCATACATAGTGTAAAGAGCTATTTCTTTCACAGTTTGCTGTTTTCAGTCTGCATTTGCAATTATATAAGAGGTGATGGATTCTATCAGATTTTTATGGAATATTTGTTGGAATTTTCATGTGTTTTTCTTTGTTTTTACTGTTGTTTGATAATGCAATGAGTTTTCTAGTTATTTAGTGTGGGTTTTCCAGTTGTTGCTTCAAGGTTTTCTGTCTGTATTGAGATTAGATTTATCTGTTTGTTATGTGTTAGATCAAGGTGACTTGTTCTGATTTAGATTTGTTGGTTGATTGGTTGTTGGTTTGATTGGTTGTTAATTATTCTTTCATTTTTTCAAAGTGTTGATTGGTTGTTTAATTACTCTTTCGTTTGTTTTTATTTCAAAGTGTTGGGAACTTGGAAACATTGTTCACTGGATTTAGAATTTTCTGCTTGTTTAAAAATTGAATCTTATTCATCTGTACCCATTTACTGGAAAATAATTAACATGTTGCTACTTTTCCTTCTCAAAGTGGCGATGTTCCGAAAAGGAGCAGTGGCTGTATTAGGTATACATCAAAAGTGAATTCTTTCTCTTTGTGCCTTCTTTGTGACTATCTATATATATATGCAGTCATACTCGTGACTATTTGCGACTTCCAGTTTGTGCATTTATTGTGTTTGACTTTTGTCTCTAAAGTGGCAATGTTCAAAAAGGGCGCCGCAGCTGTGCTAGGTATACCAGTCATCTTTTGTGTCTTTGAGTGTGTGTAAATCTTTGGTTCACTGTTAACTGTTTTTAGCTCACGGATTCTCTGTTATAGTCTTTCATGTTTTATACGCAGTCTTTCATGTTTTTATAATTTTTCTCACCAGTACTCATTTTATATTTTTATCACATTTCTGTCGTAAGGAAAGTCCTGATTTGAAAAAGAAGAATTATGTTAGAATGCATCAATCTTTCTCTTTATTTTAGAATGCATTGCTTGCTCTCTCTCTCTCTGCTCTCTCTCTCTCTCTCTCTCTCTCTCTCTCTCTCTCTCTCTCTCTCTCTCTCTCTCTCACTCACTCACTCATCACTCACATATGCATGCGTGTGCGCCACTCACACACACACACACACACACACACACACACACACACACACACACACACACACACACACACACACACACACACACACACACACACACACTCACACACACACCACACACACACTCATGCACACACCACTCAACACTCTCTCTCTCTCTTTCTCTTGCATTTTCTCTCCGTGATTTTTTCATGTATATGAGTTATGTGTATTACATTTATTGAATTTATTGATTTACGTGTTTGCTTTGTTTTTGTTGTATACTTAAATCATTGAGTTGCTTTTTTTTTTACTCAAAGTACTCTTTTTCATTTATTAATTTCCTTTTTGTGGTGCTTTTTGTCTCTTAAAAATTTCTGTTTTCAAATCATAAATTTTTGCATACTTTTATTCGTAAGTTTGTGCTTCAGTGTCTTCATGACAAATAACTCACTGTTATGACTGGTTAAGAATTGCTCTTTTTGATTCACATTCACCTTTTTGCTTTCTGTCATTTTCCACTTGCAGTATATGCATGTTTTTGAGGAGATGATTGAAATGAAAAAAGATTTTTTCTCTTTTATGATAATGATATTCTCATGGCACAAAATAGTTGGTATAACGGTTATTGAAGATGAATAGGTAATTGATGATCAGAAATAATTGTAGATAAAGGTATACAGTGTTAATGAGTTGAGGGTCAAGAGAATTTCAGAATGCCTTGGTTGTTCTAGTCTTTTAGCCAGCAGTCAGAATAAATTGCAACATGCAAATAACTGGACCTATGGATTGGGGGGGGGGGGGGGGACACTTCATTGATTGTGGGAATATATAATGTGAGGAGGCAGAAAGATTGTCAGTCTTAGATGGAATCAAAAACATGAGTTTTTTTTTTTATTATTTGTTTATTCATTTATTTATTGAACATTTCATGAAGAGAAAACCTACATACATAGATGGATTAAAGTGATCTCACTGACATTGATTGTGACTCATTTTCATCGTCCAATCTTCCATAAACATGACTGCAAACAGTTATAGCCATTTTTTGAAAATGTTCTTCTACTGTGTGTGTTATGATTGTGTTTTATGAAATTGAGAATTTTATCAGGGATATGTTCAGAAATATTGTTATTGATAATGTGAGCAATCTGCTTTTTTGCATCCTGATTTCATTAAATTTCTTGTGTAAAAAAAAAAAAAAGGAAAAAAAAGAACTGCAGCGCAGATTTTTCGTCTGAAGCTTTCCTATTACAGAATTTTGGTTTGAGATGAAAAGGAAGTCAGTTGAAAAAGGAAGACAGTTTCAGTCATGAAAGATATCAGAGTATATCAAACATCAACAGCATTTCACAGTTGGAGATGGTATGACGGTGATATTTTGCTCCTCAGGAACCATGTTGGTTGCCTTGGGCCAGCGACTTGCCAGGACAAGTAATGCGCCCTCTTTCAGAAATATTCATGGTTCTGTGTTTATTCTAGCTAAATGATGCCTCAGTCAGTGCCGTTCATTGCATGTCCTGATTAACGTAGTAAGAATTCTCGTTAGCCAAATTGTCTTATTTTTAACAGACATGAGCAGATATTCAGTATTTGTTTTCTGTGATGAAGCATCTGTTTTGATATATACTTTATGTAATTTGCATGTGTACTAAAAAAAAATTGTCATTTTGTTTTCGTTTTTAGTTCCTTCATTTTGCGCTGGGGAAATACTGCCCATTCATGACTCAGTTTGCGATGATCTTTGTTTTAATCATAACAGAATGTATCCTGTCTTTGTGTTTTTGCATGTGTTCCTTGCACAATAACTGCATGTTGAAGTTCACTTTATGTTCATAGACAAGAAAGGACCGTATGGAGTGCAAGATTGACAAAGATTTGATAAAAACATGTTTTTGTACATTATAGATATATTACAACTCATTCTTTTGCTTTTAGTTGAACTGATATAGGAAGTTAATGGATAGGGTGACATGTCAAAGGGTTAATTTTTGCAGCTGGTGGATAAGGTGATGGAATCAAAGGGTTTAAAGCTCTTGATCAGTATACACTGCATATCTTGTATAATATCTAGTCATATTTTTCATTACATCAGATTGAAAAAGTATGATGAATGCCTAAATTTATTTCTCCGTTTCTTTTTTTTTTTTTTTTATGTATATAATTTCTCACAGGAATTGGTTTGTGGTCTGTTTGCTTGTCTGACAGAATGAAAGTGTAGTTTTTAAGTTGTTAAGGTTTGCTTGCATGTTCAGATATAAACTAATGACATTATTTTGTAAACTATGAACCACCATATAATCACTTGTCATGTTGTGAAGCACACAATGTTTTAGACGTGTTAGCTAGTAGAGAGAGTACACCAGTTCTGTGTTGTCATTACATACATTTAGTAAATACAGAGATAGTCTGTGGTTTCACAGAACCTGCCCTAATTTGACAGTGTTTGTAGAGTTAGTATAATTCATTGGGACAGAGTATAGGTTTGTAGTGGGTCTGTGAACATGCTTATGTGTATCTACATGTCTGTATGTAAGGAGAGTTTGTTTGTTATTTTTGTGTGAAAGGAGAGTTAGTTTGTTATTTTTGTAAGTGTGAATTTGAGAGGGTTTGTAAAGAGACGGAATGAGTGTTGAGAATGAATCAGATTTAGATGTTCAAACCACTATTTGGACATTCTTGCTCATTTCATACTTTTCTGACAATCAAATTGAAATACTGGACCAAAAACATCTTGAGACATACTAGTTGTATTCACTTTATTGTACAGCCGTTACTGGGTTATAGCTCAGTAATGTATTTGGTTATGTTTCTAGTGTTGCACAATATTCATTCAGTTCATTCATGGTAAGTACATCATTTATTGTCCTGCAACAGGGCAGAGAAATAAAAGAGAAGAATGTGACAGATTTGTTGTAGAGGATTTACATGTGTTTTGGTTAGATATTTACAGTTCCAAAGTGCAATTGTGTAATCCGCACCAAAAGGTCTGTCTGCAGAATAAAGTTTGATGTCTTGCAGGCTTGTGAAAAAATTTTAAAGGTCTGTCTGCAGAATAAAGTTTGATGTCTTGCAGGCTTGTAAAAGATTTTAGAATTATCTGTGATATACATATGATTTTTTGAGATAGCTATTGTAAATAGGAAAACAAGCTGTGAAGGGTAAATGCTACTCTGAACCTGTAAGAAAAATAGAGAGAACATGATAACAAAAATATCTAGTTTCATGTATGAATATAGTGAATACTGTGATAGTTTCAAATAGTTGGCTATTAATGAAATTTAAATCAAGGAGGGAACTCCTCTGCTCTGAAAATGATTGCTGAGCAAAGTAATACACATGGTTGAGGTTATCAAAAAACAATGACTGTCAGTATTCTACTGTCGTTCCATGTAAGGGAAATGACATGAAATCTGATCTCTACCAAACGTTAATGTGTGTGTGCACTTTGCAGTATTCGTGCTAGGAAGGTGTACATTTTACGCACTTTCAGGAAGACTAATAATGTGTATTTATCCATAAGTGTTTAAAGACATGATTGCCTCAAAAGTAACAGCATGCATTCAATCCAAAGTAATTTACATACACTGCTTCATCTTATGTGTATTTCCACATGTGTTTAGTGTTTTGAGATAAATTTGAGAAGAAGACATGCTTATACGTCTTTCACCATTTGAGAAGAAGACATGCTTAACATGTCTTTCATGTTGAATTTTAAGCTGAACAAAATGTTTGTATATTGTACATAATTATACTCTTTTAAGAGATAATTGTAACGGCATACATACCGTTCAAACAGCAATAATTTTAACATTAATAACAGCATGCACCCTGCTTTCAAGGTAATGGTTTATCATGTAACCTGTTTCCAATCTGAATTTGAAAACTTTTTCTAACATTTTCATAATTTTCCCCATGCTTTGATAGTATAACTGTAAGGGGGTTCCTTCATTTTATGATGGCTGTTTTGATTGGTTTAAGTCACAATGATATGCACATTACATATGATAAATCATTTGATAAACATTTAACTGTTTTTTTGTGTTTTATTTCCACAGCTCTTCAAAGGACTGAACCCTTGACGGGAGAAGGCGAGTATTTCCTGCAATTTTTTTCCAGAAATGTTGTGTTTGTTTCCATGCAGCTTGCGAAATCTGTGTGTGTATGTGTGCTTGTGCTGGTGTGTGTGTGTGTGTGTGTGTGTGTGTGTGTGTGGTGCATGTGTGCATGCATGCTTGTGTGCATGAGTGTGGATGTGTGTGTGTGGGTGTGCATGAACACGCACATATGTGTGTCTGGTGTAAATATATTGTAATAAAAGAATGTTAATTTGATAGTAAATAATTGGTGGTGGTGATATGTTTCTTATGTTTTGTGTGTGTGTGTAATGCATAATGTAGAAATGAACAGGGAACAGAAAGTATGTGTGTGAAAATCGCAGAGGCATAAACATGGGCAGTTCATGTTGGCTGTTTGACATTTGTTGTTGTTATTTTTTCTGGTTGGTCTCATCTTTGTCTGTTTGTTTCCATCAGATAAAAAGGACAAGTCAGCTCATCCCAAGACAGACAGTCCTCGGGCAGCAGCAGTTATTGCCAGTGCTGCATCATCTATAATGTGAGTATAGAAAGAAATTTCTTTGTGCTTGCTTGCTTCATTACTAATATTATGCATAGGCCCATGTAGCAGGTAAATTTACAAGTCGGTAATGTCAGTGCTCTGTGACTGATGAAACTGAAAATCCAAGTTTTTACAAGTTCAAGTGTAATGTCAGTGCTCTGTGACTGATGAAACTGAAAATCCCAAACTTCTCACCAGTCCAAGAAAGTGAAACATACCTACTCACAGCTGAAAAGTTCACCTCTCTAGGCAGCATTGTCAGATGCTGAAGAATCAGAGTTGGAGCGGGAATGTCTTCTATTTTTCTGTTTCTGTCTGACTCTTTCAATTTGAACTACAACAGATGCTACTATTGCTATTCCTGCTACTGTTACTACTGTTTATTCATTAATCTTGCAATGAACTTCTATCAAAGCAGACTTTTTGTCAGGTCATATGCACACTGGTGAGTATGGATGTGTACTTCCATGAGCATATGGCAGGGTCTGGAGAAAAAATGAGAAATAATAGACCTGTTGAAAGTGTAGACCTTCACTTTCTTTTTCTTTTCTTTTTCCTCTCGCTTTCTCTCTCTTACTTTGTCTGTCTCATTTCTTTTCTTCTTTTTTTTTCTTCTTCTTCCGCATCTGTTTCTCTCCTCTGTCTTTCTGACTTAGTTCCACTGCATTTTCTGCTGGCTTCTGTGTAGTCGTTTTGTTTCACCCATCAGAATTTGTTGTTCTTTTCACCAATTGCTCGTTAATTTCTTCATTGTCTCTATAAACAAGGGAAAGACAACGGGATAGACAACAGTATATAGAACCGATAAGTTAAACAGACTCTCAACTAGCGCGTATGTGCAATACACTTCCAAACGTACAGGAGCTAAGATCACCGTGAAAGCAGGCCATGATGGGCCACAGAATCTGGGACAATTTTTGACAGTGCTACAATAATGAGAATGGGAAGGATATGATATTGAGGATGCTATGGTGATCCATCTCAGATTGAGACTGCGTATCAAGGGTGAATTATCTGATTACTTTCTTAATATATCATGGCATCAACTAGGCATGAGAGATATAAGCATCTGCAGTGTTGGCCAGTATACAGAAAATTTTGAGCAACACCCTCAGTGATGCATCAGTAAAGTAGATGAGACATAACTGTTTGATCCCAGCCCTTCCAACAAGCATATGGCACACTGAAGTCTGGGAGCCTGTCAGGATGGAAAAATCCCTCAATAATTTTTTTGACTTGTGAGGGTTCAACCTATCAGGGTGTAAAAATCCCTAATAATTTTTTTGACTTGTGAGGGTTCAACCTATCAGGGTGTAAAAATCCCTAATAATTTTTTTGACTTGTGAGGGTTCAACCTATCACTAGTATCAGAGTGTAAAAATCCCTCAATAATTTTTTTGACTTGTGAGGGTTCAACCTATCAGGGTGTAAAAATCCCTAATAATTTTTTTGACTTGTGGGAGTTCAATCCTAGGACCTTCCAGTCAGTGGAGTGTTGTGTTAACCACTTCTCCGCATTGGTCGGTGGCATTTGAGTTATTAGTGCATATGGTATTTTCCAAGTTCAGAGACACCATCTTGAGAAAACTGAAAAGTGAATCTTAATTTTCTTCCGCTGACAGTCCAGCCAGTGGGCGGAACACTGCATTATCCCATCAGGATTCAACACGAGAGTTCCCTCCCGCTCCACCAATAGCCCCTCAGCCCGACATACCACCACCACCGTCGTCAGAAGAGCCCAGGAAGTTTGATTCCACAGGCATGTTCCATTGGTGCCCTGACCATCCCATACATGAAGTCATCATGGTAAGGGGGGATAGCTGCTGGTGTAATGCACATCATGTGAATGTATACTGTGCATGCTTGATTATGTTCTTGCAGACGCACACTCGCATACATGACATGTGCACAGGACGCATGCATACACACAGACATACAAATACATACATGCAAGCAAGTGTATATGCAAATATAAACAAACACATGCATGCACTGTAATGTATGGTGTGTGTGTGTCTGTGCCTGTATGTGTGTGTGTGTGAATGAAAGAAAAGAAAAGAAAAATGAAGTAATTATTAAGATGTAAATATCTTTCAAATTAATTCTATGAAATTTGGCTCAGATTGTTCAAGTGCTTGGATATTATGGTTTTTGAGGACACTTGAAAAGAATCTTTGAAATGTAAATTTAATAGAATCCTGGAGAGACATTCACACTTCACCTACAGTATGTTTCTCTTGGTGTGTGCATGTGTGTGTCTGTCTGCCTGTGGTGTGTGTTTGTGTGTGTGTGGATGTTTGTGTGTGTTTCTGTCTGTGTGTGTGTGTACATGTGCCTGTAAGTAAATAAACATGCTTTTCCTGCTGATAACAAAGTAAAATTTGTTTGTGACCATTCAATTCAGAGATTTCATTTTGAACATTATCATTGTGATTGCAGGATCGTAACCAGGCCATGTTGACAGGACTGGCCAATCATGTCGTGGTGTGTCTTTTTGCCGATGCCAGCTCTCCTCTGATTGGTTTACGTAATCTGGTCATGCCCTTGAGGGCCAGCAACTTCCATTACCATGAGTTGAGGCACTGTGTCATTGTGGGCAACTTGGATTATCTTCAGAGAGAGTGGAAAACTTTACAAAACTTCCCCAAGTTGTCTATTCTACCTGTGAGTTGATCTGATCTGCAGGGTGATCAGTTTTCGCAAAAGTTGTTGGATACTACTGTGCAAATTTTGCATGTGGATATGTGTGTATAATACATGCATACTGAAGCACACACACACATTCTCCTCTCTCTCTCTGTCTCTTTCTCTCTCTCTCTCTCTCACACACACATACACACACACACACACACACACACACACACACACACACACACACACACACACACACACACACACACACACACACACACACACACACACACACACACACACTCAAAACATGCATATTTGATTGAATTGTGAGCAGAATACACAAGCGTTCTCATTCAGGACTGTTCGTATTGTCACATATGAAAAAACATAAACATTAGAATGCAGAGCACAGCACAAGATCTCCAAAGCCACACAACAAAGTATGCCATTTTTGTGGCTGTGATGGTTATCACATGTCTTGCTGCAACCTATGGATTACTTTTGTTTGGTAAATGATGCAGTTTTTTTTAGTAAAAGGACAGTCTGCATGTCCAGTATCCCCAGATCTGATGGCAGTTGCTGGCAGACTCTAAGTCTGTGTAAAATCTTATCTTGCAATTGAAGGCGGATTGGGGGGGGGGGGGGGGGATTCCAGGATTTAGGGTTTTATCAAACACTAAGCAGACACAGCATTTATATGGGCAGTGAATTTGCCATTTTTCAAGACGCCAGCTTGAATAGAAAATCCGGTTTAAGTGCAGATCAGCTGTCCACATGTTGGAGGAATATTTGCTATCATTCATGCCAAATAGAACGATACATGCTTGACAGTGAAAGTAGCAAAATCTTATCCCTTTGACTTCTGCAACCTGTACACCAACTGCAAAAACTTAAACACTGTGACTCCCTCATCCTATCCACCAGCTTCCTGCACAAAGCTGGTAGAAAGGATGAGGGAGTTAGAGGGTTCAGATTTTGCTTTGCTAGCATGGTTGACAGTGCAGGATGCTGGTGGACAGGGTGCGGGAGTCAAAGGATTAAATAAATTGTTATTGGAAGAACAAACCCTGTGAGTTTGGCACTGGTCAATAAACCATGAACTGTCTGTCACTGCAGGGGTCCCCTTTAAACCGAGCCAACTTGCGAGCTGTCAACATCAACCTCGGTGACATGTGCGTCATTGTGTCGGCCAAGGACAAGAATCTGGATGACCCCAACTTGGTGGACAAGGAGGCCATCTTGTGTTCACTCAACATCAAGGCCATGACCTTTGATGACAGTATTGGACTGCTGCCTGCTGCTGCTCCTGCTCCTAGTAAGTGTTCAGTTTGCAGTTGTAGAGTTGTACAAGTAAGTGGATGTTTTAGTGTACAGTTATTCTGGTAACAGTTCTAAACAGTCATCATTAATCTGTGTTCCATCATAGCAGTGCTGTATGAAAAAGATTATATTATTTAGACATTATGAACATTCACATCAAGTCCCTTAGTTTATTTGGTTTTGCTGCTGGCAAAGCTCTGCATTTATAAATACAAACAGAAATAATATTTATGATAGTAATGATAATAGTAATAATGATAATGATAACAGTGATAACAATTATAAGATTGATAATAATACATGTACTTTCACTTATATAGTGCAAATGGTCCATGTCAAAAATATACTCGTTGCACTTTACAGGGATAGAACATTATAAACTTTCAGTTAATCTGAAAATGTCTTTCAGTTAATTTGAAAACAGACATTGACAAAACATGAAATGAAAGCAAGTTTCAGGAACCATGGTAACATAGGCATTAGGAGCCATACTAGAAAGAAGAGCCAGATAACATAAATGAATACAAGTATTCACATACACACAAACAATGTGCTAGTGCACATGCACGCATTTACACACACACACACACGCACGCACGCACGCGCGCGCGCACACACACACACACACACACACACACACACACACACACACACACACACACACACACACACAGGATGCACTGTACTGAGATTGGAAAACATTAGCGTCCGAGCAGCATTTTTGACATGTCCAGCAGACAGCATTCCATAGGAGATATTTGCAACTTGTGTACCATATTGAAAACAAGATGGGATAGTCTTATCAGTAGCCCTGTGCCCTGTCATGAGTACACTGCCCTTTGCCCTGTCATGAGCACACTGCGCTGTGCCCTGTTATGAGCTCATCTTTGTTTGGATGCATCATTGAAGGTAACCAATGCTACAGATGTCTGTATCTCTTGGGCGTGGATAACATCAGGATATATTAGTAAAGAAAATACAGACTACAGCCATGTCATGCAGTCTCAGTCTGAAATAGAATTCCATAGCATGAACACTGTCATCCCCATGTTTATAGCATTATAAAATTTTTGTCTTCATATCCTGTTGTCATGGTAACCTCAGTGTCAGTGGGGTTGAAAGTGTGTTGGAAAACAGAAATTAAATGAGCAGTGTGGGGTTAGTGATACAGGAATGATATAGAAGATAGGACATTACAGACAAAAAGTGGTGGAGTCAGGTATCAATCTATATTCCTAATTATTATGTCACTTTTACTCAGTTGATGAATGAGCAGTATTGATAGTCCTGTATGCATTAACTCTGACGACAGGCTACTTTGATTGAAGTAACAGCTGAGCTCTCACTGAGGACGGGCTACTTCAGTCATAGTAACAGACAGTCTAGGGTATATAACTCCCTCTACTTTTGTTACGCTAATGATTTAGTAGTTGGCAGTTGCTTCTCTTGTGGTGTGAACTTCCGTTGAACGCTTCAGCTACGTTTTGCCGGTTTCTTTGTCTAAAATCGATGGATAAGTTCACTTGCACCCGGTTCTCAGTGATTTCACTGTGGCATCCTTAGGCCAGCAGGAGAGCTCAACTGTGGCAAGTGCAGTCACAATAGAGTTAAGGTATTGCATTTATTGAAAATTGTAATTTTGTTTCTTGATGCTTACTGACATTTTATGAAAGTTAGAATTATCGTTGTCCAAGCTGGTATGCTAAGAACACAATCTGTATTTTTCAGCATTTATGCCTCCTGGCTTTTCCATGGGAAGTGCTGTCACTATAAACCGCCGAGATTCACCGTCTGGATGTAACATCCCCCTGATCACAGAACTGGGTATGTGTCAGTCTTAGTGTGTGTCTGTGTCTGTGTCTGTGTGTATCTGTGGGTGGGTGAGTGGGAGGGTGTGGATATTTTCCTTTCATGTTTTTGTTCTGCTTTGGTTTTGCTTCATTTTTGTTTTATTTTGGTTTGGTTTTGTTGTTTTGTATTGTTTTGTTGTGGTTTTCTTGCATGATTCATTGTGGGGCATCATGTGTTTGTGTGTGTGCGTTTATTAGTGTTTCTTATTTCTTACTTCTTATTGATTTATATATCTTCCTATTCCTTTTTGATTCCCCTTCATAGACTGGAGGGGCTATGATCAAGGAAATGTTATTTTCATCATGTTGATAGGAAGTGGAGGCCACGTGTAGTATGGATTGGGAGACTTTTTGTGATGTGAGACAATTTTGTGCTTCATGGCTAGTTGTGTTTTCATTCACTTCTTCTTTTTGGTTATTTATTTATTTGAATATGAGAAACACAGATATACAAGTCATTACAATGTAGCCAAGACTGTTCTAATGAACGATTGATACAGATGCTAGTATACGATACAAAACCCATAGGCTAGGTAAGATCTCAGGATCTGGCCAGCTTGTGAGTTTATGTACAGGCTTGAGGCTTGTGCCGGGATCATTTTGGATTTTTCGATCTCATGGCACCAGTGGTAGCAGTGCATATGGAATTGATTCCGAATGCGGACATGTCACATTGAGAAATTGAAACTGAAATTAAAAATTGGATGGAATGCTTATGGAATTGGCTGAGAATGATGAGTCGCTCTTGAACAAACTCCAAAAACTCCCAAAGATCCTGTGTTTTTCTCCTCTCATGATCATGTTTTAGCCAGTAACTCCAAATTTTTTTAATGAGTTTTGTATAGCTCCCAAGGATCTTTTCATGATTGTTTCAGCCAATGACTCCAATGTCCAGTTTCTGGATCAGGATGATGATGACGACCCAGACACAGAGTTGTACATGACTCAGCCCTTTGCTTGTGGCACTGCTTTTGCTGTCAGTGTACTCGACTCACTCATGAGCACTGTGAGTACATTGGTTCATGTGTTGTGTCTTTGATTATTCAAGTCACTTAGAGATGTGTGGCTGAGCAAAGAAAACAAATAGACAGTCTTGAAAAAAACAACACAAAAAGAACATTAATAAAGAAGACTAGGAAAAGACAAGCAACATTTACATGACATTTTATGAGGCAGGAGAAAAATTGGAGTGCCTAGTCACAACAAAAAAGCTAAAAGGAAAAGAACATCAGGTAGACCTAGGGAGAAAATACTAGACAGTCTTGCAGAATGGATGGGGACAATAAGGGTAAGAAATCTGCTGGCTGCGACAACAGATAGATTCATATGGAGGGCCAGAATTGCCAGTGTCATGCATCAAGGCACATAATGATGATGACTCTTGGATGATTCTGGTGGATTTGTCTTATTGAAAACACTTTATTTAACCCGTTCAGTGCTTCCGACCGAATGTTCGGTCGGAAGAAATGTATGCCTTAAGTGTCACCGACCGAATTCCTATTTTTAGCCAGAAAACCCCAACGCTTTCAGTGACGTATGAGATATCAATGGAAACTTCAGTATTCCCTCTACACGTCGATGCTAATTGTGTATGTGTGATGTTTTACGGTCTTTTCTGCCCGTGCGGTTGAAAATGTGACCCCCTACAGCTGATTACTATTCAGCGAGTGTAAACAATGGCAGACGGACTCGCTTCGACACTGAGCGTCGATCGGACCCGAAAAACAACTTCTGCAGCAAAAGAAGTTGCAGAAATCATTACTTGTGGAGCTGATTCTGATTTGCAGTCTGTCGATAAGAGTGAAAATGACGGTAATTTAGCGCATGCAGGCAATATTTCGGTGTTGATGTCCGAAGTCGGACTTGACCCAGATACGAGTCGAAGTGGACATTACTAGCACTGGCGATCGTAAAAACGAAAGTACTGCTGCTCCTGGTGTGTTGTAAAGTACACTGAACAAGAAAATTTATAGTGTAGTGGGGTTTTCTGGGCTGGATGAAGAGATATGAATTTTTTAAAATTTTAAGTCGAGACATTTAAACTCCGTGGCACAGGCGATTCACCTTTTTATTTACACTTTGGCAGCGAAGGGGTTAAAACTCAAGGAACGTCCCAGTGAATCTGTCTTATTGTAAAAGTCTTTATTACTCATGGAAATTCCAAGGGATCTGTCTACAATGTCAATGGATCTGTCTACATTACATTGTAAGCTTTCAAACAAAACAAACTGTATGAATTATTAATAATAAAGACATAAAATTAAAATGAATGAATTGAAAACATGTAAATAAAGGATAGAAAAAAGAAAGCAAACATTCAAGCAAAAATACAGGGAAGTGGTTGTTAGTGATGAAGTGGTCATCTGTATTACAGAATGCACAGAAGAAGGGGTTTCACTGGGATAATTAATGATGTTTTCTCTCAAGGAAATCTTTTTAGAAATTTGTTTAAACCTGGCCAGCAATATGAATGAGTTGATGTTGGAAATCTAGAAGACATGAAATAAGCTATTCTGACTCCCTCAAGACCATCATGGCTGGTAAAGATTGGTTGACATTGTATGCTTCTGCTGGAGCACAGAGGAATGAGTGAATGAGCAAGTGTTTGAATTGTTCAGTTTCATCTCCATATGTGATATATCTCTGACACACTTATTATGTCATCTGTACACAATTGATCTGACAGAGCTACTTCAATGACAACGCTTTGACGCTCATCCGCACCCTGATCACGGGTGGCGCCACCCCAGAATTGGAGCAGATCTTGGCAGAGGGGGCAGGCATGAGGGGAGGCTACTGTACACCTGCTGTTCTAGCCAACCGGGATCGGTGTCGTGTTGCTCAGCTTTCTCTGTTTCAAGGGGTCCTCAGCCGGTTTGGGGTACGTCAGTGTTTCTTTTTTGATTAGTTGTTTGTAGGTCAGACTCTGTGTGTGTGTGTGTGTGTGTGTGTGTTCATATTAGTGGTGTCTCAATTTCAGTACCAGCTCGCAGCATAAAAACTGGCTGGATTGCTGCCTATGTTAACCTTTCTTAACCAGTTTTTAACTCTTTGACTCCCACACCCTGTCCACAAGTATCCTGCATTGTCAACCATGCTTGCAAAGCAAAACTTAACCCTTTGATTCCCTCACCCTATTCACCAGGTTCCTGCAGGAAGCTAGTGGATAGGGTGAGGGAATCAAAGGGATAAGTTTTCACTGTTGGTGGATAGGGTGGGGAGTCAAAGGGTTAAAAACTGTCTTGATTGGCATGTTATTGCTTCATCCATCTGTTGGTGTCGGTATTTTGTAGTACTTATATTCTCCCTCCCATTTAAAGATCTTTCCTGCAAATAGAATTTACCCATGCTCAAGGGGTCTGCCAGCCACTTGCTGGAGGCTTTGGATATAATGCCAATGGAATTGTCTTGAGTGTGATAAATCCCACTCAAAGAAACCCCAAAGAATGAGTGCGTGTGACTATGTTTGTATGTGTGAGTGTGTGCATGTGAGAATGTTATATACAGTATATTGTGCATGTGCTTTATTTTTGACTAATTTAAGATTTAGTAGGTTTTTGTTTGTTTTTTGTTGTTGTTTTGTTTGTCCAAGGATTATTCTCATTTTTCATTATTTTGGATTATTACTGGCGACATGAATGAAAACTGTCTATAAATGCTGTGATGTTGCTAATGTGTGTTTCAGTGCATGAGAATGTTAATGAATGAGCATTACACAAATGTGCGTGTATATATTAGAGAGAAGAAGGATAAGTATACACGTGTATATTAATGTATAGCCAATGAGAAATTGGAAAAAAAACAATCAAACAAACAAAGATATGCACAGATCAGATAATTTTCCTGATTGATTCATTCCGTTTATTAAGGTGAAGAAGATAACTGAATGAACGGAATCTGCCTGTTAGGGAAGTAGTCTGATTCGTTGTGTCCTTAATCCAGTGAATTTGTTTCCTCTTGTCTTTTTTGTACGCTTGACAAAAGTTTGTGCCTGTCTCTTTTCATCAGTTAAATACATATTAGTCTGTTTCCTTGTATTTCTGGTTTTTATTTGTTTGAATGCTGGTAGTCAGTTTGATTCAGATTTAGTACATGACATCTAAAGATAGATTTTAAAATTGAAATTTAATCTTATCAAATCATCATACATCTGTATAAGTCTGATTTATTTTTTATTTTATTTGTTCATTTGTTTTTGTCCCAGGAGGGTGGTAAATACGGTGACCTGTTTGTCTATGCATTACGGAATTATGGCATTCTCTGTATTGGTCTCTACCGGTTCCGAGACACCAGTGAATCTGCCAAAAGTCCGTCTTCCAAACGTTACGTCATCACAAACCCTCCAGAAGACTTCAAGCTTTTACCTACAGACCATGTAAGATGTCAAGTCATTGCAGTGAAAATATATGACTGTGTCTCTGAGTTTCTGTAGATTGATAAATCAAGTGTATGGCTTTTTTTTTCAAACGGAAATTGTTTCATATTTACTGGAGAGGTATGTGCATACGCATATGTGTGTGCGAGTGTGTGTGCATGTGAGTGTGTGTGTGTGTGTGTCTGTGTGTGTGTTTTAACAGAATGTGTTAGCAAGATTGTAGCAAGATTTTCTCAGCTGTTTCTATATCTTACTGAATTTACACCAAAGGAGTCGCAAATGTTTAAGTTTGGAAAGGAAAGGGCCAAGTTAAAGTCACAGGGACCAAAGAGATGTTGAAAATTGCTACTTTGTAGGGAGATATATGAACAGCAATTTCTCACAAACTTCAGAGAATATTTACATTCAGCTTTCATTATTGTAAGTGTCAATTATTTGCTAACAATTCCCAAAGTTTCATTTAGACAGAATATTGCTTGTGTGTATGTATATGAAAAGTTTCTTGTTTTTCAGTATGTGCATGTACATAAAAGTTTTTGCAAAGATTTCTCAACTATTTTTGGCCCACTGAGACGTTATGAATTCAAGAACAAGAATGGGCATGACTCATTGTTTGGTTTTAGTGATCTGCACAGGAAAATATTTGGGTGATAATACCCACAGTGTTTATGAAAATTTGCACCTGCCTTCTCTAACTGATCATATGGTTGGTCTAAAATGTCACAGTCACAACTTCACCCACTAATTATGAGGGGCTGAATAGTGTAGGTATGAGATCACTCACTGCTGAAAACCCAGGCTAAGCATGATGGAGCATATTTGCCCAATAGTTGGGTGAAACAAGGTTGTTCCCTGACTTGAACATTCTGCCCAGGTTCTCCCATTTTAACACATATCTGACTGCAATTGGCAGTTTGTCTGACAATTTGTCAGCTGCACAAAACTCCACCTGTTGATAGCAGCTGACAAATTGCCGGGCATGACTGCCATGTTTGGTTTTGGCTGTTACTGGGGTCAACAGAAAAAGATAGAATTTGGACATGCAAGAGTTTCAGGGAGAAACTACTCTCTGAACAATGTAACTTCGTTTGTTCATTCAAAATTATAGCAAAATGAAGTCACCACTCGACAAGTGCTTGATGGAATCTTCATGGACGAACTTAGCAGTGCAGATGATGAAGATCCAACCAATGATTCTGACGGTGATTTTGATGATAATCCCATTGGAAGTATTGTCAAAAGTAGTGACAGTGATGTGTCAAATAGTAGTGCTGGTGATGCTCATTTATTGTTCGTGAACATAAAAAGCAGCAACAATCAAAACATTTGTGATGCCAGTAGGGGGTCTGTATGTAGCCCTGGTGGAATTGAATATTCAAATATTTTGTTTTTTGCAGTAGACAGCTGCGCAATATATAAAGGAATCATTTTTACACAAATTCATATTGTTTTTTTGCAAATCTAATCAGAACTAGCATGCTAGAGGCTTCATGTGACATAACCAATAGTATTGACTGCAGGTCAAAATTACTTTGACAGAGACAGCAAACTCAGCAGATATTGTATGGTCAGGAGTGTGTTGACTTGGTGTCTATTCTTCTATGGGGAAGGGAATGTTAAAGAAAAATAGGTAATGGTCACTGTACAGGAAAACTGGATGGAAAGATAACACCAGGTAGACCCAGGGATAAAATATTGGACGGACTTGCAGGGTGGCTGAGGATGGATAGGATGGAAGATGTACTTGCTGCAACAAAGGATAGATTCATATGGAGGGCCATGATTGTCAGTGCCATGTGACAAGGCACATAATGATGATGACGATGATGATGGTCACTATCATAACACTGGCCCAGACAGAAGATGAGGTCACATAACACCTCACTCCCCAAATGACCACTCAGTTTATCAGGATATTACAACAATTTAACCCTCATCATATATGCGAATATATTATGTTCTGATTTTGTGAGAGTTAGTTGCTAATTTTTGTTATTCAGATTACATTTTACTGGCTTTTTGTCTCAGTTTTATCATGCATCTGTACTTGTTTTCTTCTTCTACTATGTTGTTTACTGAAGCGCTTTAGGATGTCAAGATGGTTGTTTTATTTGTTGCACAGGCATTCTGCTTCCAGCCGTTCAGCTACAACGACGCTAACAAAAAAATTCTGCAGCAGCCACAGCTGCCACGCAAGAAAACGGGAGGCAGGAATGCCAGGCAGGAGACAGAGACGTGATTTCATGCAGAACAGCTTATGGTTCTATCATCAAGAGTTTATTGCACTGTGTCAGGCATCGGGACAAACTTGTCAGTGGTATTTTGCTGTGCAAGACATCAAGAGAAATTTGTCAGACATACTTTGTTGTGTGACATATTGAGAGAAATATACCAGAGATTTCATTTTGCAATATGTTCAGAAATATATGCCAGTAGTGTTTCATTTTTAAAGGTTCTTAGAGAATTATATCAGACATGTTTCAGTGTACAGTGTATGGGGGAGATTTAATTTTAGAAATATTTAGATACCTAAGACATTGGGAGAAGCATAAAAGAGAAATGACAGGTTGAAACTACATATGACCACACTTTCAAAACAACAGAAATTGCCTGTCACCTCATCAGTGATCAGTTTAAAAGTGCTGGTACAAGAAACTAACATACCGAAATGATATTGCAATAACTGGGCATTTCTGTACGGGGGCAAATTAACTTTTTAAAGCAATAAGAACAAAAGAAATGAAATGATCAGTGAACAGGTACGCTGAAATCATATGTCATACTTTGATATCATATTAGTCTTTATGGCTTCAGGCTGTTCATCCGAGTAAATGTTAGGTGTTATGGTTCACAGCATGAACAATACATCAAGAAAGCTTATCTATATAATGTAGTCTGTACTAGTTATAAATGTGATGAAAGATTATTTATGTAGTTTTAAGTTGCATATGTCCACTTAAACTGACTTGTGCAAATGTGCTGATGCCACATTTGAAATTTCTTGCATGATTTAGTTTGAAAGATTTGTTGTTTTTTTATTGAGAAGTGCTAGACTGTGACTTAGAGGAAGGAAATGCTCATTCTTGCATGTTACAGCAGTTACTGGTTGTACCTCTCTGACCTATACAGGATGCTATCAGAAAGCAACTGTTAAGGGACTATATCATTCATCATTAACATGTTCCGCCGTCCCAGTGCCAAGTGTGAGACAGTGTGGACAGCTGATGTCATGCATAATCTTCTTGCTCCTGTCTGCCAAAACTGTGTTAAGGAAAAACATGGACTTGTGCGTTTGATGCTGGGGGGAAATACAACTACTAACTGGTGTGTTTGACAGTGAATAAAAAAACTATTGATTTGTGTATTTGGTTGTGAGGCAGATGCTGTTCAGTCTGCCCTTAGGAGCATGGACAGTCTGTGTTTGTGAACTCATCATGGATTTCACATCTTGCAGTGCTCCCTTCGTTCTGTGAGCATGGTGGTGCAAGTACTCAACTGACAATTACTGCTGTTGTTAACATGACTTAGTGACACTGGTATACCGACATTCTGCCAGTGAGGTGACTCGTTCTTTCCTTGTTTTTGGTTCCACAGTGACTACCGTTACAAGCCTGCTGTCAAACATACATAGGCTAGAGCACTTCATACATCTTCAACAGATATAGTTCAGTTTCAGATTTCTGTGTTTAGAGTTATGATTTTCTACACACATTTGCTTGTTTGTTTTGCACTGATCTTTCTAAAGTGTTCAGTCATATTTTTGAAAGCAAATATGAATAAAATACGAATGAGATAACATCATGATAATGATTCTAGTCATGTGTAACTGTCATTTTGTGGAAATGCCTCTGACGCTCATTTTGCTTGACAAAATGGCAGAAAATCCATGCGGATTCAATGAGTCCATGTCATGATTGCTGCACCAAAAATGTTACTCAACACATCTGAATGTGTGTCAGATGAGTTGAGTGTGTGTAGAAAATCATAAGTAAGATCAGAAAGAGTGGGTGTAGAAAGTGAATGCAACAGTTGGGTAATATATGAAGTGCCATAACACTAGTCTGTGGTTGTTCATCAGCTCTTTGACTCCACACACCTTGTCCACCTGCAGCCTGCATTGTGAGCCATACTAGCAAAACAAAGCATAAACTTAACCCTTTAACTCCTTCACCCTATCCACGAGCTTCCTGCAGGAATTTCATGGATAGGGTTATGGAGTCAAAGGGTTAAGTTTTTGCAGATGGAGTGCGGGAATCAGAGGGTCTAGGTCTGTAACTGTAGCCACTGTGTTTGATATAGAGTAGAACATCTTGTGTGTTTGATCTTAGCACACTTCAGGGTATGACAGTGTATTTTCCTCTCTGAGAATGTGATTGTGTGTGACCATGATACAGTCTTTTTTTTTTTTAATTGAATGGATTTATGATGAACAGTGCCAACAAGAATCTCTCCAAACATATGTGTCCGTTTGAATTTCATGTTTCTTCCACAGTAGATAATCACACATGACTTTTCTTCCAGTTGTCGCTGTTCAGTCAACACAACTCCATGTAACTGTGCCATGGTAACAAATGGATGGGGAAGGTCACAGCTCAGGGAAAACCTGTCTGCTTAATCTTTATTGTCATTGACACATCTATCCCTTTCAGTCATTGATAAACCTGTGTACACTAAACTCATAATAAAAAATGTATAAAAAGAATATCCCATGGAGTCTTTGATAGAACAACACACTAAACTGGTAACCATTGCTTTAGCATTTAAATCCTGAATAGTCCATTGCCATTATGTTTTCAAATTGTTTTGATAATAAAACATAAGATGTGGCCATGTCAAATTTTTCATAAGTGAAACATTTTAACTATTTCATTCAGGCCTACTGGTTTCCAAACAATTTTCAATTTAAATATGCAAAGCATTTAATGTTAGAAAGTGTGAGTTGTTAAGCCAACTCTAGTCATTTTTTAAAAACAAAGGCTGAAAAGGTTTTACTCTGTCAAGACCATCATTCACTTTAAGTCACAATAATTTCATTTGTGTAGAACAAACCGTCTGTGTCATAGAATGCTCGTGGCATTTTGGCAAAAGGCTTCACCAGTCAAAAACTGTATTTTCTAAATCTGCTTTAAAAGGTAATGACAAATGTGAACCTCACATTCTGAAGCTTTTGTAAGTAAAACACGATCTGGTTCAGTGTCTGAAAATTCCATGAAGCTCATTGTAAGCAAAAAATGAAACATCATATGTACACCAAGAATAATTAGGTATGCTTCTTCCCTTCTTTTAGTTTAAAATATTGGTATTCTTAGGTATTCTTCTTCTCTACCTTTAGTGTACAATGTTGGTAGTCTATCTTTCAATCATTAACAAGAATTCTCATGGCAAAACACTGCTCAGTAAACAATGTTATATCCCACAATTTCAGAGGAAAGGATTCTCTTGAGAGATTGAAGTGTAACTGGTCATTGTGAACATCATTGTTTGAAGACAGATGTAAGGAACAATAGGCTTGCTGTCATCATGGAATTCTGGATCCATGAGTAGACTTTAATCGCTAAATCCTTTTTTAAACTTATTATAATCAGATTTACAGTTCTGTGAAGATTTCAGTTATTTGTTTATAATCAAATGGCAATCTTTGGTAAGTAAAATGTTTGTTCGGTAGTTCATATGTAACAAACTGGGCACACATTTTTGTTTATGGCTTAGTTGGGCAAACAGCTTGTTTTAGTAATAGTTTTGAATTCGTTTCAAGTTGTATGTGTTGCTTTTGCCGTTGGCATGAGTTTAATCATTCTGATCACACTGCTATATGATTTGCGACTTGGATTGCTTTTATGATGATGTGAGTGTTTAGCAGTCTTGTCTTGATTTTAGTTCATTTTGCTGCAATGATACCAACCCAGTTTGCCTTGGACAGCCCATTTTGCTCTCTTAGACAGTCCATTGTTGTCGCACAAAGCAGATTCAAGAGCATCCATTCAGATTAGACCTTCGCTTAAAGTAAAGATTTGTAACCAAGTGCTGTAATGGTAAAGAACCAGACGCTAAAAGGGAGATAAAGAAACTAAGGAAGACAGTGATGTCAAAATTTAAATGCTGTTCTTCAGAGGATCTATAAAAATCAGAAACACAAACCATGTCATCTCCAGTTGATTCTTTAGAACTGAATAACAAATTTGATGTAGCATTGCAGTACATTCTGACAGGAAATAGCAGTGAGCTGACTGATTAGCTGACTACATTTGGAGGAAGGTAAATCCCAAAACAACAATCTGAACTTTGAAAGCACAACAAGAGTTAGTAAAAATCAAGAAGTGCTAGTGCTGATATTGCATGTAATAATGAGGAGATGCAAAATGACTCAGAACTTGTAGCAGAGGAGGACTATAACTGAATATGATAAACAAATTCATGAGACACTCACAAAGAATTTGGTGAAGGATTTTTACTCCTGTCAGACTGTGCCCATCTGTGGGCTACCATAAACTATTACCAAGACCATTTATGTCTCTCTGGTCAAATTAATGAATGAAGAATTGGATAAGAATGACAGTTGCGTAAGGTCAGAAGCGAGACTGCCACCTTAGTGACATAAAGATCAGATTGGATGCACTCTAAAAATAATCAGCTGATGTCCAATTTCCAAAATAAACCCAGTTTTCTATCTCAGACAGCCCAGTCTACTGTCATAAACCCAATTTATTGTCATGAACTGCCCAATATTATTGCATGATGCAGACCCAGAGGTCCACATTCAGTGCACAATTGAGATGGATTTTAAAGCAAAATATTTACCATAAGCAGGAACACAAAGTTTGTATTAAAATCTTATTACATTGTATGATTTCTTGATTCAGAGCAACTCAGTCAAAAGATAGACAGCTGTATACTAAATGCCCATTTACATTGTTTGTCGGAAAATGTTTGAAAAATGAGAAATTCAAAAAGAAACGACAGATGTCATCATGTCAGCATAGAGATGTGGGATGAAGCAAAACTATGTTACCTACATCAAGAAATGGATTGTTTGTTGTATTTGACAGGGAGAGAGATTCTTTTTATGTGTCTACACATGAACTAATTCTTTTCATTAGTAAAATATTTCATGAAGGCTGAGGATACTTCTTTGAACCTGTCATGAAATGCAATAGCAGCTTTGTCTTTATTTGTCAAATTTTCTTTACGTGTCAGATTACTGCGCAATCATGTATGTGCCAGAAAGGTTATAAAAGGGTGTTAAATCGCCAGCCACCTTTACAAAACATCTTGATACTTGATGCTCAATGTTTTTGTTTTTGAAAAATGGTCACTAGCTAGCTATTTATTACAATTGACAATAAAAGTAATATTGTTAAGTCTGTTAGTGTCAAGCCAAAGGAGTTGAACAAATGGATGATAGACCTAAAAAAAATATGTGGTGGCCCAAAGGAATCATCTGTTACAGGTTTGGAGACCTACTGAAAACTCTTGAGCCCAAACAACCATCAGAATGAACATTTATGTTGTTACTGATCACAGAATATCTGTAGAGAACAGAAAACCTTACTGAATCAAAAACAAAACTTTTTCATTAGTTGAAGAAAACCTTTCAGTTTGACAGGTCATGAATTGAAAACTATCGTTAAAAAAAGTGAACATAAATAATTATGGAGAGGTGCAAATTTTGAGGTCCCGTTCCCCTCAGAATTCTGAGAGAGAAAATTGCTGAATTCCAACAAACTTGCTTCATTGTGATGTTTGATTTAGTTTTTATCTCTGTTGAATAGTCAGGTAAGGGATAAAGTGTCTCTTCCAAAAGTTGTTAGTAACATAATGATAAACTGTTGTGCTTTAAGTAAAAAATAAGCAAAAGCATTCCACTAAAAGTACTGTTAAACAATTTACACTCATCCTGTAATCCACAGCCCCCTCCCCCCCATCTTCCATTGTATAATTTCTGTACCATTTTCATTTGCACATCTTTCAGTATGATCAGTCACACTTTGTGCTCTCACATTATCCCTTACCACTCTCCACTGGGAGAGATAACAGTACAATTAAACATCATAATAGGGTAAATTTGTTGTAATTTTGCGGTTACAAATTGCAGTTGAGTTGAGAAGTTGTGATGTAGGGTAGTGGATACGTGCCGATGTCAGAACTATTAAATAGACCATATCTATCATTTGGGTCAAGCATTTATAAGAAATGAAATTTATATGTATTCTGTATGTGACACATGGTTGTTATGGATGTGTGTGTGTGAGAGAGGGAGAGCGCGCGCAAGAGAGAGAGAGAGAGTAAAACATCATACTGTGGAAGACAATGTGTATGTTTTTGCATTGTTTACATGTTGAATCATCGAATCCCAGACCGCCTCTTTTCAGTACAGCGTTTCTCATTCTATGCACAAAATAATGCTTGTGGTCACTGATATATTCAAAGTACTTCCACACCATGGTGAATTTGGTGAAAGTCAGCAGCAGAATGATAACACACAAAAATGATAAACAATACAAGTACTGGAGTGGCTTTAGCTTTATTTAACTTATTTACGGTCCTGCTTCCAAATGTTCAAATGTTCATTCATTCTGTCTGTGCTTCAGTTCAGTCTTGTTACCCACGCTACTTGGAAACGAATAAGGTTTTTGTTTCATAGCTACGAAATTTAATATGCTAATATTTGAACATTCAAAATTTTTGTTTAAGTTGTTCTCTCTGGCTTTTCATTGTGGTTCATTTCTATTTTTGTACTCACTGAAAAACGTTTAGGATTCTTTTTAAATGATACAAGCATAAAACTGTCTTTTTTCACTTCTCTCTCTCTCTCTCTCTCTCTCTCTCTCTCTCTCTCTCTCTCTCTCTCTCTCTCTCTCTCTCTCTCTCTCTCTCTCTCTCTCTCTCTCTCTCTCTCTCTCACATAATTTGTATGGAATGAAAGACCAGACCACAGACAGGAGAACAATATACTTGTCAAGTTTTCAGAACCTGGATGTGACGTGAGAAAACAATGACCCTAAAAAATTGTAAGAATTACTATTTTGAAATGTGGAATCAAACATTCAAATATGAATCTGGTAACTTTGTAAACTGACAGACTTTTCTTGAACTGCATGCATTTATAGCTGCATTATCGTACTTAAAAAACACATAGTTATGTCGACTTCCTTTTTGTTTTTGTAATATTAAATTCCTTAAAACATGCAGTCATTGGTGGCAGCAGCCAGTATCCTTTGCACAGAACACTAATTCGCTAATACAAAATCTGAACTGAAGTAAGTGCCAGTGCTTGTCTTGTCAATTAAATGCACATTCTCATTCTGTTTTCATGTGTTTCTGGTTTTTATTTATTTGATAATTATTATGCACAGTTTTGTAATTCTGCTTTTTCATGGGTCTTGTTGTTCATAATGCAAATTAGCTGCAGTTTTCTGGCAAAAGAAGGTCGCAATAAAGAAAACATTTCTGGCTCTGGTCACTAGTGTGGTAAGTATGTTTCATACAAGGCATAAGTCTGGGTGTTTGTGGACCAACAGAAAACTAATGCTTTTGTAGAAAAATAACTGTCGCAATGGCAGCAAAAAATAAACAAACAAAGAAACAATCAATCGACTTTTGTGCGTACTTTGATATTTGAAAATAATTGTCGCAATAGCAGCAAAAAATTAACACACAAAGAAACAATAAAAAATTAACAAACAAAGAAACAATCAGTCTTTTGTACATAGTTTGATGTTTGAAAACAAAGTAATTTCAGAGAAAGCAATTTTTTAGAATTAGTGATGTATCCAGTCTTTTCTCAGACTAAAGAAGCATGTTTTCACTGAAAGGAAAGAATGGCTGTTCACTTTATGTGCATATCTAATAGGAAAAAAAAGACTACATGCAGTTTGATGCAAACCTCTTTTTTTTTCTTTTTGCCAATTTACTACATCTGTTCTCATACATGGGGATACTCCTTGTTATAAAATGGCAATTGAGTGTACTGGTATGAATTTGGATGAGTCATGTTGAGTGCTTGTGTTTTTGAGGACAGGCGTTTCATGTTGTCATATTGTATCCTTACTTGATAACCCGTCAATGTTATCTTTTGGTTACTGCACAATAGAAGCGAACTGCTATGAGCCAGCATTGTTGTGAGGGACCATCTGCCTTGGAAAGACCCTCCTTCAAAATGAAATGGTTTTCAAAGTATGTGTTGACCCTACCATTGCAGACCTGAGCTTTGCTTAACGACCACTGCATGGAGCATTCTGTTAAAAACATTGTCTATGTTGTTTGTTAAGTTCTTAAGTGTAATATATGTATGTTCCTTATTTCTTTTTTTGTAGCAAGCGTGGTTTTAATGCTGACCTTATTTATGCATTCAGCTGAAAAATTACCTAGTGCAAGTGTTTATAGAGAGTGTGCTGGGCTTGTCTGAAAATGTATTGTTGCTTATTATGTCAGGTGATCTTGTTGTCCCTTATCATCGCAGTATTGCCGTTTTTTGTCGAAAACTTCGAGAAAAAAGGTTGATTAAATCTTTTTAGATTGATTGAGATGAACTGTTTTGTAAAGTGATATTGAAGTATTGGAGAATGTTTTTTCATCATTCTTTCCTGAATGTTATTTCTACAAGGGTTCATATGGCATGTGTGAGTATGTTTATGTGTGTGTGTGTGAGTGTGTGTGTGTGTGTGTGTGTGTGTGTGTGTGTGTGTACATGCATGCTTTCCCGTACGGCTTAGTCTTTAGTTATTTGTCAACACTGCTTTTTCATATGTTTCTTACCTAATTTAACAATTTTATATTGGCTTTAAGTCGCAGGCTGTGTGCAATTTGACTTTGTTTTCATGTAGGATTATCTGTCTGATCTCTGAATGTGTATGTGATTGTATGTGTGTGTGTGTATATGTGTGTGTGTGTGTGTATGTGTGCATGCACATCATATTTTTTATGTTTCCTGAATTGTTTCAAGTGTCTCATTTATTTGTGTCTAAAATCACAATTGTAAACATACATTTAGTAAAGGTTCTTTCGTTTCCTTTTGTAGTGATTACCCACCTGTGATTTTTTTACCTTTGCTTTGTATATGCAACTTTCTTTTACCTTGTAGACATTCCTAAATCTACACCTTTAGATGTGTTCCTCTGATAAAAGTTGTGCAGTTGATTTTCCTTTAAATTACTCTGATCTTTTTGCACAACATTGGTTTGCAGTTTGTATTTTCATTCAAATATACCAACTGTTCACTTGCAGTCTATGGTATATTAATAAAATGCAGTATTAGCTGTAATTTGCCACCATTGATACTTTTTCCCTCTTGCATGACTACAAAGAGACATAGGACTTACATTCCACTGATTTCCAATTTCTTTAGCACTGCTAACCTTACAGTCTTTATCAAGAACAAAGCTGTCTAAAGCCACTGAACTTTTGTTTTCACACATGGACTGTTTTCAATCCATGGCCAGTTCCCATTTGATCTGTCATGCTCTGTTTTATTTTTACTTGGTTTAGCCTTTGTTTTATTTTTATTTGGTTTAGCCTTTGTTTTATTTTCATTTGGTTTAGCTTTTATTTTTATTTGGTTTAGCCTTTATTTTAATTTGGTTTAGCCTTTATTTTTATTTGGTTTAGCGCGCATCTTGGATCTGTTCCTTCATTCATAGATGATTTAACAATGTATTATACAAGCTTTAGCCTTTTGCAAGTGCTTTTTTTGATAGTGAAGATTTCGTCCGACCTGAGATGTTTTCAGTGTCAGTTTAATGAGAGCCTGTTCTCATGAATCGCATTGCACAGAAATGACCGTGCCTTGATGAGACAGAAAGATTGAGAAAAGTTCCTGGTTAATTGTTTTTCAAACTTGTTCATGATTTAGGTGTAGTTTGCTTTCCGGTGATGCTGATGTGTATATACATATGGACTTTTGTTTCCTTTACTCAGAGATTACTCAGAGGTACACAAAGATGTGCCGTATTTTGATTATAGATGGCAGTATAGGGTAATGTGGTAACAGTGTGTTTCCTGTAACCCTGTTATCTTCAGACTCCTTTAAAAGAGTTTGGTAACGAAATTGTATTAGAAATGAATTGATGGACTTTCATGTCCTTATTTTTTTATCCCTGCTTGTACCTTGGCATCCAGCACCAACTACACTGAAAACTCTAGTCCCTCAAACAGCAGTGATTTTTTTCAAAGGGGTTTATTCATTTCTGTGTGGTACAGTGTTAATGTCTTTATCTGAGTCAGAATCGCTTTTTCAATATGGAACTCTTTGAGGTTCCATGATTAAATGAGTGCTCAGATTGTTCTGTCTTGTTTGCCCTTCATCAGTTAGCACTGTTGGTCAAGATGGTCAAATTTGATTATTTAAAGGAAGTTTAAAATCATTACGAAGTTTCCATAGTATGCAGACTGTGCAGCAATATACTGCTTGCACAGTGTGAGATATCGAAATAATATGCAGACTGATATCAACATCCAATCAGATGGCATGTAACTGCTGCGTGTACCTGTGAAAGGCTCTCTGGTGCACACTCGGGGCCTAACAGACATTCCACCAGTGAAGTTGAATTAAGCAGACTATGCAGCAATATACAGCATGCACACACTGAAACAGTATGCATCCATGCAGGTGGGCAAAGATAAAATCGCCGTGTGAGATGTGATCATGCTCAGGTTTGAGTTTGGAGTTTATTCAAGGGAGATTCATGGCTCTGACAGTTTCGTACGCTCCACCCAAATCCACCAGCAATTATCATTCTGCCAGAGTCCTTGAGACTGTGCAAAACTATGTGTGCTGGGAAGGTTTTGAAATGTGACCCATGAATCATTAAGATGACACCACCAGAATGATTGAAGTATTATAACTTTCTGCATGCTGGGAATTTTTCCCACTGTTAATTCTTGTATATCAGACATTTGAGCACAAAAGGACAAAATTGTTAAAAATATAAAGAAAAAGCTAATTTCTTGAAATTTAGACAGTTTGTTGGTGAGTAAACGTTCTATAACTCCATGGAAAATTATCTTATATTCTCAACATGTTGTTGGCTAGTGTGGTATCAAAACAGACGGGGGTGAGAGTGGGGGCAAAAGAACATGCATCGAATGGCACAAAATCAGGCCCATCCAATCCATTATCATTACTGTTAACATCTGATTCCTCAATTTTAAGCCTTTTGATTGCATCATACAAGCTGAGTAACAATTTGCCTTACCTGCTGCAGTGGTGCGTAAGCTCTCACAGGTCGCTGTTTTGGTCTTTTTTCAAAGCGAAGTTGGATTACTTTATAATTTTACCAAATCAGAAAGCACACACAAAGTTTCAGTCTGCAAAGGCAGACATTGATATGCTGGATTGTTGATGTCAGATGTCTGCTGTCAATGGCGTCGAGTGAGTTCAAATGGGCAGCAAATAGAAGTGATGAACATGCTCAGATGATTGCAAAGAAGAGTATAACATTTCTATCAGTCAATACAATCTTTATGTTCATGTTATAGTGAGTGACTTTTCTAATTCTTCATAATACATCTCTCCATATACATTTGGCTCTGGGTTATGATTAGTCATAATTAAACTAAGTTTAATGCTTTAAGTTTCCACATCTGTCACAGGGCATTTACAGTGTCGACTTTGATGATGGTTTTTAATTATTTATATTGTAGATGGTTTAAACATGTTACTTTCTTTTTGTCTCAGAGGGCATGTTGTTGAAAAATGTTTAAACTTCTTTTCGGTGCCAAATACATGTTGTAAATATTTTCTGACGCTGTCAGAGAAGACTAGATCTGATGTCTTTTCATTTATTTCCTCTGCAGCCTTGTCCACTTTGGAGTTTGGTCACTGTGCTCGGTGTTACTCATGTGCTCCACCCAAATCTGCGTACATTTTTCTTGTAGTCTCTGTGAGCTCGAAAATGCTATGCACTGGCAAGGTCTTGAAATGGAAAGGAAAAGGGCGAAAGATCTTTGAAACTCTGAGCTGACACCTTTAGAATGATCAAAGCATTAAGAGGGTAGCGGACATCACCAGCTTTTGTATTGTACTTAAGAATTGAATTCAAGACATCAGATCTTTGAGTCCACAATTCTGTTTTTAAAAAAAAAACAATAAAAAGAAACAGCAACAACCAACCCTCATTATTTAGGGCTGATCTGGGATAAATTTGTACTGTCCTCGATACAGTTTGACAGAGTTCATAGTCTGTTTATGTGTAGGATATCCTGTGTGCATATTCAAAAGTTATTTTGAAAGAGGATTTGGGCTGTATCATATTCATATCATTGTAAATATGTGGAAGGCTTTTTGGTGAAACCACCTAGACTTGATAATTAAAGGGTTCCCATACACCTACATCGCTTTCTCTCCTCTTCCAACTGACCAGCACTCTTAGGTATTTCTCATCAACTTTGACTTGCAGCTTGGTTGCTAGTTTCAGGGAATTAGGCTGCAGGGAAAGTCCTGATAACAGCAAGAAAAGATGGCAAACTAGGGATCCATTGGGGGTATGTCAGACCTAGCTGAAAAGCAAAACATGCTGTGCCTGGAGCATCATGTGGCTGCTTTGTGATTGTATGAACACCACCTATTTCTCACTTGGTCTTCTAGCTGGGCTGGACTCAGCTGATGCCTGTTGTGTGGTTATGTTCAAGTGTTTGTGATCTGACCACCTTGCCATTTGGCTTCTAAACAAGAAAATATTGTTACCAGGTCTGAATGGTTCATACAGCACACAGACCCCCCCCCCCCTCTCCCCCTTTTGCTTGGAAAAATGGCTACCATGTGGTGTCAGGACCTTAGAGGTGTTTGTCCAGTCATTGGCGAGGCACTATTGCTCTGAGTCTTATCCACCACTCGAAGGTGTTTCTTGTTAACGTTGTTAATATATTTCATCTGGAAGGTTGGGGGTCAGACTCTGGTCTTTGGCTTCTCAGCAGTACTTATTTCTGTGTAATCCTTGAAAAGCAAAAGGCCTCATCCCCCTTTACTTTATGCTTCTAGGTAGACATTAGGCTGTATCTCAAGTGATGTTATGAATCCTAAGCTCTTCCAGCAGATTACATGTGGAGATCCACTTAAGTAAATAATAATTCATCATGATTTAGAGAGCCCACCAGCACATAAACACTGCTCAGGTATAATGTAATGTACTGTAATATGTACATGTACCGCAAAGTTCAGGCTAGTATAAGCCGCGACTGTTTTCCCCAGCTTTAGCCCCTGCGGCTTAAAAAGCGATGTGGCTTATTTGCGGATTTTCCCCGATCCCAGGAGTGTTACGTTCTCGTTTATTCATAGCTTCTCTTTAAGTCACCAAAATCGTGTTTACCGTTGATGAATTTTTCGGTGAACTCCATGTTAAAGTGTTAACTGTTCACGTTAAAGTGTTAACTGTTAACTGTTCACATTTTTAGATCAAATCCACACACATTGAAGCATTTGGATCGGTATTCAAATCTGCTCTGCTCAAGCGTACACCCTCCTCATGCCGAAAACGCAACTTAATGCCTACGAAGCAGCCTTCAAGTGGAAGGCGATCGACCTGGCCATTGAAAAATTGCAGCTTATAAACCAGTGCGGCTTATGTGTGAATATAGTTCAGATTTTTCTGTAATTTAGTGGGTGCGTCTTATATACTGGTGCACCCAATAGCCCGAACTTTACGGTAGTTTGTAATGTCTGGCAGTGTGCTGCTTTTCTCTGCTTACTTGCCAAAATATTTAAGAGCGTTTTTCATTTATGGTGTAAATGCAAACATTTCTGCTTGCCCTCTGTAATTATCTGAGTAATGATGATTATATGTGTTTTTTCACCAGAAAAAGTGGGTTTTGTATACTTACCATTTTAACCTGTTGACTCTCACCCTGTCTACCAGCTGTAAAAATTTAACCCTTATCTTTTTGCTTTTTTTTTTTTTATTATGGCTGATAGTGTAGGAAACTAGTGGAGAAGGGGAGGGAGTCAAAAGGGTTTACTCATCTGCAACATGTGTCGCATATTTTGTGTTTGTTTGCCAAGAACATTTTCTTCTCTGCAGCAATGCAGCAGCATGTAGAAGTATCTTATCTTAGGTACAAGCTCTCTCTGTTTTAGCTATGTATCTAGAGTGCAGAATTGCAAGTATAGAAATGTAATGGCAGTTTATCTCTGCAGCTAGGTTTTTATGTTCATATTTGAAAGAGCACACACACATTGTATACATAAAAGAATGCATGACAGGACTGTCTCTAGCAAAATATTGCAGATAAATTTTCATAAGTATGTAAAAAAAAAAAAAAGAAAGAAAAAAAGAACATTGTAATGAATTGTCCAGAGGGGAAAATGATCAGATTTTTACATGGAAAATCTGTTGTGACCAGTGGAAAATGAGGTTTACTTCTGATTTGAGCCCTTTAGACCTCACCTCTGTGCATGAATGAATTCTTTCAAGATATAAGTTCAGTGCTAAGTAAACACTTTGTAACATATAGCTGTAGAATATGTAAACAAATATGTGCTGTGGTTTTGAGCAGTTTCAAATCTACAGTAATGAAGCACATTATAATAGTATGTTGAGCTAAAATTTAGCTCGAGTGTGAATTGTGGCAGATCACTATAATGTCTGTGTTTAAGTTGCAATACAGGTCCTTGAGAACCTGGTGTAACTGTGATATGTACAGAAGTCTCTATATAGCTCCATGCCCTGCACTTTCATCCTGTGGTTTGTGCACTTTGTAGTGTACCCAGTCTGTGATGTGTACTTAACCATGTGGAATTCAGTCTCTGTGTGTGTGTGGTAATTCTGGGCTGTGTACGTGTTGAGCCCTGGAGATCATGTTTGAAATTAATATGCTACAGATGTACACTGGTGATTTTGTACTATTTCTGTAGCTTTTTGTATGTCTTCTGAAGAGTTTCTCTTTCTCATGTATGCATATGTGTGTGAGTCTCTGTGCATGTGTGAAATAGAGAGCATTGGGTTTTATTATAATGCTGTTTTGTTTTGTTTTCTGATCGACCTCCTTAGTGGTACGTCATATAGATGATATCTTTGATGTTTTTGTTACGGAATTATGATGAACATTTTTCATATAATTCATGTTTGTATAATAGCTATTTTTGGAATGGATGTATTCTTTGGAAAGTGTTTTGCAAGAGTGAAAGAAAAACACCATCACTACAAAAAGCTGACCTTGCAAATGTATGCGATAAATTGTAGAAATACACATGAATTTCTTTGGAGATGGAATCTTCAAGATCATGAAAGGTTTTCTTGCCATCTATTTATACGTGCACAAATAATTTCCACTTCAGCTCAATCTTGCACATGTATTGTTGTGTAATTTGTGCGCTTGGTTTGCAAGTTAATTTATTGATGATAGCTTGACATGCATCTTTTTGTATGAATCAAAAGAGACTGAAACTGGAGTTTGTCTTTCTCCGTGATACGACTAATTGTACTAGAGTTTGTCTTTCTCCATGATATGACTGTTAACTCCATGTTCATTGTGAACTGTCTTCCTTCCATCTTTCCCTTGCTTTGCTCATTCTACTTCTTCCCTCCTTCTCCGCTCCCATTGCTGTTGGGTGATTTTGCAATTCTTTCACAGTGACAACGATAATGACGCCAACACGCCGTGAACAATGGCCAAACTCAAAAGCTTCCTTTTCACTTTATGTGTTGTTAGTGATCATAAGTGCACATACACACACACACAAATACACACACACACACACACACACACACACACACACACACACACACACACACACACACACACACACACACACACACTCACACACACATGTACATGCGCTCACACACACACACACACAAACACACACACACACACACACAGCTTGTCTGAATTAGCATGTATCGTCTTTTCCTCAGTCACCATGACTTGAGAATAAGATAACATCTAAAACATTATTTTATTTGAAGCCCATGAACTTAAACAGATGCTTTGCCCATGAGTATTTGAAAAGTTGTTTGTCTGGTGAAGATTTATCCACAAAACAACGGAAAAAGATTTGCCAGCATACTCATGAAGTGACCATAGAATAAGATATTAAGAGTTATACCCTTGCTATGTGTGTATATTTGCTATGGGATAAAGTTTTCTTCAAATGTGATTTTTTTTTTCAATATGAAAATATAGTTTGTGTAATACTGTTTTCTTCAAATGTGATTTTTTCAGTCTGAAAATGTACTTTGTGTAATACTTATAACATTATCGAATATTGATCTATTATGCAGGTAACTGCTCATTTGAAAATTGCAGTTAGATGAATTTTACAAAATTACTTTGCGTAATGATTTTTTTTAAGTCTTCATCATGATGTGTTCTCTTCTGGAAATTCAACTAATCATTTCATTACTGGCATCTTCTGTTTGATTCAAATCAAACCTTTGTTACAAACTAACAGAAACAACTGCGGAGGACTGCATTTTCAAGAAAAGTAGTGAGACTTCCATCCACATTTACTTTTGTCACAAAAATTAATCGAGCAGCCTATTTCATTGCTGCAGTTTTCTGTTGTGTCACCTCATGATACCAACATACGGCTGTGTGTATAAGTAGGTGTGTCTTTCTCAAAACAGCTGTCCCCTTGTCTGTCACTTTTAAAATGGTAGGCAACAGAACACCAGTAGCATTCATGCACTTTGTCATTGTCATGCTGCTAGTACTAACAGAGAAAAGAAGCAACACAATCACAAATCGTATTTATAACTTCTTTGACAACTTGTTTTGTTACATTTCATTTTGTGCTGTCTTTTACAGCAAATTGTGCAAAAGTCATGGAGCACCACCGCTAAGAAACATGCTGCTGGACTGACTTCCCTTGAGCTTGTCTGTGCAGGCTGATTTTTTCATCAAGACAGTCCCTTACAATGCCATTAGGAATAATTTGCTTTTAAAACATAGTGGATGCCTGTGTTATAATGTTCTGCCAAACATAAAGATTACAGTTTCCTCAGCAACAGTTGATCTGCTCATGTTCAACCTCTGTATGATTATGGTCCATCGTAAAATCTGATCAGCAGCTATAGTGACTTACATTGGTTTGAACTTATAGCACAGTATTATTGTAGATTGTTGTTTCTTCAGCTTTGAATGTTTTTACCACTTTCTCATCAATCATAAGAACTTTAAGGATGCTTTATTTATGATTACATCAAGACAGTTTTGCTATAAATGGTGATTGTATAGGAACATACATATCCACACATTTTTGGGTGTCCAAATGAACCCCATTTTTTAAGAGCAATAGTCTTGATTTTTTTTTTGAAAGAAGTCAAAAGTGCATCAGCATTGTGTTTATTTGGTTTGCATTTATTTCATGAAACAGTGCATAATACTTAACTGATACTACTAACAGTAGTTCTTTGTGCAGCAGTTGCAACACTGACTGTTCTGTGCCATTGTGGGAGACAAAATTGGAAAGACAAAGACATTATGCCCTGTTTTAGGGGGGTCTTTGTGTGTATACATGCGTGCACATGCATGTGTGTGTGCATGTGTGTGTAAGGAGCTGCTAAAATCACATGCCAGTAAGGATTTCCTAGCTTTTTATTAACCCTTTGACTCCCGCACCCTGTCCACCAGCATCCTGTATTGCCAACTATGCTAGCAAAGCAAAAACTTAACCCTTTGATTCCCTCACCCTTTCCACCAGCTTCCCGTGCGGGAAGCTGGTGGAAAGGGTGAGGGAATCAAAGGGTTAAGTTTTTGCAGTTGGTGGATATGGTGCGGGAGTCAAAGGGTTAATGCATAGTTCATGCTGTAAACTATCGAGTGGAGTAGAGGGGATTCAAAAAGGTGCAAGTTCCAAGATACATGACTTGTTACTTACTTGTTGCTTCTGGAAATTGATACATTAAATTTGATGAAAATAATGTGGGCGTTATCTCCTCCCACCTCCCTATCCCCCCCCCCCCCCACACACACAAATACACACACAGAGACATATACGCACACACACACATCACACACACCACCCACCCATCTCCTCAGATATACAATCAATCACACATATACAATCAACCACACACACACATGCACACACACACACATGCACACACACACGCACGCACACCGCACGCATGCACGCACGCACGCACGCACGCACGCACACACACACACACACACACACACACACACACACACACACACACACACACACACACACACACACACACACACCAATGGTAAGAAGTTTTTGTCATATGTTTGGATAGACGAGGGAATTTCAGTTTTTTGAAAGAGGCATTTTTCAAGATCACTGACAAGGAGATGCTGATAAAGGGAGCCTGTTATTAACTCTATATCTCCACCACCACCCTCCTCACCCACTGCTTTTTCTGGGGTTTAGTTTTGTAAAAGTCTTTTATTTATAAGTTCCTTCATCTCTAACCCTTTTTTTTTTCTTTTTTTGTTGTTGTTGTTGAAAGGATGGATTCTTGTATAATTGATGAGTGTTTGTGTGAGTCGCTGTATGTGTGTGTCTGTATGTGTGTGTGTCTATATGTGTGTGTGTCTGTCTGTCTGTATGTGTGTGTGTGTGTGTGTGTGCACACGTGTATGCTGCATTACAATGTATATACATACTTTGTACAGTTGCATATCAGGAAGTAGCCTAGCTGTTTTAAAGATTTGAGGGTGGCTGAGATGAAATCAAAGGTAAATGGGACAAAGATCATGCCATTTCATTGCAAAACAATCATAATGAAGTAGGCCTACTTCTCTTTATCATAGTGATATGTATAAACTTGACTGAATTGTTTCAGTTTGAATTATTTATTGTTTCCATTAGTTCAGGAGAGTGGAAAAGACTGGCATTGCATTATAATTACAGATATCGTTTTTGTTTTTTTTCTGACGTTTTTCCTCCTATTTTCTTTTTCTTTTTTAAGCTAAAGCTGACACTGTGTCAAATGTACAGTTGGTCATGCAGTGGGGTAAAATTGTTTGCATTACTTTCTTATCACAATCCCTGTTACAACTTTTTCCCATCCATCCCTAAAGCTCCACAATCACCATGCCCATGTCCATCTTTCTGGCAGTCATGCAAATCGCCACACCCATTTTTTGTGTGTGTTTTTGTTTTTTTCCCATTACAGTTAGTACATTTCCAGGAAATTTGTGATTTGTGACGGTGTTTTTTGTTGTTTTGTTTTGTTTTGTTTTATTATTTGTTTGTTCTTGTCTTGTTTTCTGTTGCTATTTTGTTTTTGTTTTGTTTGCTTTGAAAATATCACAAAGCACGATGTTTGTTTTCAGATATCATGAAATTAACTGATCTGGTTGTATTAAGTTTTTAAGGCCAGATTTATTCAGAATCATCTGACGATTGTTGCTATTTGAATGTTTAGTCTAAAGTATGAAAGAGCACGAAATACAGTGGAGGAAACTTATGAAAAACTTCTCAAATGAAAGAATGCTTTTAAAACAGGAGAGAGATTAGTCCAGGAGGTTCTGCTTTTCCACTCTTTTGTAAAAATGTTATAAAAATCGGCTACGGCATTGCAGTCAGCTTTACAAATCCCCACAATTGTATGAGAATGATAGTCATGTTTCCATTGTGTGCAGTATGTTTTTTTTTCTCGTCCATCTTTCTTTTTTGTATCTTGTGTGGTCTTTCCATTTTTTTTTTCACCTGAAGTTTTGACCGGATTGAAGTGTTTCTCTTCTCATCAGAAAAATAAAAATGAATGCAGTTTTGTTGTTGATCAGGATGCTGACGGATGGATGTTTGTATTCTCACTGAAAGGTTTGCGTAGGTGATTCTGTTTTCTGTCCGCTCTGTTTGTTTTTCTGACTTTTCCTCATCTTTCTTTCTGTCATTTCTTTCTGTTCCTGGGTCTGTCGCCAGCAGTTTTCAAAGCCCCTCCATTCTTCTGAGATCATTCTTTAATCTTAAAGAAGACACAGGATGTCAAAATTCTAGAGCTTGGTATGTGAAACAAGATGGTGTAAAAAAATAATAAAAATGAAGCAGAAAAAAAGAAAGAAAGAAAAGAAAAGACTTAGAAAGAAGATAGAACGGAAAAGAAAATTGAAGCAGAAAAAAAAGAAAAAGACATAAAACAGACAGAAAGGCGGAAACGAAAATGTTCGCTGAAGTGAAATAAAAAAAAAAAATTTTATATATAAAAATGGAGGAGAGAGAGGTGAGGTAACGGATGGAAACGAGAAGCAGCAGATGGGAGGAAATATATTCCATATGTGTTCTATTCAGCAAATTTAGCTGCCAATAAAGTAAGATATGAAATAATGTAAATACAGTTAAAAGAAAGAAAAACAAACTTGACACAAGTGTAATGCGATTTATGGATTAATGTCATAATCTAAGAAGGTGATAAGCAACTGATTGAGCTGAGTTTACTCAACAAAGATTCATTTTCTGTGAAACTAACAATTTCTTCAAGATAAATTGATTACTCGGGCAACTCCATATGAGCTCACACGTGATTTGATCTACTTTTGCATGTACAAATGTGTGCATAGAAAGATTTTAGAGTGAGCAGAAGAGGGCTTTAGCATAAAGTAAACACAAAAGTGACACCGGCAAAATGTTGACGTTTAATGAATCATAGACTTACGTGTTATGAGTCATGAAGCAGAAACACAAATTCCGACAAGGGGCATAACTCTTTCAATACCAACAGTACTCCGTCTAGACCTGGGAGATAGACAAACATTGCATTGGACAAATGGTGTAAAGGTTCTATCCTTTTCTGCAGAATGCGTCAGTAAACAAACAATATGTCCAAAAACACAATTTACACGAAAGTCATTTTGCGTACTGAATGGCATCACATAAACGCCAGTAATTAACATCAGGTCTCTTCAAATTGCCAATTGTTCTTGATGTTATCGTTTATTTGTGGAATAAATACGGTTTATTCTATGCTATGACAGAGAGGTTACGTTTACATGAGTAGTTTATTAATTATCAAACCAGATACACAACTAAAAAAATCATTGTTAGGGGGAAAAATGGTTGCAAACAACAACAAAATACTCGACATCAGAGTACTCAAATCCGTATTACAGTGTACTCAAATCCGTATTACAGTGTACTCAAATCCGTATTACAGTGCCACAACAACAAAAATACCTTGCCAAGCAATGCTACGTAAAAAAAAAAATGGAAACGGCCCCTTAGTGTGAACTTACTGGAAATTTAGCACTTTGTCATCTCAGTTTCTTGGTAACGCATGTGAGAACATCCAGAAAAGAAAACGACCGCTTTGGGAGGATAAACAGATCTGTATAGCATGCATGTTAAAGAACTCATGGCAGCAACAAACATTTCCTGATACAACTGTAGAAATTTTCACTTTTGTATAAAATAATGCTTGCTCAAGCCATTCTAACAGATTCCGTTTTTACGAATTTTAAAAATCACTTCTTGTTCAAAATGTTTTTGCTATAAACACCAAAAACTGATTATGCAGGTGAAGATTTCAACAATGAGCTTTCCAGTTTCTTCCAATTTTTAATAAGTTTAGTTCGTAAATAACAAAAGAAGCATTTAATCCTGTTTAGATACTCGATTACTGAGGTGGAAACACTGAATCCGTGTTCAATCGGATTTTATTTGACTGAGACATGGTCTGCTGAATGGGTCAAGATTTAATCAAATTTCATCAATAACAACGAAAACATTGTTGCTGGCTCATAAAAACATGTTGCGTAATTGTGATCTTGACTTTGATATATTTTCGTAAAGCTCACAGATTTTTTCCTACGCCAAATTTGCATTTTAAACATTCAGTTGAAATCCATTTTCAGAGAGTTACTAGTTTTTACACAGAACTACATGGCTTGTGTGGACTACTGACTAATACTGAAAGAAACATACAATCCAGATTTAGTAAAAATTATAACCACAAACAGCCGAAAATTCCTTACTCAGACATTTTTCTCTGTATCGGTATTAAACAATTTCTTTTCTTGAAGGTAGCTTCATGCAGCAGGCACTTTATGCACACTAAAGAACCCTTGGCAGCATAGGATTGTATAATGTTTGTTCCCCACAAAACTCTGCACAATTCCTCTTATACATGAAATAACAATCAGATGTTCAAGCCATACTAATGATATCCTCTTTTCCATTTTACAAGTTTCGTGCAATGTTTAACCCCAAATCAGACCAGCTCAAAGAATTTGTGCAATGAGTTTTCGTGACATTGATAGAAGGGCTCACCTAGACAACAGCATATAGAATCCATAAGTTAGGCAGAACTTGCTACCGCGTAGGGTTTATGCTCAGGCTTCTAGAATATATCATGACTTTGGATTTTCATGTTCCATCACATGCTATGTGCAATGTTCGTGTATGAAAACATTTCGAATACAAAGACACTGTCTTCAAAAGACCGAAATTGAAACATATCGAATCATAAACAGTTAAGATTTAAGTCGTCAAACGTTTTGTTAACTTTTTTTCATGGACAGCCCAATTAGTGCAGTCCAAATTATTTTGTTCGTGTTTTCATTCGTACAGTTCAAATATTACAATAAGCTTCGCCAGGGTTTTGCACCAACTCTGGCATCCTCTTCTGAAACAAAGGACTGATTCTAGTGAAGACCCTGCTGTCCTCAGTGATGTCCTGAACGTCATCAGTGAACTCTTCTCTGTCCCTAGGAATTTTTGTTAAGGTTGGCAACTACCACGGCTCTTGACATCCTGTTTGGGCCACAAAAGTGTTGGAAAAAATAAGAGAATGAACAAAGACTACGTGAAGTTTGCCATCACCACGATCTCTGCATCACTAATTAACACTTTCTTCGACATCAAGCCTAACACAGAATGTCCTGGAGATACCCCAGGTCAAAACACTGGCATCAGTTTGACTACATGCTCACGAAACAATGACCTTGGCCGTGTCGTGCTGATCTGCAAGCATCAGAATGCTGACACTGACACTGACACTCCCATGTCCAAACACCGCTATCAGTAAGAAACGAACACTTGAGAGGCATCATCTACAACTCTGCTGTGTCCATTTTCAGGAAAAGGCAGATCAAATCAGGGACTGGTCGGAACCACATACAGAGAAGATGCTACTACTCTAAAAGGAGAAAAAGCGCACTCGCTCAGCTTACAAAAAAACAAAAAACAAAAAAACGTATTAAGAGAACTGTGCAAGCATTCAGGTTCAGAAAAAACCCCCTGAGTTTTGTATTTATGACAGATGGCTGTAGCTTTGTTCCCTGGTTCAGACGTCAGCTGACATGTACTGGCAAGTTGTTTTTTTTTCAGTCTCCATTTTAATATAAAAAGAGTGTTTCATATCGACTGAAGAGATATGTGTGGCTGTCAGTCTGTCTGTCTGTATGTATGTATGTATGTGTAGATGGATGGATGGGTGGATGGATGTTTCAAAAATATCTGAATTACATTTTCTTTGCATTTTATGGGTAGATCTTTATGAAATTTTAGTGAAAGGTATGGACGGCCAAGGAGTCGCCAAAACATAAATTCAGAAAGTAGAGATTCATGGTCACGGTCACACGGACCAAAAAGAAGCTAAAACTCAGCACTTTTTGAGGAAAGTGTATGAACAGTATGATTGTTTGTCTTACGAAAAGCACCTGCATTGATCTGAACAGAAGAAACCAGCACTTTGGAAACCAACCAACTGAGAGATAATAAAAGATAGTGCTAACTAAACAGACGGATCATTGGGTGAAGCACTATTTACAGAAAATATTTGTAGTGAAGAATGCTCTGAATATTATAGATTGCATGCACATTATGGATGAACTTAGTTTGCGAACCAAGCCTGGAGAAACTCTACGAAGAAAAGTGGATTGTGCTTGCCTCGGGAAAAACACATATAAAAGATGAAATTCTTTTGTCACATGAAAAGCCCCTGGCGTTTGTTCTGAATTTATGAAGTGTGCCAAGGGCATTCTCATCAGAGAATAGCCAAAGGAACCCTTATGAACACGAGCTCCCCTACCGGTTCTGGAAAGGGGACACACTGCTTCAAGACAAGGGGACATAGTGCTTCAAGGGAATCCTCATGAACATGAGGCCCTGTGTCAGTTCTGGAAAGGGGACACAATGCTTCAAGGCAAGGGGACATAGTACTTCAAGGCACAACATCATTGTTAACCTGTACGAAAACACATTGACAGGTGTAAAACACCACGTAGAAAACATCTCAGAAACAGAAATTAAACTGAGATCAGATACCGACTTTCCAAAACGAGCTAAATCAATATCTTCACAGGTCACACTTGCAACATATGCAAATGATTCTGGAAATAAATCACTTGATTCATAATTTATCTTTAAGAGGCTCTGATATTACTTTCTGCTGGATACCTTCTTGTAGTTCTTTTCGTTATAATGATAAAGTTGACAGGGCTGCCAAACGGGAGCTAATAACTCACCAGATTCAAACAATATCCAGCTTTCTCTCTCGTTGCACGAAAATTACACTTTAGTGGACAACTACGTCTGGAAGCAGTTCCAATTAAAACAGAAAAAGTATGATAAATGTCACATGAACTTTGAAGTTAGCAAAATACTTAAGCAGCTTCATGCCAGCAGAATTATACAGTCCGTTATGTACAGATGGAAACTTGATGCATTCAAAACAAAATACACCAATAACATAGTGTGTCTGTGTGGAAAGAAGATAACACATAGTCATATTCTTTCTTGCGTTAGGGTAAAACGACATATTCCAACACTATCTATGAGTATAGTTTCTGACATATTTGCCTCATCATCATTACTGTATGAATTTTTTGTTAGCCTGTCAAAAAGTCCTATAGCGAATTACCTTTAAAATGTTATTTCACTTGTTCACTGTTGTGGTTAATCAATTATTAGTTTTACTTTTTATTCATTTCTTCCGGATATTTACTAATTTTGTTTGTTAGTTTGTTTGTTTAAGTCGATAATTATGGTAACATTATTTGTTAGTTTTACCTTCCCCTCTTCAAAACAATTGTTTTCTGGATCATCTTTTCTCAAATTCAAAATTGACAATTTTCAAATATCCTCTTCAATCCTCCTCTATCACCCCCCTCCCCTTTTCTCTCTCTTTTTTTTTGTTTTTTTGTTGTTGTTGTCTAAAATCACTTTAGTGAATAGACATTAAATCAAAGACCACCACCACATTGACAGGTGCGAGTACAATAACTATCACAGGTGTGTCCTTCCTCAGCATCACTGGAAAACTCTTGGGTTGTTTCGTCTTAAAGACTCTTAGCCCTTTGACTCCCTAACCCTATCCACCTGCTTCCTCTCTCTCACACACGCACGCACACAAACAAACAAACAAACAAATACAAACACACACACAATCGCTGCAAACTCTGCATTCAGAATGATGATAAAGGCACCCTGCCTTTTCTACACATTTCTATACATTTTCAGTCACACAAAATGATTAATGGTTGATACTGCTTTTCACTGCACATGTCCTTTATCACAGATAATCCCTAAATCGCACTCTGCCTTTTCTGCACACTTCTATACATTTTCTATCTCACAAAATGATTAATGCTTAGCACTGCTTATCACCGCTCATTTTCTTTCATCACAATTATTCCCTGAATCGAATTAGCTTGAGAGTGATATATCCCATCCTGTATCTTGTCATACGTCCTGGTGTGTCTGGTGGTTGTATGACATCTCTGGGACTTCCGAAATCCACTGAATTTCCGATATTCTCAGGACGTGCCACTAGAGTGGAAGCCAATGGTACTCTTTCACGATGTGTATGTTAAGGTTCATTTGTTTTTGTTTTGTTTTTTCATTTTCTTTTTTTAGATAAGCTTATGTAACATGCCAAAGACAAGCTGTAAGACAGGTTCAGTGGGATCTAATGCTACCATCCTTGAGTAATATTGCGTTCTCAAATTTGTTTGTTTACTTATGCTTATATTTTTTAATTTTATGGCAAAAAGACTATAGTATTCTTAAACAAATGAATTCCCGAAAAGGGACCGTCTGCAAATGGTGCTGATGTGTAACATGGCTTCTTCCAGAGGGATCGAACGCGTCCTTGCTAAGTGTGAAGACTGTATAGGTGCTGGCAATTTCTATGAGGCACATCAAATGATTAGGACCTTGTATTTTAGGTGAGTGGAATTGTCTGTTTCTCTGAAAACCTTAACGAAGCGACCTCTTGCTGTAAGTTGGTCTCCGATTTCTCACTCGTCAACCGCTGAGATAATGTAACGATCGGTCTAGATCTCGTCCGTGGAACTATTGGTTTAGTTTCCTTGTTTCAGTTTTAAGTAGGCATCACAGTGAACGGATGAGTCCTAACAACCTGTTCCACAAATCCTATGCTTACGTCTGTCCAAAATAATTTTCATGACAAATGCTGTAGGCCTCTAAGCCTACTCACGAACTGTACAAGCTGGCGATTCTGCTGTTCTGTTTGGCTGTTACCAGTGTTAGTGTTGTTTCCTAAACAAACACACAGAAGCCTGTTTTGCCACCCCCACCCCCAACGAATATCTGTTGTTCTTAGTGTTATTTGTTATCAGTTTTATCAGTGTTTGCATGCATATGTTTTAGATTATATATAGTTGTTTTTGTAGTTTTGACTTTTTAAGTAGGCCTATCATAGGCCTGTGCCTTAGAATGGGTGTGGCCCCTTGATGGATCTATAACATGATTTTCATATTATAGGCTTATCTCTATTGCTGGTTATTGGATTTTAAACTTTTGACACAGTAGAAACCATTCAGCCACATCAGCAATCTTGGAGTGTTCACATTTCTGACCTTCTCACTGCTTCTGGTAAACTTGATAAGTTTAAATTTTGATATCTTGAACTGTCTGTAGATAGAACTCTCAACTAGTACCGGTATGCAAAGTTTTGTTTTCATACAAACTCATACAGCTCCTATTACGTGACCCTTTATATTCCTACCCTCATTCTGTGTGCATGGGTGAATGGACCTGAATTGATGGATATTGCATGTGCACATGCCTCTCATGTGTGTGTGTGTGTGTGTGCTGGTTGTTTGAAAAAAAAATTGTATACATATATCAGTAGGCCCAATGTGTGTGTGGTAGGGGGAGGAGAGCACTACATTGAATGATTAGAATATGATAATTTTAAAATCAAAGTTGTTCAGGTCATGCATACACCTATGCACACAGACAGACACACACAGACACATACACACTTTTTTCTCCGTATTTGAGAGGAGTGGAGTTGCTCACTTTTCAATCGTTGAATCAAGAGAGATTCATACTGAACAGTAAATTGGAAATAGAACATTTTTGAAAATTTCCTGTTGGACCTAGAGTTGAATCACAATAAATTCAATACTAGATTAAGCAATTTTACTTGTTTGATATTGAATGCTAAAAAAAAGTGTGTAACTGTAAGCAGTGAGAATTATTGCACGTAAATGTAGGCCTACATCTCTGACTCGTGAAATTCCTATTTGACATACTGACACATGAAATTCCTATTTGACATACTGGAGGTCAGACCAGTGTGGCACTGAAATGTACCAGATTTTACCCTGTTTTTACTCTGATTTTAAGCTGTATGTACTGTAACTTCGATTAGCGCTTCACGCATATGCAGTTGTCCAATCCGACATGATCTAACTTAAGTCAGTGAAAATGGCTTTAGAAGTTTCTGATCGATAAACTCCTTCTTCTTGGTAACTTTTTAAAAAAAAAATGAAACCAGCAAGAATCTTCAAAATAACCTACCTAGTCTATGATTGAACCATGAGATCACATGATTCAGCCAAGTTGCTGCAGGGCGATAAGCATGGCAAACCTCATGAAATTCAGCTTTTTGTCATCTGAATCAGTGTGTCAGCAGTTGCCATGCTAAAATTGATGCACAAGTCTGGATTCAGTCAATGAATGTTGAGGATGTATGTATCTGGCATGCTTTATGAAGTTTGTATTTTGTTCATCATTTACTCTTCGCTTTTTGACTATTTTTGTCGCTTGTTTCTTTCCTTGGATGTGTGTGTGTGTGTGTGTGTGTGTGTGTGTGTGTGTGTGTGTGTATGTGTGAGAGAGAGAGCGAGAGAGAGAGAGAGTAGTGTTTGTGTGTGTTCATAGTTTCGGTTCATTTTTTAATGGTTGTAACACATGCACACAGACATGCACATACAGACAGACAGACATGTGTGTACACACAGAAAGACCCTCCCCCACCCAACCTGTCCTTGTCTGAAGAAATGCATACATGTCAAGCATAAACATACAGACTCAAAAACACTCATTTACAGTTACACACACACACACACATGTATACATACACACTTTTAACTTTTACCACACACACACACACACACACACACACACACACACACACACACACACACACACACACACAACACACACACACACACACACACACAACACACACACACACACACACACACACACACACACACACACACACACTCACACGCACACACATGCACACACACCTGTACAAACTCACACACACACACGCACAAACACACACACACACACACACACACACACACACACACACACACACACACACACACACACACACACACACACACAACACACACTTATACACACACACACACACTTATACACACACACACACAGACACACACACACGCACGCACACGCACACATACACACTCACAAACACACACACTCACACACATTTTCATTTCTGTTTTCTTGCAGATATAATGGTCAACACAAGTATGTGGAAGCCATTGACTTGTTGTACCGAGGGGCACTGACACTACTCAGCCACAACCAGGTTTGTATTGTTTGTGCAAGAACAGTATCTGTATTAAAGTAAAAGTGTACATTCTGAATCAGTATTGGAAATATACCATTTGGTCAGAAACATTTTCACATGGTTTTTAACCTTAAGATTTTTACTTTAATTTAGACTCAGAATGAATTCTAATAAAAGTAATAGATTTTATGTTATGTAGACATGGCATTTAATGATTTATGGGTAAACCAAGCTGATAACATGATCATGGTGATGTCTGATAATGTATATAATCAGGTATGAGATAGGGAAGTACTGGGCAAATGTGCTTGGTATATTAATCATTTTAACACTGTATGATAAAGGCACTTGTTTTATGATAGTTATACTGTTATGTTTGAAAACAGTTGACTGATATGATAATACTATTACTAATAGTCTTAATTGATATTACTGATATTAGTAGTCATAATATTATCATTATTAGTAATGCTAACAATGTAGTAATAGTAATGTTAGCAGTCATGTTTGGTAAGTTTACTTATAAGTTTGGTAGAATGATTGTTAAGCATTGAAAATGATTATGATTATGTTAAACATTGAATATGATTATGAATACAACTGTTCAAGATAATGGAATGTACTATATTGATTAGATAGAAATGTTAGGAATAATAAATGACAGTATAATGGAATATACTGTATTGGTTAGATAGAAATGTTGGTAATAATGAATGACAGATATACAGTCTTACTTTTAAGTTGTTTTTTTCTTTCCATATTTCTATGATGACTATGCAGATTAGTTCCTCATTCTGTCATAGTTGATGTCTTTGATGAAATCAGAAGATACTCACCCTACAGTCACAATGACAGAATCTGCCTCAGTTTGCTTTTGGAAACTGCAAGTTCACCAGAAGAAAACTGAAACAGACTGTGTGACTGTAAGTCTGTTGTTAAAGTTCTCCTTTGTATGTTTTATGAACAGTATGGAAGTGGAGCTGACTTGAGTCTGCTGCTGGTGGACACCTTGGAAAAGTCCTGCAGCCCTGTCACCAGTGAAACAATTGGTATGTCTCTGGTTTTATCTCTGTGGATTGTGTTTAGCTTTAGTTTTAATGTTTTGCATTGTCTCCTTGTGTCATTTGTGGTTTCTTGTTTTCATTGCTGATATTGCATAAAAAGAATATTGATATGATATGAAGATAAAAATAAGATTGTGCTTGTGTGTGTGTGTGTGTGGTGTGTATGTGTGTGTGTGTATGTGTGTGTGTGTATGTGTGTGTGTGTGTGTGTGTGTGTGTGTGTGTGTGTGTGTGTGTGTGTGTGTGTGTGTGTGTGTGTGTGTGTTTGAGAGAGAGAGACAGACAGACAGAGAGAAAGACAGAGAGAGAGAGAGAGAGAGTTTTTGAAACCCACAAGTGTTTCAGTCAAATGATAGTACTATACTACTAATGTGTAGATGTAACATTTTTTTTTTTACTTTATATTGCTTTGAATTGGGTGTATGTTCATAGTTGTAGTGAAATTGCATATTTCTTGATAGTTTTTTTTTCTAAAAGTATGAAATGTTAGGTGAACTGGTACATGAAATGTTGTGATATATACTGTAAAGATGTTAGTAAATTTAATCCTGATTGTTAAGATTATTTTTTTTGTTTGTTTTGTAGGTGGTTTTTCAATAACAGTATAAATACTACGTCAGTACGTGTTACAAATTGAAATAGAAAAAGTGCAGTTGCTATCAATATTGTCAGAGATTTTTTTCCGCAGACCGTGTGGCACAACTATTTGAGAAGATGGACCCTGACTGTCCAGAGCGGCCCCCATATATCAGTCGAGCCATTAAATGGACGACGACTGTTGATCAGTCACACACCAGGGGACATCCCAACCTGCACCAGAAACTGGGCATCGTATTCTGGCAAGGTACTAACAGTTTAATGTTTCATTGGATATGACAAAGATATCAGGACTTGTTTTTCCTCTGCTTCAGTTTTCCTTCCCCTTATCAATAGTTGTATTTTGTGGCAGTTTCAAAGAATATTTGATATCCTTTTAAACATTGGTATGTAGAGAATGTTTGTGACAGGGATGATAATTCGTCCTTTTTTAAAACCTGAATTCTACTTTTGTAAAAATCATACTAGTCACTACTTGTTGTTGCTTAGTACATTATTCTAGTTACTACTTGTTGCTCAATACATTACAATGTACTAGTTCTCCTTGTTGCTTAGTATACAGGTTACTACTTGCTGCTTAGTACATTATTCTGGTTACTATTTGTTATTCAATACATTACATCACACCAGTTTCTACTTGTTGTTCAGTATATTACATCATACTGGTTACTGTTTGTTGTTGCTCTGTACATAACATTATACTGGTTACTACTTGTTGGTCAGTATACTACATCATGCTGGTTACTGTTTTTGCTCATTACATCATACTGGTTACTGCTTGTTGCTCAGTCCATTACATCATACAAGTTACTATTTGTTGATGCTCAATACGATACATCATATAGCTACCACTTGTTACTCAGTATATTCATCATACTAGTGTACTACTTGTTTCTCAGTATGTTAATCATACTAGTTACTATTTATTATTCAATACATTATATCACAAAAGTTTCTTATTGTTGCTCATTACATGACATCATACTACTTTTATGTTCACACATTGACAGGATGAAAGCCTACCGAACCGTCTCACTAACAGACATGATTCTTGGTGTGATGATTAAGTCACTACTCTAAAGGTAGCATATATTGTCAGCTGAACACCTACCGTGTGATTTTTAGCTAATAAATGTTCAAAGGCAACCTAGTCAAGAAGGTAATTCCCATGGCAAATCAATATTGGAGCGGGAACAGGACTGCAATAAACTGACAATTTAGCGTTGGACATTTGATCACTTCTTTCTTGTGAGTGAATTCAGAATGGCATCAAGATACAACCATAATGAATTTGTTGTATGATGTGGGCATTGGAGTCATCAGTGAGGTAGAAAACATGTCCACTAGTGTCAGAGATTTACATGGTAACCCAGAATTGCTCCATCGATCTAAGTGAAAATTTATTATGAACTAATGCAGCTGCAGCAGGTGTATGGGGTCGAAATTGTGCTGGGATAGGTGGGTTAATTCTTATTTTTACTGTTTAAAGCCCAGCTGATCGTACAGAGCCATATCAGGGCTATAACCATTTCTCACTGTACACAACACCATGTTGGAAAAAAAAAGAAAAAAAAAGAAAAAAAACCCCCCACCTGTAATCTAAGGATATGCCCCTGGTGTTGACCATTGTGCCCAATTTATCACCAGAGGGTATAAAAAACCAAACAAACCTGAATACAGATGTAAACGTAACTAAGGACACTAAAACATAATTATACGAAAACTGGCCTAAACTACCTGAAATTGCTTCTGCACATCACATTTCCTTAGAGAAAAAAATGCGGTGAATACATGTTCCCAGCTATCAACTAATACAAGTGAATGGACCAGCAAGGCAGAAAATGACAGGAATTGATGAAAGAAATCAAAGAAGAAGACAGAAACAGAGAGTGACAAAAAAAAGGAAATTTCTAAATTTCTAACACAGAATTTCCGGGAGGTGGGTGGGGATACTATTTCTAGTATTTGCACTGAGAAAGGCCCCGGAATCTCCAGGGGGGTGGAGGGTGGGGAGGATAGAGGGAGCATAATGATCTGCAGAAGGCCTTTTGGTAATAATGTCAACTAAACTCAACCAGACATCCAGTGAAAGCTGATGCTGCTATTGATGTGTTGTGTCAATTTTGCATTTCCACCATTTCCTGAATTTGAAGGGATTTTTTTTTTGTCCAAGTGCTGCTAGTGAAGGAGTCACAACAATTCTTGTTTCCTTGCAGAACACAACTACTCCCAAGCCAGATACCATTACCTGCACTCTGAAGATGGAGAAGGCTGTGCAGCCATGTTACTGGAGTACCACACTGCTAGGGGCTTTTCCTCTGAGGTGGACCTCTTCATCACTCAGGCAGTGTTACAGTATGTACATTTTGTGTGTATGTGTGTGTGTACATGTGTGTGTGTGTGTGTGTGTGTGTGTGTGTGTGTGTGTGTGTGTGTGTGTGAAATAGAAACTATGGTCATGGAGCTTCCAGTCCGTCAAGTTGTGAAATGGTCCTTGACATTGTTCAGGGTAAGGGAAGGTAAAGCAATTAGATTAGGAGCGAGACCTGATCTTAGATAGCTAACCTAACTCAGGCCTGTCTTGATATGCATTCTCTTTATGTGTGTGTATGTGTGTGTGTTTATGTGTGTGTGTATGTGTTGTGTGTGTGTGTGTGTGTGTGTGTGTGTGTGTGTGTGTGTGTGTGTGTGTGTGTGTGTGTTCTGTGCATGCACTTTGTGTATGTGTGTGTTCTATTTTCTTTACAAATTGCCTTCTTCATAATTATAACCTTCAAGTACATGATCACTGCTGTCTTCTTTAATTGTTAATAGTGCAGGGAGTTGGAGATGGGGTGTGAGTGATATATGACCCAAGTTGTCCAGAATAAAAACTTAACCATGATGGTTAGTTTCCATCTTTGAACTGGACAATGTTGTTTCACACAGTTGGTCTGTTTTTTTTCTGTCTCTGAATTAGATAATATTGTTCCTGCTATTGGTTATTTTTTTTAAAAGGTGCTTTTAGTTTTAGGAACCCCATGACTTCTTTAGACTTGTTTGTGGCAGACAGTATGATAACTTGCCACAAGTACAGTTTTTAAAAGAATGGTTCCTGGTTCAAGCAAATTTAATTTCACAAAAAGAAATTTAACTTGTTATTTTTGTTCTATTTTATTTTATTTCATTTTATTTTATTTACTTTATTTCAGTTTAGTTTAGTTTATTTCAGTTTATTTTACTTCGTTATATTCTATTTTATTTAATTTAATTTCATTTCATTTCATTTCATTTCATTTCATTTCATTTTATTTTATTTATTTTATTTTATTTTATTTATTTTATTTTATTTTATTTTATTTATTTTATTAAGAAAATGGTTCCTGGTTCAGGCAGATTTGTTTTCATAAAAAGAAATTAATTTCTGTTATTGCTGTTTTATTTTATTTTATTTTATTTTGTTTAATTTGTTTTATTTTGTTTTATTTTATAGCGTTTTTCAAAATGTCACTGCAGAAATGGTGACAGTCAACAAACATGTTTTTTTAACCCTTTGACTCCCACACCCTATCCACCAACTGCAGAAACTTAACTCTTTGATTCCCTGACCCTATCCACCAGCTTCCTGCACCAGGTTCTGCGGGAAGTTGGTGGATAGGGTGAGAGAATCAAAGGGTTTGATGTTTGCTTTGCTGGCATGGTTGGCAATGCAGGGTACTGATGGACAGGGTGCAGGAGTCAGAGGGTTAAACTGTTTTAATTAATAGAATCAAGAAATGCTAATTTGCACTTTTGCATGTTACATAGTTTTTAGTGAAGACACTGGTATTTGACCTGGACTGTGCAGGTACCTGTGCCTTAAGAACAAGACAACGGCCTCTGACTGTTTCAAAGCCTACACCAACAATCACCCCGCCATCAAAAGAGGACCACCCTATGTGTTACCTCTCCTCAACTTTATATGGTTCCTGCTCTTAGCTGTAGAAGGGTGAGTTGGATTTTTTTTATCTGCGTGATAAGTTGGTGGTAAAATGGCCATAGCAGCATAATAATAACATCAACTGAAAATCAGCATGTGTGTGTGTGTATGTGTGGGGGGAGGGGGGGGGGATGCGTGTATGTCCTTGTGTATAAAAGTCAAATCCGAAAAGGTGTTTTATTGAAAAGACCTGTGGTCCATTACGGTACGGTTGCAGAAAAAGGAAACAGAGATCTATCCAACAAGTACAAAGAATCATATTCAGCTGTCAAGATGGGATTTCCTTAAGTCTGATGCCTCATAAATGAATATTGCAAATTTTTTTTTGCTTCATTAGTGCATGCCATTAATGGTGAAATTTAAACATTGATGGCTGAAGTAGAACTTCAGAGGAATTAATTCAGCTGTCAGAATTTCATATTTACGGCAGATCAGCACAAAATGACTTTTAGATTCGATGCTATCCTCATGAAATGGACAGTTACAATTTCTGTTTTATTCATTGTTTTGTATTGTAGAAAGTGACAATTCAAAGGTGACATTCCTGTCCTAAATTTAGTGAAACATTTCCTTAATTTCACATTTTGAAATCGACAGATATAGTGACAAGATAATTTCTCGACTGACATGTCTATAAACTCAGAAGAATTCATAAAGTTAGTGAAACAATTCCTTAATTTCACATTTTGAATTCGACAGATATATGGACATAAAGACAATTTCTCGACTGACATGTGTATAAACTCAGTAGAATTCATGGTTGTTGAGGAAAGAGTGCCAGTTTTTAGTAAAACAATCTACAAGTTTTTGTCTAAGTTCATCAATGAAGGTTTTAACATTGCCAACACTTTGTATTTCTCATACTTTACCAAAACCAAATTCATAAAAGCATTATAGACTTTGCAAACCCATACGCTTTAATTCTGAGCCTGTAAGCCTTGTTCCATAAGGTATGCTTTTTTGGGAAGTTTGTCGTCTTTTAGCAGGATGAGCCTGAGCCAGAACTTTATGCATTGTATATATGTATTAAAATGTAGAGGGTATCTGCCAATTTCTCCATAGATTAACTCAATCGCATCGTGCTGGAAAAAAATCTCCGTCATTTCCCTTTACCTCTTGGAGACATGATGTCGATTTATCGACGGCGGACATTCGTATTGTATTTTAACGTCAGAATTGTCAGTTATAGGGAAAGCTCACTGAGAACCAAAACTAGGGTATGTTTACAGCAGTTATTTACCATAGACTGTTTGTGGCAATGTGAAACAAAGACAACAGTAGCCTTTTTCCAGCGTTACCCGCAACATACGAATTTCGCAAATGGCGTCAAGGAAAGCAAGTTGAACCTCACAATTTTGTAAATATTTTGTGCTCTGGAGCAACTGTATGCAAAAAGTGACAACTACCAGTAATCTTGTGTTTTCCAGCATGTGAAATCAGTGATTTAAAACATCCATGGCATGGAAGTTATGTTCTGGACTTCATCTAAAACTGTTTCACAGTGTGTGTTCATATCGATCAAAAAAAAAATTTACCCCCCTTTGGATACCTATTTGGATACCTCAACATTTACAAGTATATGGAATACCATATATAAGGTAAGATTATTTGTAAAGATGTAATCCTGGTCTTTCTGTATCACTTTACTTTGTTTGTCTAAGTTAATTGGTTGTTTTTCTATATTTTTTAAAATGTGCCAAAAATCGCACGACTTGAGGGGTCGGAATGACCCGGAAGACTGCGACTCGATTGAGTTAAGTGGCTCGGGGCTTTTAAGTTGACACCTATGAATTACTTAATTGCAAACAAATTTATTCTTCCTGTGTGCTCTTGGTTAGCCGATAACCCCAAATTTCTGAATTGTAAGTTGGAATGGTTGGATCTGAGAGTCGAACAATTTAAAGAATACTCTGCTGGAGTGTTCACCAATTGACCAGAGCAACTTTACAGTGGCTGATACCTCTTTTCTAACACAATCTGCAAGGTCATTCACACACTTGTACACATAGTCACACACACACACACTCACACACACAGACACGCATACACACACCTACACACAGGCGCACACACACACACACACACACACACACACACACACACACACACACACACACACACACCACACACACACACACACACACACACACACACACACACACATACACACTTTTACATTTTTAACATAAAAACAAATATCTGACAGTGTCTGCTTGTGTGCCAGCTAAAGTGCTTTCATGTCTTTTCCAGGGGGAAAATAGCTGTATTTACAATCCTGTGTGAGAAATACCAACCTTCGCTGGAGCGAGATCCCAGTTACAGAGAGGTCAGTTTACCAGTCATTTGTCTCTATGTTCTGATTTAACTAATCGGACAGACAGACAGACAAGAACAGGGCTGTGGGGTAGGGGGTGGGGGAGAGAGGATGGTGAGTCCTGCTCATGTAGCCTCGATGTGTGGATGGAGGTATCTGTGGGTGACACACTTTGGGGGTACTTGTATTCAGATTCATTTTTGTCACAGTGGATTTATCATGTGAAACTCCGGCTGCTCTCCCTTTGAGAGCATGTCGTCACTGTGGGGGTATTTGTGGGTGACATGTTGTTTGGGTATTTGTAGGTGACACACAGTGACATACAACAATGACAAACTCAGATTTCTGAGCAGAAATTAGATAATAGATTCATCAGGGCTGTTAGAGTTCAGCGATTTCGCGGAAATCCGCGAATACAGTGATCCCATTTCAGGGAAAGTCAAAGTGCTTCCGCGAAAGAAAAAAAAAAAGCAAAAAAAAAAAAAAAAAACCCAAAAAAAACCAAGAACCGCGATCGACTGCAGAGCAGAGCAGACGAAAGGATGGTCTTAGTTCAAGGGAAACAACTCCTACCGAAGTTGGCCACGAGTTATCCTTCCCACAATTCTGTGCGAAGTTCCGGAAGTTTTCTTCAAATGCGATTAATTCGACTCCGAGGTGTTTTCTGCTTGCAACTTTGCACTTTAGCAAGTAAAGTCTTATCATGTCGCGGGCCGACATCGTCGAGAAGGGTGCATCGAGAGCCAGAGATCTTGACAAAGATTGTATAAACAAATGGTCGTGGTCGTGGCTGGAGAGAAAATACGAAGATGTGCCATACAACAGGTGGTGTCGAAAACTGGAAGAGGCAGGGAAAGCGTATTGCCTACAATGCAGATGCGAAATCCGCTATTCCAGTACTGGACTTCGAGGACTGACAGACCATGTGAAGTCAAAGAAGCATCGGGAAAGTTTGAAGAGTGCGGCCTCGAACTTCATATTACCAAGTAAGTAGATCTTGGATAATATGCAGAATCTTAATGCTAACACAGTGATAAAGAAATAGAGCAGTCATGATCAAATTACCCAGTTTGCTGCCAGGATAGGCCCTCTGATTGGCTTCAAAATGTCATATTTTCAATTTTCGAAAGGGGGGCTTCGCCCCCCTGCACCCCCCACCGGGGCGTTGCCCTGGACCCCACCGGGGCCTGGGCGGCCCCTGGACCCCGGCCAATTTTCAGGGAAAAACAGATTTTACCACTAACAGCCCTGATTCATGTTGGTGTCCTGCCTGTGTCTTTGAAAGTGAGATGTTAAACTGTTCTCTTTCTGCACTTGTTTTCATGTGTGTGTGTGTGTGTGTGTGTGTGTGTGTGTGTGTGTGTGTGTGTGTGTGTGTGTGTGTGGCATGCGTGTGCATTCATGTTTCTTTTGTGTGTGTGTGTGTGTTTTGTGTGTGTGTGTGTGTGTGTGTGTGTTTTGTGCATATGTGTATGTGTGTGTGTGTGTGTGTGTGCATCATGTGTATGTGTATATGTAAGGGTAGTTTGCAGTGTCACTGTTTTAGCTAGTCATAGATCAAATCAAAATGATAGAAGAAACCAGTTGTTAGGTAGTTACTGCCTACTATATCATTGGCATGTGGACAGCAATGAAGGTCTGCCACTTCTGCCAGCTTCTGTGTGGCACACCAGATGTGCTTCAGGGCCTTAAGTTCTCGTTTTAAACGTTAATCAAATAGAGTTGATCTTTGTTTGATCTTACATGTGTTGTTTCAGTACTTGGACAAAATTGGTCAGCTGTTCTTTGGTCTTCCACCACCTCCATCAGCCTCACAAGGCTTCTTTGGTGAGTACACTGACTGCACTGTTTTGTTCAGGTCTTGCTCATGCTACAGGAAGTGTTGACTTTGTTTTTGTCTTTTCTGAGAAAGTGTTACAGTATAGGTTTTGATTTAACATGATGTTGCATTACTGTGTTTTTTTTCTTTTTTATTTTGTTTTGTCTTGGTATTGTTTGTTTTTGCAATTACTGTTTCCTCGTTTATTTCTCACTGACTCTCCTTTGAGGATGCTGGGAGCTCTTTCAGTATAAATAGTATCTCCGCCTTCTGGAAATTCTGTGTTAGAAATTTCGTCTTTTCTATCAGTCTTTGTTCCTTCCTCCTGTGCCTTCTGTCATCTCTTCCTATCATTTTCTGCCTTGCTAATCCATTCACCTGTACATGTTCTATAAAGCCTTACATACTTTCTGTTTAGGATTGATAATTGGATACATGTATTGATTGCATGTTTGGCTGTAGGGAAATGTGCTGTGCAGAAGCAGTTTTAGGTTGTTTAGGCCAGCTTTTATGAATGTTTCAGTGTCCTTAGTTATGTTCACAGTTGTATTCAGGTTTGTTTTTTGAAATCCTTTGGTGACCGATTGGACAGAATGGTTAATGCCAGGGGTATATCCCTAGATTGTGTGCGTACATGCTTTGATATGTGTATTCCATTTTCTTTTGCAGCTTTTTTTTCCCAACTAGATGTTGTGTACATTTTGAAACGATTATAACCTTGATATGGCTCTTTGCTGTTGGCTGGGCTTTAAACAATAAGTAATAATTTCTGATTGATGAGATTTTGTCTTATTTTTTAGGGGGGGGGGGGGGGGTTAATTTTAGCATTCTTTCATTGAGAATTCACAACCTGAAATTGTAAATAAAGAAACAGCAATTTTATTTATTTGTAAATGACTTTTTGAAAATGCAAAATGGACTCCCAAATTTTGGAATGGACTTTGCGACCATCATTGTGATGGTTGTGTCAAATATTTGATCTTAATGAAGACTTGAGTTTTTGAGTGTGAATGTATGCATGTCTGTGTGTATGTATGACAGTGTATGCATGTTTTATGCATGTGTGTGTGTGTACTGATGGCCATGTGATTTTTTTTATGTGTGTACATGTGCTTGCGTGTGTTCATGAACAGCTTGAGTCATGACATCCAGATTAATGACTTTGGATTGGTTACAGGAAATATCCTTCAGAACATCCTTGGTGATGGATTGGATGATGATGACAGCCCCTCCCCTTCCACCCCAGCATTGCAGGTTCTTCCCACTCTCAATGCATGCATCCAGAAAAAGTCATCGACCTCGATTAAAGATGACGCACAACATATTGCCCCCCTCCCCCTCTTCCCTGGGAGTGTGTGTGAGGCAACACTTGGTGAGAGAAAAACCATCCAGACCTATATAAAGACAGGTTCTGATACTTGGTTAAGGTGTGGCTTGTGCGCTTGTCTTCTTTCCCCAAATTTTGTTCATTGTTGTCACCCCATTCAGTTCTTAGGTCTAACCAATTGATATATTAAGATTTATGCACACCAGCTTTCAGTGTCATCCTGTTATGGTGATTCTTTTCAGTTTTTTATTGGGTCACTTTATCATTTAAACACAGTACAGTTTTTGTCTATCCATAGTTTTGTTTTGGATTTTAACCTTCATATTCTCTCTAAAGGCAAAACTGTGCTTGATAATTTCATACCAGCTTGTTTTCTTGATCTGTATTGAAAGTCACATTATGCCACAGAAATCTTTGATGGCAAAAGTATTGGCAATGCCACAGAAATCTTTGGTGGCAAAACTATTGGCAAAACTATTGGTGCACGTCTACAATACTGGAATAAGACCTGGGACATGAGGGTGAAAAATTAAAAGTAAGTAAAAAAGCAAGCAAAACACATTTTTGAAGAGTTCAGACATACCTTTAATAAACAGGAACAAAGTAAACAGAGTTCATTTACAGACTTCACTAAAAATCACAAAAATGTAGACCAAGTGACTGGTGTGATGTGCATTACATGGTTTCCACTTGGTACTGCTTTTCTAGATAAAATAACCAGGCTTCATGGAAAGGATGATACCATCAATACAGACACCTAAGGTCATGTGTCCAGTGTTAAACTTGAACAGAAGAACTTAACCATGTCCTGAATATAAACTTATGTATAGGTGGAAACCGTAACCCACGCAACATTGCGGCTTAACAATTTTTCGCTGACAATGGTAGAGCAGTGATATGGAGGTATCTTGATTTATTTTAGAAACATATTAAAAGCTTTCTTTCTATGACAATGATGAGCATTTGGGCATAGCCATATTTATGTATCTAGGAAATGTTGCATGCATTACGTGGAATCCAAATGGGAAACCATTCTTGTATTCCATCGAGCAACATCAGAATAAATCACTGTTTTTACATTTAGGTGCTGTTGATGCATTAGATTGTTTTCAACATTGTTAATTTTGTTTGCAGGACTTAACAATATGCTGTATGCAATGACTTTGCTGGATTTTGAACAATTTATTCAAATTGACTGGATTTTATAATTTCTTGGATTTCAGCGAATATTGGATTTCAGCGAATATTGAATTCTGTTTGTTAGATGTCACACACAGTGACACATACAAGTGGAAATGCACTAATTCAGTTGATTCATCCTTTCACTAATTCATTCTTTGAATTGGACCATTCTGGGATTGCTGGAAGTCATAAGCAGGAGGGGGGGGAACTAGTTCATCAGTTCATGTTGAGATTCCATTTTTGGTTACATTTTCACAACTTGAGCTGTAAAGTCACAGCATTGGTGTAGCTTTTAAACTGTGAAAATATGGTTCCCGCGTTGGTTAATGGTCGGTGGCTGCAGGAGACTCAGGTTGTCATTGGCCACCCAAGCAATGTCATCAATATCTGGAAGCTGAAGTGTCCACTTCTGTCTTGCAGAAATTTCACCAGCGTCTCACCACCTTCTGACTTCAGAACCTGGAAATCACACACACACACACACACACACACACACACACACACACACTCACACTCACACTCACACTCACACACACACAGCTCTGAATAAATGCTTTGATTATTGTATAATGTGGAAAAGGTGAACTAAAAGTTTCAACATTAAGAAGTGTAAGCGACATTGTATTGATCAGATCTTATGCCTATGTACATTTTTAAAACCTACAGCAGGTTTTTTTTTTTAACTAACTGTCCTACTGGACAAAATTATGACCATGGTACTGCATTCAAAACAATGTATTCTTACCAGTCCATTGTAGAATAATGACTAGCAGCAATAATACTGATATTAATTTTTGTAATGATAATAGTAATGATAATAGCAAGACAAGGAGTGAGAGTGGTTTCTCTGTAGCGCACAAACAAGAAGTATAATCGAATCCCTTGTTTTAACAAGTAATCTTTTAATAGCTACTCAAAAGTAAGGCATAAAAAGCACAATGTAGATCTGTATGCTGAGCCAGTTTCAGGTAAGTCCGATCAAAAATGTGCGTAAGGAGGAAGCACAACTGTCATCTCAATAGATCTGAATCACTTCCACTGTAACCAACGAACTTTTCTTTTGGCAAGATAGCTAATATGGCTTTCCTTCTCCCTTAATTTGCAGTTGGAGTATTCATCTTCAAGGAAAGAATAGATCTAGATGTACAGTTCAGTGGCTGGGGGAAAAGAAACAAAATACTATGACGTGCATACCTTGAAACAAAATCTGCAACGTTTCATCTCTGCAGTAACTCACCCTCACAAAGTGCCGACTTTTAAGAATTCTTTGTAGATTTCAACAGCTGTATGTCTTTAACTGAACCATTTAATTGGAATACCATAATCGTTTGCTTTCAGTCCAAAGACATCAATCTGTTGCAAAACGGAAATTGATAACAATGATTCAGCAAGCCTGCGTTGCCGTGGAATCTAAAACCAGTGGCACTTAAAACTATTCCACGAAATTTCCTTTTTGCTGAGAGCGTTCCTTTCCGAAACACAAACAGTAGGGCTCACAATATTTTTAACAGTCACAACACACGCAGTAAAGCTTGTATAAACAAAAAGTGTCAACGAAAATGCTCCATATAACGTTTATTCGTTACGTGCGCTACAAGAGAAATGAGAAATTACCGCTTTCGTTTCTGCAGAATCCCACGACGAGACTATGATTCGTTGTACGCATAACATCATGAATGCATGCTGAGTTTTGCAAAATAAAAGAGACTTGCCTGTACACTGTAAACTTAAGAAAGTTTCCACATTTTCATGCACAGTTGATATCGTATTGAAACGTTTGTGCGTTACTACAGAAACAATCGCAAATGCCCACATGTGATTTGCATATAGAGAGAATCGATTATTATTTACTCTTTTACTGAGTTTTATCCAGAAAATCTTATCTATTTTTAATAAAAAACAATAAAAGCAAAATTGTATCCTTACCTCAGTTTGCTTGCCACACACACACACCAATCAAGAGATGCCGACACTTGTGACGTCGAGCAGATGTGATGTGCGTTTCAAAGCGTCGGGTGGAGACGAGTCAACAAATGTCCAGCTTGTGTTTGAGCATACATAGGCCATGTGCCGCTTGTCACGTACACATTTTCTTTGTTCTCAAACACTTTAGATTCAGAGGATGGGGCCAAGATAATTGACTTTGATGATGAGCAAGAAGGATAGGTTGTGTGCGTTACACTAGGAAGCAAAACGAGGTTGTGTGCGTTACACTAGGAAGCAAAACGTGCCACGCTGTAAGCACCGTCAGAGAAACTTGCATTCAGCTTCATATTTCAATGAACTGAATCGTGAGCAGGAAGAACAATCCCCAAAGATGCATTTTGGAGTAATTTTGAATCAGTTGAAGCACAACTGTGTTGTGTGGGTAGAACAGAACGCAAGCGTTATCAGTGGAAACTAATGAAACGCACGATCGCCATATTTTTGGATGCACCAAATGCAACTTATTGCATGAAGTTTAGCAAGTGCTTATTGTGGGTGGTATTAATGTTTTATTTACTAGCAGGACACACACAATTCATTTGTGTGTTGCATGTTCTGATTAAGTTACACTGTTGTACAAGTTTCAACCCAAGCCATGTCCCACTTTCTGGCGCCTTTTTTGTCACAACCACAGACAAAATAAAAACAATAAAAAATCAGGCAAACACAAATGGTGATGAACAGTGCTTTATTTTGTTGAAGAAACATGTCGCCAAACCGACTGAAATAAAAAAACTCCACCAACATATGCAAAGGCAGCTATAACTGAAGCTGAAGTGAGGGCCCTATCATTCTATTGGGTGATTCCAGTATTGTAGATGCGCACATTGGCAAAACTAAGTCAAGAACTGCAATGACCTTGGCAACGTTAAATTTTAACACTGAATTGTTTAAAAGTTTGAAGAGTGCATGAATGAATGAATGACTGGCAGAAGAGCAGAGAATGTGATAAAACACCCATAAAGAACAATTCCTGGTCTGAAATTGCCAGTACATTATTCTCACTTTTAGCACAGTTGTAAAATAATACTAAGAAGCTGATGCTGAATAAACATGTCTACCATGTAGATGGTAAACAAAAGAAGAAGAAGAAAAAAGAAAACCCAATGTTTGTAAATACCATCAATATCTGATTGTGTTTGAGGCAAAATATTGATCTGTTCAGAGATAAGATACTCATTTCATTCATTGAAAAAAAAAATGGTGACAGCAGCAGGGCATCCAGGAGTCATGACCTGGATGCGGCTCAGCCCCTTTAGAGTGTCAGGAGTTCAGGGCCAAAACACTTGCATGATGGGGGTTTCTCTTCTGAGGACCTGCTGTCCGGCTCTCCCCAGAGTATATTGCTACTTTCTTCAGTTCATTCAGGACATTCTTCAGCTTGTGAGAAAAATGACAACCACTGCTTGTGCAAAAGTGTGAACATATTTATAATGTAGATGAACAGTGCACTGTTGAAACCGCACAGCACTGTACATGTATTTGGAAAAGATGACTTAGATGTTCAAACATTGTCAACGTTTTCTTTGAAACAGATCTTTTCGATATATTTCTCATCTTTGCCTTTGTCCCACTTTCAGTTTCTCACGTATGTCTTGTTGGTTGAGTTCTGTGCATTTCTTTTTGAAATTCACATACTGAGTTATTCAGAGAAATTATTATAAACTGAATCTGTATGCCACAGGTGGTTTTAAGACTAATAAGCTTTTGACATTGAATTAGTTTTGTCTCTTGGGATTAAAGTAGACTCTTATCTCATGTTAAAGAATTGGGACTAAATGTGTGTGCTGTATCAAACTGTTTTCTTCAGTCATTCTTTGACGCTTGTCTGTGGCTAAAGGCATGATACATTACTGGTGACAGCAAGCCAGTGTGACACTAATGCCAACTAGGATTTTGGTCTGCTCTGTGTGATACATATATACATTTGTACATATATACATATATACTAATTGCCTGGCTGTCAGGCTTTCACTCCCCCTTGTGGGGATGCCAGGGGCTTTTTCAGTATAAATAATACCCCCACCTGGAAATTCTGTGCTAGAAATTTCCTCTTTTCTGTCACTTTCTTTGATTCTACCTTGTTCCTTTGCTTTCTGTTGTTTCTTCCTATCGTTTTCTGCCTTGCTGGTCCATTCACCTGTATGTGTTCGATAAAATCCTAATACTTTCTCTTAGGATCGATAATTGGGTACATGCATTAAGTGCATTTTAGGCTCTATGGAAATGAGATAGGTGAAAACAATTTCAGGTTATTTAGGCATGTTTTTATCATTATGTATGCTTTAGTGCCCTTAGTTAAGTGTAAATTTGTATTGAGGTATGTTTTTTTAAATCTCCTGTGTGATAAATTGGATGGAATAGTCGACGCCAGGGGCATCTCCTTAGATTATGTGCATGAATACATTGATAATGTGTACTTAATTTTCATTTCCTTTTTTCCCTGTTGAAATATTGCGTATGTTATGAAAAGGTTATAGTCCTGATATATGGCTCTACACAGTCAGCTGGCCTTTAAACAAAAATAACAGTTAACATGTATGCTAATTGCCCGGCTGTCAGGCTTCTCACTGTCTTCTGTACAAATTATTATTTTCTGGTTAATTTCTTGTTTTGCGTGATCCACATCTGATTTTTTTTTACCCCGTATGTTTTTAGGAAAAAAAAAAGAGAATTGTTTATAGTTGACCCTACATAGGGCTATGTGTGTATAAGAAAAATATTCAAGTGAGGGTACTTAGCAGTTTATTAGTTCACTCTGTGTGTGTGTGTGTGTGTGCGTGTGCATGTGTGTGCGTGTGCGTGCGTGCATGCGTGCGTGCGTGTGTTGAGGAAAAAGAACATCTCTTCAGCTGAGCAAGGACATCCTAAATATCTATATGTTTATCTGTACTAGATTTGGACCACAGATAAATTCGAATGAGAAATGGCCAATGAATAATTCTCAAAGAGCGCAGTTACAGAAAAGGTTTATTGATTAAAAAGTAAAGATTTTAAACACAACTTTCTGAAAATCTGTTATATTTATACTAAAGCTTTTTGAAAGTATCCTTTTCAATCTTCTTCAGGTCCTGAACTAAGTGACCTCTTCCGGTGAAACTTTTGTTGTTATTGTTTTGTCTTTAAAACTGATACTATGTGTATTATTTACAAGGGCAGTATGTTATAATAAAATCTTTAAAGATGTCCTCAGAATAAAAGACCACTGTCCCTACAGAAGTGACACATATTGTCAACAACAACAACAACAACAACAACAACAACAACAACAACAACAACAACAACAACAAAGAACAACAAAAAACACAAGAAAAAAAAGAGACACATGAAAGAAAGGAGGAGAACTCTGTTGAAAAGAATGCTGCTCCGTTTCAGAATAAATCTCCCATCTTTCTTTTTGTCCTTATTTATTCTTATGTTGTATAAATGGACTGGTTCTCAGTTTACAAGAAGCTCATTATTGGTACTTAATTGTTTTGTGCAATCTTTATCCAGTCAATTTGTTCCTTTTTAATGGTTTTAAGCCCCCTTTATCTATTCAGTTTGTGTGTTCCTTTTTAGGTTTCTCTAGGATGTTTGTGTTGTGTTTCTCTTGCATTTCGTCTCTCTCTCGCTTAATGTTTATCTGTAATGCAGTAAAATTCCACAGAGTATCGTGTCATGTATGTCACAGTTTCTGGTAATGTTTGAATGTTGCCTAAATCTTGAAATGATAGATATGGGGAAAGAAAGAAAGAAAAATAAAAGATTCGTTCCACAGATTTATTTATTTGTGATATTTGCATTGTAAATAGGTATGAAATGCTGGTCTGCATGTGTTTGCTGTTTGCTTTATTGGATGCAATTTTTTTTTGTTTCATCAATCACATGCCCTTTATTGTTGTTGTTTGGGTTCATATCTTGTACAGTAATGTGATGTGTGGGTATTGTGTGGGTGCACATCTTGTACACTAATGTCATATGTGGGTGACTCTGCATGCAGGTGTAAAACAAACATAGAAAAAAAGTCAAACAAAAAAAAACCCAACAACAACAACAACAACAAACACCCACACACAACTGCTTGTTTACTGCCTGATTGTATATTTTATCAAGAAGTCAATCTCGAATGGTGAACCTCTGTGCAGCAGAACACTTCTCAGCAATGTTTACAGTATGATACTATATCTCAGCAAATTATGCATAAACACTCAAAGTATATAAATATTTCTGTTTTCAGGTCAATGTTTAATAAGGGTGTGTTAAGGTTATGTATGTCTTCCGAATGCAGTGTATTGGTTTACAGTTGTCTTCTTAAATGATTCAGTTAATCCTTGTCTCGCGGGGTATGTATGTACCCACTGGCCATTAACCCTTTGACTCCCGCACCCTGTCCACCAGCATCCTGCATTGTCAACCATGCTAGCAAAGCAAAAACCTAACCCTTTGACTCCCTCACCCTATCCACCAGCTTCCTGCAAGCTGATGGATCGTGTGAGGGAGTCAAAGGGTTAAGTTCTTGCGGTTGGTGGATAGGGTGTGGGAGTCAAAGGGTTATGCCATTCTCCACTCTGGATCAGCCTCTTTGTGGCAGGTCAGGTGTGTTTCAGGGCTTTGAAGTCTCCTATTGTTTGTCGCTAGACATTCTGGGGTCTTCCTGTCATGTTTTCCCTTTCATATCCAGAGGAAGACAGTCAGGTGTTTCTTGAGGTGTACTCTTTTAATTAAGAGAGATTTATAAACATAATTTCTTTTAAAAAAAAGTCATAGGTCTATTGAATATAGTTCTGTAAACCATTGAAAGGGTTTAATACATGAACTTCTGAACGCATTACACTTAACAAATCAGACAGGTAATTTTATTTCTTTATTTCTTTTGGATTTAACAAAATGATTGTTGGATTTTGGGAAGTTACTTGGGTATTGGGAAGTTATATGGGTTTTGGGAAGTTAACTACATTTCAGGTATTGGAACTTTACATCGACAACTAAACATTGTTGGCATTATACTTTGTTACTGCTGATGTACAAATGCCATTTTAGCTTTTTCAGGTGGGTGAGACTTTTCCATCTGTTGTTCTGATCTTAAGTTTGTGATGTACAGATTTCTGTAATTGTGTGTATGTTCTCGTAGTTTGGATTACAGATTTGATCTGTGAGGTACTATGTGAGAGAAAGAGGATTAACTAAGTGTTAATATTTGTATTAAGTAGAAGTAAGGTAAAGACTTACTTTCTGTGTGTGTGTGTGCGTTTGGTGTTTTTTTTTCACACATGTAGTTATGCCAGCCTGAAGGGCAAATGCTGTGATTCCGTACAGAAGAAAAGGTCTTTGTCTTTGATCATTTCAGATTAACAGAGTGAGCTTTCATCAAATATCTGTCTGCCTGTGTATCTGTATGTTAATGTCAGCGTGCCTAAATGATATTAAAGAAATTTTCAGCTGTTTCAGTGATCATTACTTAATTTGGCTTGTCAGTGGTCTAGTCTCCAAGTCCAAGTTAGTTTTGAAGACCTAATAATTTTGGAGTATATTTCGTTCATGATAGGGTTGGGTTGGTTAGGGGGTGGAAGTGGGGGTGGGGGATGGACGGAGGATTACTTGAAATGTGAGTATATTTCAGCAAGGTTATATTGCCTCCTTATGGACAAACTTTTATTTTCCATATTTTGCACAGACATTAAGGCAGAAAATTAATTGTGTCATTAAGTTGTATTAGTAAGAGGATGGTCAGTATTTATATTGATGTTGTTTTAAGATTGCTGTCATACTGGAATTTTTTGTTTATTCAATCCCAGTTGAAGAATGTACTGTTTGTGTTCAAAATTGTCAGTTTATATATGTGTGTGTGTTTGTATTTGTTTGTGCATGTCAGTTTATATATACGTGTTGTGTGTGTGTGTTTGTGTGTGCATGTCAGTTTATATATGTGTGTATTTGTGTGTGCATGTCAGTTTATATTTGTGTGTGCATGTCAGTATATATATGCGTGTTGTGTGTGTGTGCATGTCAGTTTATATGTGTGTGTGTTTGTGTGTGGGATGTCAGTTTATATGTGTGTGTTTGTGTGTGCATGTTAGTTTATATTGTGTGTGTTTGTATGTGCATGTCAGTTTATGTGTGTATTTGTGTGTGCATGTCAGTCTATATATGTGTTGTGTGTGTGTGTGCATGTCAGTTTATATGTTTGTGTATTTGTGTGTGCATGTCAGTTTATATATGCGTGTTGTGTTTGTGTGTGCATGTCAGTTTATATGTTTGTGTATTTGTGTGTGCATGTCAGTTTATATATGTGTGTGTGTTTGTGTGTGCATGTCAGTTTATATGTATGTTTGTGTGTGCATATCAGTTTATATATGTGTGTATTTGTGTGTGCATGTCAGTCTATATATGTGTTGTGTGTGTGTGCATGTCAGTTTATATGTGTTTGTGTGTGCATGTCAGTTTATATGTGTTTGTGTGTGCATGTCAGTTTATATGTGTATTTGTGTGTGCATGTCAGTCTATATATGTGTTATGTGTGTGTGCATGTCAGTTTATATATGTTTGTGTATTTGTGTGTGCATGTTAGTTTATATATGCGTGTTGTGTTTGTGTGTGTGTGCATGTCAGTTTATATATGTGTGTGTGTTTGTGTGTGCATGTCAGTTTATATATGTGTGTGCGTTTGTGTGTGAATGTCAGTTTATGTTTGTATTTGTGTGTGCATGTCAGTCTATATATGCATGTTGTGTGTGTGTGTGTGTGCATGTCAGTTTATATGTTTGTGTATTTGTGTGTGCATGTCAGTTTATATATGCGTGTTGAGTTTGTGTGTGTGTGCATGTCAGTTTATATATGTGTGTGTTTTGTGTGTGCATGTCAGTTTATATATGTGCGTTTGTGTGTGAATGTCAGTTTATATGTGTTTGTATTTGTGTGTGCATGTCAGTCTATATATGCATGTTGTGTGTGTGTGTGTGTGTGCATGTCAGTTTATATGTTCGTGTGTGTTTGTGTGTGCATATCTGTTAAGCTTAGTTTCAGGCTCAGTTGTATTTACAAGTCTTACCTTTCCTTGAATTTTTTCCTGTCCTTAAAGCTGTCAACAGGTAGGTCAGCTTAATCAGCCTCTTTAATCTCATAATTATATTAATTAAAATCATCATGGGCTTTATCATTTCTTTTTCATGTGTACCTGCTTCATCTGTGATCCTCATCTGTGCATTTCTTTGGTAATTTCTCTGTGTATAAAGCCAGATATGTGGGTAACGGGTGTCTATGGAATGGTTGATTGTTGCACAAATAAATTTTTTCTTCTTAATGAAGTAACATTGAAATGAAATTTTTCTTAATAAATTAACAATGAATCATTTTTTCATTACAAACTCATAGCATAGATGCAATATTAGTTAAATACTATTAATTACACACTCATTACATGTTTGGGCTTACATTGATAGAATTTCAGCAGATTACATCATGTAACAAGCTCTCATGTTTTCCACTTAGCTTGGCTTTTCTGAACAGATTTGAATTGAATGCAATTGGAAGTCATGATTGTCATGGATACTGTTATTGGTGATGCAGTGTTTAATGGAATTAAAGCTGATATTGCACCTTTAAGAAATACAGTTTTTTGTCTGTTATTTAAGATGACACTGCAGTCAAAAACCTCCTTTTTTTTGCAGCCTGTACTCTCATCAGTGTGAAAAGAAAGAAAGGAAAATGGATGTGATATGGTTGTAATTTATTATTTGAATTTTTTGGTAGTTTGTGTTCAGTTGCTGTTGGTAAAAAAAAAAAAAAATGAAATGCACTTATGCAGTTGTGAGAATGAGTTTTTTATTTTAACCCTTTGACTCCCACATGCTATCCGCTAACTGCAAGAACTTAACCCTTTCACTCCCTCACCCTATCCGCCAGCTTCCTGCAGGAAGCTGGTGGATAGGGTGAGGGAGTGAAAGGGTTAAGTTTTTGCTTTGCTAGCTTGGTTGACAATGCAGGATGCAAGTGGACATGGTGCGGGAATCAAGGGATTATAACAAAGTTTTTGTTGTAGTCATTACTCGTTTCATATTAACTGTGGGGAGGCTATTTGTAAGCGTTTGTATGTGTGACAGTGTGTTTGTGTGTGGTGTAAACTTGAATGTTAATCTGACATAATGTTAATACATTTGTCAATGATGATAGCAGGCATGTGCATCTCTGAAGGAAATGTATCAGCAAAGCATTAACAGTTTATGGCAGATCTTAACCTAATTTGGACCACAAGCCTGGCCCAGCAGATCTAATTTGGACCACAAGCCTGGCCCAGCAGATCTAATTTGGACCACAAGTCTGGCCCACCAGATCCAATTTGGACCATAAGCCTGGCCCACCAGATCTAATTTGGACCACAAGCCTGGCCCATCAAATTAATTTGGACCACAAGCCTGACCCATCAAATCTGATTTGGACCGCAAGCCTGGCCCAACAGAGGACCAAATTTGAGGCTGTTGTGTCAAAATTGGATATTATTTGATCAGGGAATCATGGCTTTTTTCTCTCCACCATTTTCTTTCAAATTTGGATCACCTGTTTGGGTTATTGAGAAAGTTTTAACACACTGGCGTTTTTTTTTTTTAATCATTATTTTTTCTAAGCTTAAAGTATGAGCAATTTTTGTCACTTTTTAAGCAAAGAGTGTTAGGTTACAAAAACTAATTAAGAACAACAGAACCAGTTTAATGTATAAAACTGAATTACAAATGACTTGATCTTTATCAGTCAGTTGTTGAAAGAGTTGTCTTATTTCGATCTTTAACCCTTTCACTCCTGCACCCTATCCACTGCCAGCAAAAATTTAAACCTATGACTCCCTCAGCCTATCTCCGGCTTCCTGCAGGAAGTCAGAGTCATAGGGTTAAATTTTTGCTTTGCTGTCATGGTCGACAAAGGACGATGTTAGTGGATAGGCTGAGGAAGTCAAAGAGTTAACCTTTTGACTCTCACACCCTATCCACCAGCCGCAAAAACTTAATTAACCCTTTGACTCCCTTACCCTATCCACCAACTTCCTGCAGGAAGGTGATGAGCAGGGTGGAGTAGGGTGACAGAGTCAAAGGGTTAGATTTTTGCTTTGCTATCACATGACAATGCAGGATTTTTGTGGACAGAGTGAGGGAGTCAAAGGGTTAATGGGGCCTTTCTCAGGGGGAAGGTTGGTGGTTTTTAACTCGTTGACACCCTCAGCCTATCCACTAGCATCAGGCTTTGTCATCCATGACAGCAAAGCAAATATTTAACCGTTTGACTCCCTTACTCTATCCACCAGCTTCCTGCAGGAAACTGATGGAGTGTGGGAGTCAAAGGGTTAAATTTTTGCTGGTGATGGATAGGGTGCGGGAGTCACAGGGTTAATCATGGATTATCAGATTAAGCTGTTCAGAGCATTGTCTGTATTTCAACCTCTCATGTGGCCATGTTTGGCTCCGACTTCTGTGTTATGAACAACTGATGTAAGGATCAAGTCATTTCATAAGTGAGATAGATCTGGGTATCGGTTGATATACCCTGATACAGTTGGATATCAGTTGATATACCCTGATAGAGTTGGGTATCAGTTGATATACCCTGATCAAGCTGAGTATCAGTTGATATACCATGATAGAGTTGGGCATCAGTTGATATACCCTGATAGAGCTGGGTATTAATCGATATACCCTGATAGACTTGTATCAGTTGATATACCCTGATAGAGTTGGGTATCAGTTGATATACCCTGATAGAGCTGGGTATTAGTTGATGTACCCTGATAAGAGTTGGTATCAGTTGATATACCCTGATACAGTTGGGTATCACTTGATATACCTAGAGCTTGTTATCAGTTGATATACTCTGATAAAGTTGAGTATCAGTTGATATACCCTGATAGAGTTGGATATTAGTTGATGTACCCTGATAGAGTTGGATATCAGTTGACATACCCTGATAGAGTTGGGTATCAGTTGATATACCCTGATAGAGTTGGGTATCAGTTGATATACCCTGATAGAGTTGGGTATCAGTAGATATGCCCTAATACAGTTGGGTATCAGTTGATCTACCCTGATAGAGTTGGTTATCAGTTGATATACGGGTATCAGTTGATCTATCCTGATAGAGTTGGTTATCAGTTGATATACGGATATCAGTTGATCTACCCTGATAGAGTTGGTTATCAGTTGATATACCCTGTTAGAGCTGGATATCAGTTATTACACACCAATGCATTATGCATGAATCTTTGGTTGCATTGTAATTTGTATTCTTTATTATTATTATTGTTGTTTTTATTTTAAATCAGAATAGGGAGGTTGCTAGCATGGCTTGACCATCTTGCTTTTTCTCTTTGTATTAATTGTTTCAGTTGAGTGAAAGTGCTCATACAGTTTAATCCCTTTTTTAATTTCATCTTTTGCCCCACCCCTTTCTTATCAATTGTTTTTCCACATCATGTTGAAATGTTTTGTTTGAATTATAAGAAATGCCAGTGTTGCACTCTCTTCAGATAGGATATAACATACCCGTGCATCTTTTTTTTTTTGGGGGGGGGGGGGGGTTAGCTTAATTAGTATTCGGTCAAATGAGTACAAAACCCAGATGCTAGATCCAGTTGTGGAAACGTGTGACATGAAAGAAGCTTAACTTGGTGGTTGTATCCATGTGAATGAGTAACTGGATTCGGGTGAACTTGGGTTACTTTTCCACGTTTTGTCCATTTGAATGATCTTTGCATATTTTTTTCTGAATAAACTCTGTCCACACTGCAGCTTTTTCTGAATGGTGACTATTGGTATATAGAATTGTGTGTGTTGGCATGAAGTTGCAAGATATATGCCTGCATTTTCATTTTCTATTTTCATTAAACGAGAGCTCACCTTGTCTCTAAAGCCATTTCAGAGCTGTGAAAATGTGAAAAAATTAACCGGAGAATTTGCAGAAAAAAATACCAATGAAATGGTCTGGTAGGCAGAAAATAATATGCAACAAGGGAAATAAAAAGGTGCGTAAACACGCAAATGTGAAGAGTATTGTAAACACAGGAAAATGAAGAAAGTTTGAACACACAGATGTTTTAAAAAAGTCGTGTCTTTAATTTGCAGCATTCACACAAAGGAACCTCTGTACCTGATGGTAATCAGATCTATGCATCATATAAAGAAACTGGAAACAGCTGGCAAACATACTTTAAGGAACAAGCTGACTTTAGATATTAATAATAAAATTCCTGCCAACACCATGTAACATGGGTAACAGAGACTACTTGGACTTGTAAGCTGAATGATGAATCACAATAAACCACATGAACTTGGAAGCTGAATGATGAACCACGATAAACCACATGAACTTTTAAGCTGAATGATGAATCACAATAAACCACATGAACATGTAAGCTGAATGAAGAACCATGATAAACCACATGAACATGTAAGCTGAATGAAGAACCATGATAAACCACATGAACTTGGAAGCTGAATGATGAATTGCTATAAACCACATGAACTTGGAAGCTGAATGATGAATTGCTATAAACCACATGGACTTGGAAGCTGAATCACGATAAACCATAAGAACTGACACTGGGATTTGCACAGAGCATATTAGTAAGACTGACAAAAATTTACAACTAAAACAAAACAGAAAAAACAAGTACCACACAACCTGGTGATGGAGACTTGAATGGACCTGGAAGCTGAATGATGAATCACAATAAACCTTATGAACTTGGAAGCTGAATGACGAATCAAAGTAAATCAGAAGAAATGATGCTCGGATTTGCACAGAGCGCACTATTAAGACAGACAAAAATTACTTCTAAAATTAAAAAGATAAAGAGATATCAAACAACCTGAAGCACCAACAACTTTGTATTTCCTAAAGCGTGTAACCTACAACATCATCAACCAGTCAACACTATTTGAGAAAAAAAAAGCATGTACATCTTGCATGCGCACAACCTTTGCTCAAAACCACATTTAAAAATGAATTAGAAGAATCATTCATACAATAAAAGAAAAGGAAAAAAGATACTAAGTGTCAACTCTTTTTTCTGTCACAGCTGAATCGGAAGTATAAAAGCACATAATTACATTAAAAAAAACCCAGACTGATCGGTCTAATGCTATGCACAATGAAAATGATAAAAGTTCATGTAAGTGCAGCTAGTGAAGTTCCTTGTGTTGCCTTAATGGAATGGTTCACCCTTTGGCAACTGAAGTTGCAGTTCTAGTGTGAGGCAGTAGAAGAATACCACATCTTGCACCTATTTATGCAACCAATTTACATCCAGACACCAATACGATGAAAATTAGGTCAATGTTCCACACATATTCCTAGCATGTGTCGTCTGAACCAACTGCTTACTTATACAAAGACAAGACCTGATTTTCTTTATTACTTTAAAAGAATAACCAAAAATAGTCATTAAAACATAATGATATTGTTATTTAAAGTCTAGCTGACTGCACAAAGCCACATCAGGACTATAACCATCTCAAAACATACACAATACCTTATTTAAAAAACCTGGAAAAGAAACTTGCACATATCATGTGGAAAAGACACATCAATGCATTTGCGTAAATAAATAAGGATATGCCCCTGGTGTTGACGACAATTCTGTCAAATTCATCATGAGAGGTTTGAAAAAAAAAAAGACCTGAATAGAGGTCTGTTTTTTTTTTAAACCTCTCATGATAAATAAACATAACTAAGGACACCAAAACATACATAAAAACTAGCCTAGATTACCTAAAAATGCTGGTGCACATCACAACTCCTCAGAGCCAAAAAATGCACTTAGTACAAGTACCCAATTATTCCTTAGAGCCAAAAAATGCACTTAGTACAAGTACCCAATTATTCCTTAGAGCCAAAAAATGTGCTTAAGTACCCAATTATCAATCCTAAGAAAAAGTATGTACGGCTCTTTTATAGAACACGTAAAGGTGAATGGACCAGCAAGGCAGAAGATGATAGAGATGATGGAAAGCAAATGAGTAAGAAAGAAACAAAGAGAGTGACAGAAAAGCGGACATTTCCAGCATGCAAAGAATTTCCAGAAGATGGGGATACTGTTATACTGAAAGAAGCCCCCTGATGTTCCCAGGGGTGGGAGGATGGGGTGAGTGGGTGGGGTGATACAATGATGAATCTACTGTCCTTTGCCAGACAAAATGTATAAACACAACACTCTTTCATTTATGAAAAAAGTACCAAAGTTACAGCATATGATGCTTTAACTGGCATCCTGCAGATGTGGTATCTCTCTCTCTCTCTCATTTGTTAAAATCCTGAACTCTGCCAAAGCCAATGTCACATTACTGAGAGAGCCAAGCTCATTAGCAATGGTGATTCTGTAAGACTGATAACTTTTACTCAGAGGGAGATGTTAGACTATACTGTCAGACTGATAACTCTTACTTGGTGGGAGATGTTAGACTATTCTGTAAGATTGATAACTTACTTGGCGGGAGGTTATCAGACTATATTGTAAGACTGATAATTCCTACTTGGAGGGAGATGTTAGACCATACTGTAAGACTGATAACTCTTACTTGGAGGGAGATGTTAGACCATACTGTAAGACTGATAATTCTTACTTGGATCGAGATGTTAGACCATACTGTAAGACTGATAACTCTTACTTGGAGGGAGATTTTAGACCATACTGTAAGACTGATAAATCTTACTTGGAAGGATGTTAGACCATACTGTAAGACTGAAAATTCTTAACTGGATGGAAATGTTAAACCATATTATAAGACTGATTATTCTTACTTGGATGGAGCTGTTACACCATACTGTAAGACTGATAACCCCTACTTTGTGGAAATGTTAGACCATACTGTAAGACTGATAACCCTTAACTGAAGGGAAATGCTAAACCATACTGTAAGATGATAACTCTTACTTGAATGGAGATGAAGTTACATTGCACACATTATCATAAGAACTATAAGACAACAACAGATATCTTGTTTTTGCTTTCAGGGCAGTGTCCTTTGGATGTTAACATCACGTTCATTTATAGTCTAGATGCGAGTATGGACATGCACATATGTAAGATATGGCAATGAAAGCTGGTAATAATATTCTACATGCTGTTGCAAGATTACAACAAAAGCATGAAAGAATGTTTGGAATAAGGATTTGCACTAAATAAACAATCTTCCCCAGGTGGTAAGAATACTAGGATAGGTAGGCCCGCTTCTGAATATCGGCCCATCAGGCCACTGTATATTCAGATCTTCTGGTTTGTTGACATATACTCTTCTTCTGCTTATCTGGCTGGCTGTATAAGTATAATATACTTCCTCTCCTTTCCAAAGATTAATCTTCTGTCAAACATTTTCACATTTTTTTGCTGTTATAACTTTTGGCAGATTATCCACTACTGACAATGCAAAGAGAGAAAGTTGTTCTTAAAGGTATTTGTTAGGTCTTTCTAAACACAGTTTGTAAGAGTGACCTCTGGTATATTACTTACTGATACAAAATTACAACAAAAGCACAAAAGAACGCCTGGAATAAGGATTAGCATGAAATAAATAGCCTTCCTTGTCTAAAACCACCTGTAATGTCCAAAGGATCGCTATCCCATCAAGATCTGGAGGCTTGCATGCCTCAGGGACTCTAAAACTATGCTGATGATAGCTTTGGCTACTAGTAGGGCCACTCAAGGCGAACAGGTTGAAGGATAGAGGCCTGACAAAGTGCAATCCACTGGTCCTCTAGGTCGAGTGTCAGGCACAGGGCTAACATCCCACATCCAGAAATTTTAAAAAAAAAAGAAAAAAGAAAACAAAGCCATGAAGCACAAACAACAGCAGAAGAACCAAACACTACTGGGTGTGATAAACCTCCAGGGTCATCGGAAAATACTCAAATGAATGACAGTAGAAAAGGTCTGAAGAAGCCACTGAAAGATGACGGATATCCTGAACTTCAAATGCAAATCCATCGCTGCCCTACATGCGAATGGCATAATGTTTAGTAAGAAAATAGCCATCACTGTCATTTCATCTTTCTGAAAATTTCACCATGCACACCCATTTAATAAATGGTACTGTTGAAAGCTGAGAATCCTTTTCTCTCTCTCTCCACACACACACACACACACACACACACACACACACACACACGTGCGCGAGCACACATGCACACACACACACACATACACACACCAACCATGAAAAAATATACAATCACATAAATGCAGTGTTTTATCAACATATATATACATAAAAACTGTTTAAAAAGTAAAGCAAACTAAAAATATTAGCCAATTTATAACTAAACAGCATGAAGGAAGCATAGGAGAGGAAGATGAGGGATATGGATTTTCCATTCATGATACATTCCCCTATACAGCATATCAGAGAGAAATGCATAAACTATTCTGCAGTTTTCTGGACATTCTGCAATACACTGCCAATGATCCTAAGTTGAACCCACTGAGTTCGGATGTTTCATAATCATTTGTTTGTGGGCATGAAACATCCTGCAACAGAGATTCCAAACAATACAGCAGATGTGCATGACTTATGGATACCTGAAACTTGTACAAGATTATGTTGATTGATTCAGTGAAAAATCATTTTCACTGGCTGCAAATGACCAAGAGGTTCAGTTTAGCTCAAGCTGTTACAGCGTTTGAATGAGTCCATACGCATGCAACACACCACAAACGCCATGCAATGGAAAACCAACATTATGGCAAATGTGGCCCATCTGAAGAATGATTTTATGCCCTGTCAAGGTCTTGAGGCTCTGCTTTACTGACTTACTGGCTCTATGCCATATGAGAATAGTTTTTTTCTTTCCTTACAATATCCAAAACAAGTGCAACTGCACGCGTTAAAGCAAACAAGAACCAGAAAAAAACACGAAAACAGAATCGGAACTAACAAAGCAGCAGGAAAGTGTTAGTCTTTTTCTCCTAGTTTTTGTATTTGGTGTTTGTTCATTTGTGATCTTACGTTTACACTTGACAAAGGCCAGTTGGCTGAAAATTTGAGCCTGTCTTGTCTGGTTGTATTAAATACGCGTTCTGATTCTATTTTCGTGTTTTTTTTTCTGTTCCCTTACAATATATCATTTGTCTGTGGAAACAACAATGTAATGCTGTAGATAACAAATACCAGCAGTTGAAGATTGAATGCATTACCAGGTCAACAGTTTTGTTTACTCCCTACACTGTAAGCGTCTGAGTCTGATCTACTCTACATATCATTCATTATTTAACATCTATTCACACAAGTGCTTCTAAATACATGTAAAGCATACAGATGTTAAGTTTTAACCCTTCGACTCCCTCACCTTATCCGTCAGCATCCTGCATTGTCAGCCATGATAGCAAAGCAAAAACTTAATCCTTTCACTCCCTCATCCTATCCACCAGCTTCCAGCAAGAAGCTGCTGGATAGGGTGAGGGCGTGAAAGGGTTAAGTTTTTACAGCTCATGGACAAGCAGAGGGAGTGAAAGGGATAAATGTTGAACATAGAGTGACCTATGTTTGTGAGCTAAAACTCCCATGTGTACTTGTCTACATACAAATAGGCTTTCATGTGTATGACTTTTTTGTTGTTGTTTGTTTTTGTTTTTTGTTCTGCCATACAGGCAGACATACTTCATTTTCGGGTGTGATACAGAAAGCCCAAAACAGTGGGTGTCTTGCCTTTTTAGGGCTGGTTGACCCACATATATTTCAAGATGGTTGAGACAAAAACATGGTAAATATGACCTCTAGTCTCAAACCATAATGGACTATCATACCATCCTCATCTGTCACAACAGGAATTTTTCAGCCAAATGCTAAGGACCTTCCGATAACTTCTTTTACATTAAATCTCCTAACAAGTGATGTCACTTTCCTTTATGTCATTATTTTCAAGCAATTCACTGCAACCTGGCATTTTCACACAGAAACAGAACATCCTCCTCATCAAATTTTACTAATGAGAAATTAAAAAAACAAATCCAGACAAAACTATCTTTCTACACTTCTACTCTGCATACACACAACAGTACCAACACAGTGAAGTCAGATGCCAGTAAACTTCGCTAACCAACACCAGCAAGCCAAAATTTGAGCTGACTAATAATATCAAGCAGTGATGCCCATTAAGCAGCATAGACTGGGGAAAGAGGGTGTATTCAAAGAGAGAAACCGAAGATCAGTTTTAAGTGTTTTCACAATGCGTTTGTCGAGAAAATATTCCCCTCTATATTTCTGAGTGGATGTTTTATATACTTCTTGTACAACTGTGACCTTGAAAATAAGCTGTGACTAAATAACTAGTGGGTTTGTATGGAATGCATGATAATTCTCGTTTCAGATGGGATTAACTCTTTAAACCCTTGGACTCCTGCACCCTATTCACCAACAGCAAAACCTCAATCTTTTGATTCCCTCACCCGGTCAACCACAGCTTCCTGCAAAAAGCTGTGGTGGATAGGATTAGGGAATCAAAGGGTTAAGTTTTTCCTTTGCTAGCATGGGTGACAAAGCAGGATACTAGTGAACAGGGTGCGAGTGTCAAAGGGTTAACACACTCCAACTTACACAGCCAACTACAACAACAATAAAGAAGACACCTTATAACAGTTGTCAGACCATACCAGGCTGAATATTCCAACTGAATCGGGTCAACAGATATTCATTAATAGCAGTCAATGGTGGCCTATTTTCATGTTCTAATTTTTGCCCACTCTACAAAATTCAATATATCACCGATTCTACCCAGTCACAATTTAACTCCAATGTTGAAAAATAACATCCCCCCCCCCCCCCCTCAAAAAACAAAACAAAACAAACAAACAAACAAAAAAACCACCCTGCCATGGAATTATTCCTAACAATTGTAAATTTTAGTCTATTCCACTGTACTCCAAAAATACAAGCCATGAGATTAAAACAAAGAAAATTACAGCCATTCAAAGAAATGGATTCCATGCCAAGATATTTGCAACCAATCAAAGGAGTGTGCCTATGACCCAATTGTGGTAAAAATCCATTTTTATGCACCAACAATTTCGTGCTGGCAATTTATAACCAACAATTTTGTGCTGGCAATTTACAACCAACAATTTCGTGCTGGCAATTTATAATCACGTGTAACACATACATGAAAAAATATAGTTCAAACTGAATAAATATCAGTCCCCTTTTGTATGGTGAAGATGAATAGCACTAACTCGATGATTACATCAACAAGATGACACAGCATGGTTGGATTTGAGAACATCATATAAATTTTCTGGTTTCAATATGACAAGCAATACTCGATGTCTGCATCAATGTGATCATCCAGGAGCAAAAATTCTGAAGAAAACGTCACACAAATCTGATGACTTAGGGAAGGCGCCACATTGGTCAGTTGGGAAAGCTCATGACGCTCACATCCACCATGCTTCCGTCAACTTCTTTCACCATATTCTCTGTTAACTTGTCTATGTCTTGGCTGCAAGGGAAATGGCATAGTCACAAGGAAATAGGATAAGCCATTGTCAATCACAAGAGAATTTCGATGATCAATCAGGATCAAGGGAGTACGATAGGTCAGAGGTACAGGGAGTCATAGAAATAGTAGGCAAGTCATTTTCAAAGAAAGAACAGTACACAACAAACAATACGAGTCAAACTGGAGTAGCAAGTTGCGAGGAACCATAGCAAATTACAGAGAAAAATAGCAAGTGACAAGGAAGAAAGGAGCACAAGGATTTACAGTAAGTCACGAACTAGTACATGAACACCAACGTAAAAAAAAAGTAGATCTACATGTACAATCACAATATAGAGCAATGCATCAAGAGGAAAAACACTGAATTAAAACAAAAAACAACAAGTCACAAGGAAATTCAGCTAGTTGAAGGAAAACAGTCCCAAGAAAATCAGCATGTCAAAAACACAGTCACACGAAAAAGAAAAAGAAAAAGAAAGTATAGTGAGACACAAGTATAGAGTGAATAACAAGCAAATATACAGATATAAGACAGTACAATCGATCAGAAGGAAGCACTGTAACTGGCAAGAATGTAAAACTTGTCACAATGAGAGATGAAGAGTCAAAGACAAGTACAGTGACTCAAAAAGGAGTACAATGAGTCACAACAAGTATGGTGAATCGCAAGGAGCAACGTGATTACGAGGGCACAAAATGATAAAGAACAGTGAGAATAAAATAGCCCTAAAATTAAAATAAAAAGAATACAATGCAGAAAACACTGACAGAAAGAAATGAAAAAGGAAATCACATGGACTTACATTAACAAGTATTTTATTCATCGCTTAATAAGGAAAAACTTATCAACAAAGAAAAATTGTATTCATAGTCAACAACCAACAAGAACTCACACCTACACTTGGTCATTTATACCATAAAACATCATTCAATATTTTCGTTACAAAATAGACAACAAAACATGCACAAATAACAAAAAAAAAGTATTATCACAAAAAGATAACAAACAAAAATGACAAAAAGCGATTCAAAACAAAGATGAACAAAACACACCAGAAGCATGTAACACAAGACACTAAAACTAAACACAACCAATCAATCCCCTGTAATATCAAATTTAAAACAATGTAACCAAAGAGGGCTACATAATTATGCATTATTAGGAAACCCACAGGTACATTAATTTAACTGCAGATCAATATATGAAGGAACTCTATATTGCGTATTACTCTAACCTATATTAGCAGGCAGTACGAGGTCTACAGTATAAGCACATCTGGGATCTACTATCATATACAGTCACAGATACAAAAAATGTTTGAAAGCTTCTCTGAGCAACATTTTTATAGCTTATCCTCATATACTCTGAGAGTGGTAGGACTTTAAGCTCAACAAAACATAACAGATCCTTTCTAGAATTTTTTTGTGGTGGGACTTTAAAGCTCAACAAAACATAACAGATCCTTTCTAGAATTTTTTATTAATAAATTCTGAAAGAGATTTATCTTACACTCTGCAAAAACAGTCCTTAACCCCTTTGCTGCACCGTTGATGTACAACATTCATCATGACTTCATGGTCACAAGTGTGTTGTTGACGTACACCATGCATCAGATGTAGTCAAGAGTTCAGCATTGCAGAAATATTGATTACTAAATTACATGATTTAACTCCCCTAACAGCTCTTCCTTTCCTATATAATTATGGCAAGCTTATTTATGCATGACATTAGCATTGCTGATGGAAAAACTTGCTGATGTTTTTATGAGCTTCTGTCATCAGATTTTGACTGTTCAAAGCTATGGCAGAGTGAAAATGAATGTTTACACTTAAAGAAATACTGGAGAAAGTTGCTCATGGCGCTGATAGTAGTCATGATGATTTTAGTCTTGACAAACTTCATGAAGTCAATGTCACTGACCAAGATTTGGATCTGGAGTGGATGATGATTCTGACAAAGATTATCTGCTTCTGCCAGATGCTGGTAGATTGTTTTGAGTGTCATTGTGTGCATTGTTTGGTGTGATCATTCATTATTATTATCCCTATGATTGTGCAAAAGTGGTGAATGTGTGTGGTGTGTGTATGTGTGTGTGTGTGTGTGTGTGTGTGTGTGTGTGTGTGTGTGTGTGTGTGTGTGTGTGTGTGTGTGTGTGTGAACGAAAGTGGCAGGGCACATTCTGGCCCAGTTTATTCTTACTGCATCCTCTTCATGTGTGTGTGTTATTGTGTGTGTGTGTCTCATATGTGTGAGTGTGTGTGTGTGTGTGTGTGCGCGCGCATGTGTGTGCATGCATGTGTGTGTGTGTGTGCGCATATTGTTAGTGTGAGAGAGAGAGAGAGACTGATAGAAAAGAATAAAAGGCTTGCCATTTCAGGATCACTGTGTGACAATCTGATTCAATTTCTGCAGATTGTATCGTCACAAAAAGAATCTTAGTTCATTTCACATGCCTTTATTCACCTTTCAGTTTTGAAGCTATGAGTGAACAGAAACTGTAGGTGTACAATTTTCAGTATTTCTGGAAATTTTCTCATCAAACACTATAACCAAATGCATATGTAGTGAAGGGGATTAACAGCCCATTTCCCATTTAATCAAACAAACAGGACAGGACAAAACTTTCAGCATAATGCCCTATGTCAAGTATAAAAGAATGACAACAAATGGAACATGGCCCAATAAATTCAGGTCACATAGATGGACAACACATGATGGTATTCTCACTGTTTATGGAACAACTCTGAAATAACAGTACCTAGTAATATGTAGATTCAAACTATAACCGTCAAAAGCACCTGACTGGTTGAGTAAGAACTAAGGAGTATGGTGTGGGTTGCTGGTGGAATGAGCTGTAGTGATGTGAGAGTAAGGTATGATGCTCTGAGAATGTTTTCAGTTTGTCCAAGCATGACGCTTTGCGAATGATTTTAAGTTCAGCTGAGCATCATGTTGAAGGAAGCCTTTCAAAAATTGTTGTTTCGTTTGAGCATCATACTGAAGGAAGTCCTTCAAAAATTGTTGTTGTTTGAGCATCATACTGAAGGAGTCCTTCAAAATTGTTGTTTTGTTTGAGCATCATACTGAAGGAAGTCTTTCAAAAATTGTTGCACATCATGAATGACAGCAACTGAACAACAAAACAGCCTTGAATGCCACATTTCTTATATTGCTGTTCTTTTTTTTTTTCTTGTTTTAGATGCGATTCCTAAATTATAGAAATATCTATACTTCCAGACAGCTCCCAAACAGCCCTTTTAAGAGATGGAAGAAAAAGAAGAAACAGGGTTCTTTCTTGGAAGTGCTAAGGTCCAGTTTTGGGGACAGTGGAAGGAAACTGTTGCAGGATGTGACCCATTTTAAAAACTTATTTTGTTTTGCTTAGTGTGGGTTAGTTTTGTTTTGTTTCTATCCTAAGAAAGAAAAATGAATTTCTACAAAGCACTTGACGTTTCTTCTGTGCACTTTATGATGATGTGTCAGGAGCTCAACTGCTTGTCAACTCACTCTTACTTGTTGTAGTATGGATAGACTTAAAAGCAGCTGTATATACATACATATACACAATATATATGTATTTATACATATATTTATTTATTCTTTCATTTACTGATTAAAGAAACCAACAACAAACATACATACATACAAGAATATGTGCACTCTCAAATTCACGTTGGTTACATGTAAAACTATTCTTTTTGTATTTATCTACAGAAACTGTATGACTGAACTGCTCAAGGAACATATACATTGGCACATATACAGACTTGTAAAAAATTACAGGACATAGACACAAAAAATACAGTAACTATGAAAAACACGACTGAAACGCAATCACAGAAGTTGCACAACACAGCAATCACAAGTATGTATTAAACTGTTAAACAACTCAGTACAAATACAATCTATGTCAGTAAACTATGTAAAAGTACAATACACAGTAGTATAAACACTACAGAAGCTGGCATGCCAAACTGTTCACACGAACAATCACAGTATATCCACAAACATATCAGACTTCAATAGTGTACAAGTCAAGCAACATGCTATGATTCAAAAGATTTCTATCAACAGTTGCCAAAGACAGCACAGTGTTATATAATGTATACACACCCACCCTCTCAAACAAGCAAGGCTAGTAGACATAACAAAATAAAATATTAAAGAAAAACAATTACAAAAAGAGAAAAACTATCAAAATCCAAACATACATAGTAGGACAAAAAAAAAAAAAAAAAAAAAAAAAGAAGAAAAAAAAGAATCGGTATAAATTTCAAAAACACTCAATATGACGGCTCCAAACTAATGAAAACAGATCCACACTAAAACAGTATGCACATCCAAATTATTTACAACACAACTGTTTCACCATTAACTGTAAACATATTTGCAAAATTGTTTTTTTCATTTAAAAGTAAAAAAACTAGTCAAACTAAGCTTGCATGACCACTGTCTTATGATTTCACAATACACATGTATCTCACATTTTTCTGTTTGTTATGTTGCTGTTTTATTCAATATTCCTCGACACTTCCCCTATCTATTCTTTTCCTCCTTCTCCTTGACCTCTGATATTGAAACATAAAGTAAATGGGAATGATTATGAAGGAAACATGAAACTCAACATTTACAAAATGAATTTGAAATGTAAATTCACAGCAAATTTACAGGTTTCTTATCAAAGCAGACTATACAGATTCTGAATGCAAAATTTACAAAAGATTTTTCCGTGCAAAATTTACACGTTACCCTTTCAAAGCAAATGACAGAATATAAACAAAATTTACAAAAAACATTTCACACATTTTATTTTCTAAGCAAATGACAGAATATAGCAGACAGACATATAAATATCGTTACAGAGACTGTTTACTCCAAAGATTTTCACATAACATTTGATCAAACCCTCAGGTCAGATAACTGTTTATCCCAAAAATTTGTGCAAAAGAAGGACTTAAAAATTCCATGTCAAATCAAAGAAACACACACACACACACACACACACACACACACACACACACACACACACACACACACACACACACACACACCACTGAAAACACTCATATCAATACCAGCAATGCTACATCAACTGCTCATTCCACTACTTACACAAGGCTACCATGCTGCACACATTCCTAACACAATAAAATGAAAAAAGCTTATCTGTTTACACATGGCTCTTTTTCACGCTGCTCAAATATGCCAAATGAAGACTGATGAGAGCTGTTAATGGGTATCAACACATGCTTCCACATGCACGTCGACTTGCATGCATGCTAGTATTGCAAGTGTACACACACACACGCACACATACACACACACACTATACACTACATACACACACCCACTACACACACATGTAATGCACACACAAATTATGCAGTGCATGCAAAACTCACCCTTAGAACTCAAACCATGCATCAAACTTGTTATTCAGATTCAGTTTCAGCATCTTAAAGTCACAGGCCATGTAATTTCCAAACGACCATGTCATACACACTTACAGACAATGTTGCTTAAGATGAAACTGATGTAAAAGTTCTTTAGATACACACAACACCAAATCCCATGAAATATTTGTTGGGTGATCAAAAGATTTTCTGAAACTGTGACAGTCCTACCCTTCTTTCCAAGGAAAATATGTTTCACATACCTTAACATGCTTGTTTTGGGGACTTTGTTCACTGACTGAAAATTCAACATCACAAAACCACTGGAAGTCCAACTCGGAATGGTACTCTGCATAAGGAACTGATGTGTAATGAAATGGGGGGGGAAAAAAACAAAAGAAAAAAAAACAACAACCACCAAACAACCAGAACAAGACACAAACATTTCATATGTCCTGCTCACAAACACTGGGTTTATCCATGGGCACAAACTGTGTTGCATTTTGGACCTTCCACATTTCCATTCCAAAGAAAACGACTCCATTTCATTTCTCAGTCAAGAATAATACATCACATAATCTTTCTCAGACATCATTTCAGGCGGGAGCACATCAACCATTACAAATCCGGCAGCGTAGCATAGAAGCAAAGAATCAAACTATGAAGCTGAAGCAGTATCATAAGCAACAGAACCCAGGAGAAGCTAGACAGGCCTCCATCTTAAGGATGGGTATCATGGAGTAAAATCCACAGCAGAAACGGTCTGGTTCATGGCAGTAATGTGGGGGTTATTGGCCAGTTGGTATGTAGGCAAAGTGAAAGTACTTTACCATGGAACTATGTTTCCCTTTTAGCCTCTATCTGGGTCTGAATGAACACAGAACAGAAGTGACATCAATCAAATATGAACCATGATGAATGAGCACAGAACAGAAGCGACATCAATTAAATATGAACCATGATGATTATGAACTGAGTAAGTATTTACAGCACATGCTAAAGAAAAACTTCCACTTCTATGTGTACACATGACACCTGATGAAAGAGACAGACAGACAGACAGACAGACAGACAGACAGACTGACAGGCAAGCAAAGATAGAGAAAGGCAGACACACAAAAAAAAAAAAGAAAGAAAATTACATACTCTGAAAAAACTCTAAAACGAAAGGCAATCCTTAATTACATCTTAAGAAAAAAAAAACACACAAAACTCAAAACATCCATTTGAAATAAACATATCTTGAACATACTGTAGAGTTAACTGAAAAGATACAAGATTATCTGATACGACTCAAGAGCAAGTGAGTAATAAATTTACAGCTTGTCACAGGAGTGTGCCATATCCCATCAGTCATTTCGCAGAAGTATCAAATTAACATGGAGACATCATTTTATACTTTACATTTATTATAGACCAGCCAACAGTTAAAAACCATCTCAGAAACTGAAACACTAAAACGGACCAGCCTGATCACTGTCAAATTCAACCTACCCACAACCACAACACATCACATAAAGCATAATCAGTGAGACAGGTGACCAAACTGTTAACTTTCAATGGCAGACAAACAACCAAACCACTAAACTGAAAACCTGCAAGACAATGTGCTAGGCTATAATCTATATGAGAGACCAGTTCAATAATCAAATTTCATCTATCCATGATATATCACAAACATTGAACAAAGTGGTATCAATAAGACAGCCAAATCAAAATAATAAACTCAGACAATAATCTAGACCTAGGATGCACCAATCCTTGCAGTAAATTCAATATACCTAAAAAAAACAAAAGTTGAACATCACATTACCAAATCTTCAACCAACGATAAACAGAATGATCATGTAAAAAGAGCTATTGTCAAAATAAATCAGTTATGTGCACTCGTAAACTTCTCGACATTTAGCAGACTACAATTTTTTCCCCACAAAATGTTATTGCTATTCTGATCAGAAGATTAAGCTGACATGTCTATTCATGGTTATACTACAACTACCACTACTATCCTGTGTGAAATCATGTCTTTTGGGAACAACTCCAATCACTGCATTTTTTTCATGAGTAGATACCAGATTCAATAAATATGGTTAAATGAGCTGTTTCTATGCACCACAATGTTTATACATTATGCCATGATGTGTATAAGTGTGCATATATGTAACTGATAGGTAACGACTATGAACATATTCTCAGCTCAAGTTTACTTAACAAAATCAGCATCTAATATTACAATGCTATTCATACTACTAACACGCAATCTTTTTCCATGACCAATCAGTTCAATTACAGAGTCAGAACCTAATTCACTCCATTTGTCTTTAAAGCACAAGAACAAAAAGATCAAAATCATATTTGAAAAAGTCATTTGGATGGTAATTTTAGACCATGCAGTATCTTTTCATTGTTATTTGAGCAGTCTCAGCATTTTCATTTGGAGGGTAATTTTAGACCATGTGGTATCTTTTCATTGTTTTTTGAGCAGTCTCAGCCTTATGACACAAAATTGTAACTACACATTGATGAGATCTATCAATTGCCTTTTTGACCAGTAAAGTAAAGTATGTTGTGCATAAACAGCAAATTTCACTGTTGGTGCTTCACAACAATATGATGCCTCTGATATTAGTGCAGCCAGTTAAAAGGAGACTTTGTTTATTGCCACAGAAATTACAATCCTATTAAAAACTTGCCATTTACGCACAATAACATGACATGCTGCTGAACACTTTTGTGCCTAGCACTATACACATAATTTGTTCTTGCTGTTCATTACTTTATTTCTGTGTTCATTTATCCTCATTACTTGCCTTGCCATCCCATAAGGCTTATAAGCAGGCTTTAGGGCTTTTATCATTTTGGATCTGCTCAAGAGGTGTCAGCGCATGTAGAATATATTCAAAGCATGGAGATGCTTTCAAGAGAAACTAAAACCGACTTGTCATTAAGTCTTCATTTGAACAAGCACACAATAATTTTGTGCATAAGCAAGAACCAACAAAAGCAAATCTAAGAACACACAGTCAGATAGTAAGATGTGATTTATGAACAACAAAAGCAAATCTAAGAACACACAGTCAGATAGTAAGATGTGATTTATGAACAACAAAAGCAAATCTAAGAACACACAGTCAGATAGTAAGATGTGATTTATGAACAACAAAAGCAAATCTAAGAACACACAGTCAGATAGTAAGATGTGATTTATGAACAATCATAAATGATACACAAAATCAAAGAAACAACCTTCCTCCCAAAACAAAGACCCCAAACACACAAAATAACCCCCAAAACACAAGGACAAGAAAAAGAAAACACAGAAGCAGAACAGTAAATTTGCGCTATTTCAAGACCATTCTCTTTTACATTTTTTAGATAACTATCATGTTTCTTGTGAACCATCTCTTAGTTCTGATGATATGGGGGTTTATCCTAAGGCATTTATTCAAACTAAACAGCATGCGTAATCAAGATCATGTTGTCTGATAACACTGAAGTCTTTACAGATAGTTACAAGCAGCTTACATTACATTTTAGCATTACTGTAGCCTTGAAAAATAGCCATACCAGTCTGTAAAATCCTAATGTTTCTGCTCCAAACACTCATTAACAGATGGCAAGTGAGGTCTGTATGCTTCCAAGTTATCTCCCTTATTTTTGTATCCATTTAATGTGTCTGCTTTTGTTTCACATGTTTTTGTAAAGCATATAACTTACTTTAACTTATTTGAAACTGTGTGTGTTATGATTCATCAGTTTTTTAACAAGCTTACATTATATGTATAATGCAGTAAGGACTAGCTGTAAGACAGCTCCAGTAAATCCTAATGCTATTTTTGAGTAATAAAGTGATTTGTAGTTTGAATTTATTAATTCTATGGTGATGTCAACTGAAGATATCCAAGTCCTGAGTCTGGAACCCTGAAACCAACTCTGGGATTTCCTGTAGTTTCTGCAAGATGGTCTCAGGGAATGGAAACCCCCCTGCTGAATGCACAAATGGCAGCCCTGACTGTGCACTTGTATAACTGCATACTAGAAAAGCCTGTATGTATTTTATGATGAAACCCTTTGAAAAATACACGTGAATACACTACAAACTGTTATATTCATTAAATACACAAGCAGAAAAATAATGAATACACATGTGAATAAATAAATAAATATTCAGTTAAATACACAAAGATGAATAATAGATACACATGTAAATAAATAAATAAATATTCAGTGAGTTAAAAACCAAACATTACATTTAAATGACAAACATTTAATCACAGGCAGCTCCTCTAATTACAGATCACTCACACACATGCACGCACGCACACACACACACACACACACAAACAAACAAGGGTACATATTATCACACAGAACCAGACATAATTGCAAAAGGATAGCAGCAATCTGGTAATATTTAACAACACCCTACACAAGTCAAAACTTCTCTTTCAAGGCACACAAAATGATGTGCTGCTCAAACCAAAAACACAACCAAACCAAACAAAACAAAAATATATCACTGTTACAACAATCACAACAACAAAACAAAACAAAACAAAAACACAACCAAGTTTTCATTTTTGTAAGAAAGTGAAAGATACACAACCAACAGAAATTCAAAATTGTACAAAATTAAAAAGTTCACTACAGCTGCATCAGTGGAACATTATAAAAAGCCCAAAATATAATTCACAATCCATTTACACGAATGCATGCAGAAGAATCTGTAAACCAATGATGGCAATGACATAATCATAAGAAGTCACATGTACAATTCTCATGCTCTATAATGCTCATGAAAAGAATGCTTATGCCATACAATACAACTCAATAAATATGAACATCAGGTATACAAGGTACATAGGAGCAGGAAAAGGAACAGAAGAACAGTACCAAAGCAGCGGTAAACAGATACTACATGCAGGAAAATAAATGATCCAGCCATAGTAAAATTCTCCCTTTTGAAATTATATGCAGGTCTAATCAAATATGTCTACAATCCACTGAGAGAAATATACCATCGAATAATATTTCAATCTATTATTCAACATTTTTCCATCTGATATGATGTATTCTCAAGCTTGATTCCAAAGAGTGGTTGTGACTCAAGTGAGTGATCAAAATATGAAACAAAGATGTCTAGCTATCATCTGGAACCAAAGAACCTTTTCTGATTTGATCCTTCTAGACTGATATACCGGCCAAAGAAACTATTTTAACATGTCTGAAATTCTAACAAAGACAACAGCAGACGACGAATTCAAAACAGCACAGGCAAGAGAAGGCATCAAGCAGAAAATATGTTTGTGTAAACACACAAACACAGACTATATTTGTTTGTATGACTCCTAAATATGTCTGGTATTTGATAGCATCCATCATGAACATCTCAAAAATCTTAACTTACATCTTCTGTTTACAGATAAGCAGGCATGCACATCAGATGTTGATCCAAAGTATTTCCCACATTTTTTCCATGCAAATCTACAATGAGAAGGGAGCAAAGAAACATAGTACATCATATACATCATTGCAATTACAAAACAGAGAACAAAGGAAATATAGTAAAAATGCACAAAGCAGGCCTTTACAATGGTCACACTAAAGTAGGCATTTTATGCTGATTATGAGATCATAAAGCTTAGCTGTTTGCCAATGATGGGATTCAAGAACCATGCTCGGGCACAACACTACACCTTTTACTATCTGTACCGGACAGTCTATCATTCTCCCCACAGGAAGCAGTATAAATATATAACACCAACAGCAAAGGCAAGGTCTGACAGGGAGTGACACAGTGACAAATGACTACTCCATGACAAGATGTCCCTTGCTACATCACAGATGAGTGTCTTCAGACTGCTGGTTGATAGGAGGGGGCGGGGGAGGGGGCTGGGGGCGGGCGGGTCGCATGGTGCTATGGCGACCTAGTGTGGCTGTGCCGCTGGGCATGACATTCCCCTGACCCACTGTTAATGAGGCACCTACATCTGCCTGTAAGCTTTCATGAGAGGCACTACCTGGGCTGCTATCTGCGCCGCTAGTAATGATGTGCATGGCGCCCGTGGATGCTGATCGCTGGTGACCTCCAGAAGCACCGGGAGGATGCTGGTTACCCGCCTGTAAGGTCGCAGGCGCTTTGGGTCGCTCAGGAGGCGGCGCGCTAGGTCTGTCTGGTGGTGGACCGTGCGGTCGCTCTGAACCAGACAAGCGTTTGTCCCCGTCAACCTGGTGGCTGCTTGAGAAGGGTGGAATATCAGGGGGAGCAACTGGGGCAGGACGATGCGCTGATTGTGCAAGCATACCACCATTACCTGATCCTCGCGTCATGCTGGCAGTGACAGCCACAGAATAGGGGCGGTCTGGGGGAGGAGGTGGAGCTGGTTTCTTGGTCACACGCCGCTGAACTTTGGGACTGACCCCTGGCCCATCAGGACTGAAACAGCAATAGATAATTCTTATCCATGGGAACAGAGACATGAGTTTGAGATGTGGACTTCTTTATTGTCAGAACAAGGGTTATTACGGGTATCTAAATCACTGACAAAAAAAAAGGTAGAAACTTGAAACTCCCTCTCTGGTGTCTTTCATGGTAAGCCATCATGCCCACCTCAACGCATCATCATTGTCAGCAATACCACATGAATGAACACAAGTTGAGCAAAATCTGTCTAGTCTACCAAGTGACAGTATCGTTTTTATATGACAACACTCCATGCAAAATGTGTTTTTTTAACTCGTTGGTGATGCTCCGCAGTTCAGGCTGCAGAGCTCAATCTCTTGACTATGACGCTCAGCCAAAGCTGCGGAGGATGTTATTTTCTTTTTTTACCACACAATTTGCATAATACAATAAGGGAGATTATGCTGAAAGCACAGTTTAACCACTATTCTAAGTAGATTTCTTTCCCTTTGACCATAGTAGACTACTGGAAATCTATTTTTGACTTGTTTCCACGATACCCCAAACAAAGGAATTTTGAAGAGTCAAAAGACTATGCCTGTATATAATAATTTTTGGGACAAAATATTCATCAAAAGCGGAACTCAAAGTGACTTCCAGTGAAGGATGTACTTCCTGCGACATGCTCAGTGCATTTTTGTGACATGGATATTCAATGGATTACAAGCATCAGTTTGATAAGTCATGTGTGTGTACATCCCAAACTTTTTTTTAAGCTATTTGCATAACTTTTTCAATGGTAAAACAGGAAAAAATGAAAGCAAGCATAAACAAGCGATCTACACAGTTACAAAGTAGACATAATGACCTTTTTAAACATACTGTACATAATAATATTGTTGGTAATTCTCCATAATTTGTCAAAAAGTACCAAAAACTGTGCGTCTTGACAGTTTCAGCAGCCATTTTAGGGCGCATCTCCAAAGAGTTAATTCCTATTCTCATATCCAGGATATTGCATGAGCCTTGACCAAAAACCAAGACTGAGTAAAAAGTCTAACTTTTTGAAGAGTGCAAAACACAAGAGTGCCAGACAGGACACACTGATCACTTTCTCTCTCTCTTTCTCTCTCTCTCTTGTTCAATCTGTTTAGGCCAGCCAGCTTTTTATTCAGAGTCCCCAGATGACAAAACACAGGCCGTGGGTTTGGTCCCCGACATGAATCGTATCATTTTATTGCAGATTTACTGGCTCAGATGACAACAGTGTTGTGGACTGAAGATACAATACAATACAACAATATTTTATTTATATAACGCAAAATCTTGATAAAATCAAATCTAAGCGCTGAAACAGACACACACGCATGCACGCACGCACGCGCACACACACACACGGCTATAAATGGGGAGAAAGAATAAAAGCAATGGAAAATTATAGAGCATCTGGTATCTCAAGTTCAAACCCAGCAACCTAAAAATAGGCTTGCTTATTGTCCATCTCAAAGTCTCAATCATTCCAGTGGGGTCAACTTATTGTCCAGCTCTCATCTTCCCCACCCATTTGAAGACTTTGCCAGCGCATAGGATTTTGCTCAAGGACAAGGGACAGATAACTGCTGACACACAGATTTAGAGGGAACACATACAATCCGGAGTTTGTATTTTATTCAAGAGGGATTCAATGCACTCAGACAATTCCATATGCGCTCCACCATAATCTGCCAGCAATCATCTGGCATGACTCCCTGAGCCTGTGTAAAAACCTATGCACTGGCAAGATCCTGAAATGGAGGAGGATAAGGAGAAGGGTCTTATGGAGCACTTAGCTTGACATCACAAGAATGATGGAAACATTAAGATGGGCAGCAAACAGGCCAGTTTTTAATTGAGGGCATGTATGAACACATACAAAACTGTCTGAATGTAATGTAAAGATTCTCTCTTTAACAAATTCTAATTTGTTATGAGTGATTAAAACAGAAGTGAGTGACAGACAAGACCCATAAAACAGGAGTAGTAGAATTAGGCTCCCTCTCTCTCTCTCATTTTCTCTCTATCTCTGTGAATCAATCTCAATAAGAGTATTAACACTGATGTAAGTCTTGCTTGGTAAAGTCCACCCTACTGACAGCAGTTTTTAAGGGGATGGCTAAAGGCTGACATAGATTAAAATTACAGATGAAGAGATGCATTATCACTCAAAAAATATAACCTTTACATCACTTTCAGTAACCAAAACGTTAGATAAAACCTCAGTGTTTCGCTAGCACAAAGGATTTATGCAAAGACATATTCCATAAGTCTGGATCCTTTTTTCAACATGTAACATCGTGGAGTTAGCGCACATGGAATTTTCCAAGTAATTCGGTCTTCAGAAAACCGAAAAGAAAACTTGAGATGAGTGTCCTACCTATCAGCAGTGGGAGACAGTGTGTCGGTGATATAGTGGGGACTGGTGTGACTGGTGTTGGGGTGACAGGACTGCCCCCACTGGGCACAGACGAGTGAGGAGGGTACGTCATCACGCTGGGGGAGGAGGTGGTCATGGAAATGTTTTCCTGCTGCATTTCTTGGGAAGGGCTGTCAGGAGGGTAGCCAACAGTTACCGAAAATTCTATGTCTGCAAAGGAGAACAAAGAAAACAGAAGAATGCCATAAGCTATTAAGGCTGATGCAAATATCTGCTTTTTTTGATATACAGCTCCATGTGTCAATACAGAGACAAATGCAGCTGAAAACACACGCATTCACTCACACTCACCACACACTCACACCCACCCACATATAAACGCACACACACATACACCCACAACCCCCCCACACACACACACACATGTACACACACACTCTCTCTCATTCTCCCTCTCTCTCACATTCTTCACATAACAGTTACCATGATACATCACACAACAAATACCCACACAAGAAATACCCAATTCATAACTGAAAACAAATAAAATAAACAGCAAATCATTCCAAAAGTGTCCAACAACCAGCTTCAAGCAGAGCGAAGAAAGATGTCTATCAGTAAAAACATATAACCAAACATGAATGCGCATACAGGCAAGCAATCTGACTATCAACCCCAAAATCAATTTAATCAAGACTAGAAAAAACTCGACTCTCATCATTTTCAATCACCATAACTCCATACAGCAATTACTGAAAACTACACTGTAACAAATCATATAAACTATAATTAAAAAATACTCTGCCATACACAACCAAACAATTGACTTTGTAATTTTCATGAAAACTTAGCAAATGCCTGTCATTCACATAAAGAAGTAAACAGACTCTGCATTTATAAATGTATGTACATATGTGCTCTCTCTCTCTCCATCCCCCTCTCTTTCACATGTGAGCATACACATGTGCACACAACAAACACATACACACACACACAAGCACACACACACACACAGTACACACACGCCCCAGCCTGCACACACACACACACACACACACACACACACACACACACACACACACACACACACACACACACACACACACACACACACACACACACACACAGGTGAATGGCCACTTACAAAGTACAGACATTTCTACTAGCACAAACAACATCATAATATATGTCACAAGAGTACAAAATCAAACAGACAAAATGTTTTCCAACACAATCTGCATGCTGCAAAGGCGTATCTTAACTGCTCCAACACACCAGATACAAATTCTAAAATACAAGACTATTGAAACACATACATCTAAATTCAGACTACTGAAAAGCATACAATTAAATTCTAAAACGAAAGGATATTGAACTGCATGAACTGCATGAACTGTATACACCTAATTAATGTACAAATCTGAAACAATCTACTGAATGCATGCATTTAACAAAAACAAACACCCAAACAACAACAACGACTGCAACAAACATCAATTGAAGTATAATGTGCCTGTAAAATGAATGAACAACACTGAAACAACCTGCTAGATGTTTCCTCTACAGGCAAGCAAAAACAATCAACCTGAATTCAACAAAAATCTTTAAAAATTCAAGTTTTGTTTATTTATCTTACACTACTCCCACACTGGCATATCTGTAAATATTTGAGGGCACACACTGAAATAGAACCGATACATGTGACACATAAATGAAATCCGCGCATGATGCATGGGGACATGCTTGCTAGTGTGAACTCATTACAAAAATCAGCCATCAAAAAATCAAAATATAAATGCAAGCATGAAAAGTTGTTTCCGATTCTGCCGTCCAAAAAATGGCACAATTTTTTACCAGCAAGATTTCACTATCACTAGAAGTTGCAAGCTTTCAGTCTCAGTCTCCTCTCAATTCATAAGACAAATTCTTCAAAGTGTGTCTTGTAGATCATAACCAATGATAATCTCAGAGTACACAAATACAGAACAGAGGCCTAAAGCAGCAAATGATAAGAGTCATCACGGCAATGTGATGGACAACAAAAAATCTCCGAACAGTGATATGAGATTGCTTCTAAATGTCTCCTCACCTGCCACCTGTCAGTATCACTGAGTTTGATGGCAGTTGTTGCAGAGATGTCACAACTACTCTCCTCTGTTCATTCAGGTCTTAACTTCTCTGTGCTACTTCTTCGACCTTCAAACCACTGATGCTGGTGATGTTGTTCATGTCAGAGGTGAGTGGTATGCCCAGATTTCTTTTGAGTCTCAACATTTCCTTGCAAAAGTGTTGTCATAAGGGTTGAGCTTGGTGTTGCAGATTGCATGGCTGATGTATTTTATTTCTTGTTTGTTGATTTTTGCCAGCAGTTGGTGTTGGACTGTGTGTTTGTTGAAAGTGTTTTCCTTTGTTCTTTTCTCCATCCACTTGATTCTAAGAAGCCGCTGGTGGAACCATATCTCTGCTGATTCGATCTTATTTTCATTTGTTTTTCCGCACGTCCAGCCTTCACAGCCATGTAGCAAAACCGGTCAGAACAGAAACTTTAGAGTTCCGATTCTGAGGGCTGTTGGTATGGTTCTGTCTTTCCAAATGATGTTGAATTGGATCATTTTCTTTTTTGTCATTCCTTTCTAAATATCTACTAAGCAACACTAACATCACAAGGCGGAGGATGTGGCCTAGTGGTTAATGCACCTACCTAGGATGCAAGAAATCCAGATTCAAATCACAGACGTGACCAGTCCCCTCCACTAGATCTTAAGTGGTGGTCTACGTACTAGTCTTTTGGATGAGGTGATAAACTGTGGCTTTGTGCATGGCATGCATTCAGTGCATGATCCCATAGTAATGAAAGAGTCGTCTCTGGCAAAATTCTGTCAAAAAATCAACTTTTATAGATTAAAAAATAAATTACACCTGTACCTCATTGTCTTTGAAAAAATTATGTCAAAAAATCAACTTATATAGATTAAAAAATAAATTACATGCATACCAAGTTGACTTTGGAAAAAATTATGTCAAAATTTTTTTTTATAGGTTTAAAAATAAGTTACATGCATACTGAACGCATTTTTTTTATATGGCACAGTACTGCACTGACATGTTCTTCTTGGGCATAGCAGCCTGAATTTCACACAGTAAATCCATTACAACAAAAAATAAATACAATATAATATATCAAGTGATGCAGGACACAAGCGTTACTGGTGGGTGCAACACACAAATTTCATTTGAAGAAAGCATGATGAGACTAAAAGCCTGCAGCAGACAGTTTAAGGCAGCTTCTGTATGTACAAGTCTCTGTGTGCATACAGACAATCGCATAATGATATATTAACATTCTAAAGGCTTTTATGAATTCATGAAATTCACAAAAATTGAGGATTTCTTTTGCACAGTCAGAACTCAAAAATATTCTAATCACAATATCATACTAAATTTGTAAGTAACAAAACTCACCATTCAAGTCCAAACACAGACATGTTAGCAAATAAGATGCAAAAAAAAACAAACAACAAAAACAAAAAAAGCAAATGAACAATATAATTTTTTTGCAATAAGCTTCTACTCTACAGTACAGGTGGATTTGCGCAGAAGCATGGCAGTCAAGTACACAATGTTATTTTCTCATGATATGACTCCTTTTTTTGTTTGTTTTGTATCTCCTCGAGTAAGAGTCTGACATCTCTTTTCTTCTTTCAGTCCATGTGTTGATAAACAGAGAACTACTTGGAATCTGAGAGAGACAGAGAGAAAGGGAGAGAGAGAGAGAGAGAGAGAGAGGGAGAGGGGAGACAGAGAGAGAGGGAGAGGGGAGAGAGAGAGAGGGAGAAGGGGAGGGAGAGAGAGAGAGAGAGCGAGAGAGAGAGAGAGATTGTGTGTGTGTGATGTGTGTCTGTGTGTGTGTGTATGTGTGTGTGTGTGCATGTGTGTGCATGTGTGTGTGTGTGTGTGTGTGTGTGTATGAGAGTGCGCATGTGTGCATGCATGCCCGCTTGCATGCATTGTTGTTTTTTTGCCACGATATAACATCAAAACAGAAAATACTCAGCCATTTGATCCTACCCTTTCCAGCAAATCCAAAGCACACTCAACTCTTACAGATGCCAACCAGTGTTGCATAAAAGTCCCTCTATGATGGCTTAATGGAGATTCAAAATATTATTCTTATTATATGTGATCCATAAGACTACATACTATTCTAGAGTAGCCTATGGCCCTTTCATTACATATAATGTATTGGTTACATCTGCGCGAGAACCGCAGCACAAATTAAGTCAAAGACCCATGGCAAAGAATCCTTTGCAGAAACACATTCTATCTTCAGACAGTCTTGTTTCATGTCAATCAGAATCTCATGATGAAGTAAAGGCACCAGTGGTGACAATTATAAGTTTCATTTTCTCAAGATGGAGGTTATGTTAGGTACCAGGTACTGACTAACAATTTATTTCATAAAATGCACTTTACTGATAAGTAACATTTTCTAATTCACATAAACTAATCTTGAGAACTTAGACGATTTCATAATGGGTGTCTTCCAATGCAATATTATCCAACAACATTACCCAAACCAAACAAAAGCAAACTGGTAAACAAATTAACAAACACAATCACAACATCTGATAGAAAAAAGAAATTACCACTTAAGCCAAAAGCAGACCTAGTCCAATCAAAGCCAAAAAGCTGCTAAATGCAAACTCAGAAGGCAGAGGGCAGAGGTCGAAGGGCAGTCAGAGGTCAAGGATGTCAGGGTGTGACTTTGAAAATAAACTGAGTGACTTTAGCAAGAGGTTAGTTTGGAGCTTGAAAACTGAAAGCTGATGGCGTTAGTCAAACAATGCGACCCCAAAAATTTCTCAAACTAAACAGAAAACCAGCTTCCAAAGTCAATTTGAGAAAAGGAAGAGTGAAAAAAAGGGAAAAAATGAAAACAGAAAGAAAAACGAAAAGGCAGCATCTAGGAGGCCCAAACTTGGCTGCCTGTAGGGAAACAGACTCTGACCTTGACTGCCCTTGGCCTCTGGACTGGGCCCCTGACATGGTTTCCCTGCACTGCCATCCTCCACTGCATGCTCTGTCCCTGCCGCGGCTCTCTGTACTCCCTCCGATGGTGGATTAACCGGGAAGGGAATCTGCTCTTCTGAACTAGAACAGGGTTTGGCTGTTCCCCCTTCTTGAGCCTGATGACCCTCCCCAGGGGGAGGGGGAAGGGAACTAGACTGGAACTGTCCATCCCACAGTGCCCTAACACGAGTGAGGTAGTCGGACCAGACAGCGCCCCCTTCCCCAAGAGAGTGTAGGGCAAACAGAGTGCTGTACATGTCAGAGTGAACGCTCTGGCTGGGGGATGTAGGAGTGGGTGGGGGTGGCCGTGCACCACCTAGGCTAAGCGAGTTGTCCTGACTGAGGTTGGGGGTGGATAATGCACCTGAAGACACTTGGGGCCCAGGAGGAGGGGCGGACATTGTGGGTCGCTGTCGAGCAAAACTATCGGCCAGACTAAGGTTAGTAGGATGCGTCAGGGGATGCAAGACTCCATCACCACAGTGGGCAGACATTCCACCTTCACCTGGACTCAAGCGTCCATAGGCAATCTCCATGCTGGACTCGCTCCTTTGATCCAAGGAGGTGTTGTCCCGGGAATTGCTCAAGGATTCATGTCTCTCTCCTTCCATGGCGCCGTCAACATGTTGTGTAGCTGACCACTGCGCAAATTGGTCTTTCGCCTGGACTTTAACTTGGTCATCCTGAGTTTCAGAAATGGACACCACTGGGAGCTGCTCGGCAGGGACTGTGGATACCGAGGGGCTAGGAGGAGCACGGCCACGCCCAGTCAAATGAAAATCTAAGTCTGCAGCCAAGGCAACACATTCAAAATAGCAAAAAACAAATCATATAAACTCTACACCACACAATAACTGATAAACGAACTGTGTGATATTCTTACACAATGTGACAAAAAAACAAACCTACAAACATACAAAAATCTGTCAACACGTTCTTCTTGATTTAAATACACTATAAGCTCCTGATAAACTGGGCATGTTGACAAACAATAAACAGTTAAACAGCAGCAGTTATTATAGTAATCCGAGAACAAGTTTACCTGCAGGAAAATATTGACTGAACACACGAGTGTATGACTAAAGACTTGCTGATAGTGTATTAGCAATCAGTATGCTTGTGTTCAGAATTATATTGCCAAGATTCTGAGAAAATGAAGTATATCTTCAGCATAATGTGGGCTGTTTCGTTAATCATTTGTTTTGCTTTGTGACGTTCGTTTAATTAACCTCTTCACTGCGCTGTTGACGAGTGACGATCGTCATAGAAACCGTCGTCTGCAATGCTCTGTTGACGATCGCGGATCGTCCAGTATCAAACACTCTTTCTCTTTTCGTCTAGCACATCACAGAATCGTTCTATTTATGATTTGATTAGGTCCCTTGACAATCTTCGCTCTTTGAGTGCCGTTTGTTCAAGTTATTTAGATCATTTGCATAATTTATCACGATCGATTGGCAAGGTGCTACGAAGTTGAGCTTTCAGTTTTTGAAGCGCTATGGCTGTCCCACAACGAACCTACACAGTTGCAGAAGTTATTGAAGCAATTTTTCGAGATCAAGACAGTGGAGATGAAGACTTCAAGCCAGCTGGCTTCGAACTTCGTGAAGTTGATGCCAACGACCCAGATTTTGATGTGGAAGAATCTTTGGGTGACTGATCGTCTGAATCAAAGTAGGCCTATGGAGATCCGATTGTTCCAGATGCAGGTAGGTGTATTTGAGAGCTTTATTCATTTTATAACATGATTGCATTGCTTTCTTCTCAGTATATTTATAAATAGAACAGCTAAGTGTGTGTATTGATGGCTGAGCCCTTTGTTTGGGCCTGGTCAGCGAGCGAGCCAGTGACCGAGTGGGCAGTGTGTTCGACCTGTGGGCGTGTCACTCGTCGCTCGCTCGTTGCACGCTGTGTGTATCTTGTTGATGATTTGTTTTTCTGGTCGGCCTCTGCCCTGTGCTATCTCCCTGGCCTGTGTGTGTTTGTGTGAGGAGTAGGCTACTACCTCCATGGCCTGTGTGTGTTTATGTGAGGAGTAGGGTGGGAGCAGAGGGGTGTGCGTGTGTGAGAGAGAGAAAGAGAGACAGAGAGAGAGAGAGAGAGAGGACTGTTGGTGTGACTTTTTATAGGAAATTGAAAGCATTCAGTGATAATACTGACAGAAACAATGTTGTAATGAAGTCACTTTGGTAGCAGTACTCACTGGGTTTCTTTGCAGTGTTTGCTTGAGGAAAATGAAAGGGGGCGTGGCATGGGGGAGTAGCATGCTACCTATGTCAGTGTGTGTGTGTGTGTGTGTATGTATGTGTGTGTGGTGTGTGTGTGTGTGTGTGTGTGTGTGTGTGTGTGTGTGTGTGTGTGTGTGTGTGTGTGTGTGTGTGTGTGTGTGTGTGTCTTTTTTTATTTCATAAAATATGTGGAAATTTGAATCCTTGCTTTCATTGTGCTACAGGTATGGTAATGCAGCATGGTGATGATGTTCGGCCTGGACCTGCTGTTGCTGGGCCTGCTAGAAGGGGAAGGGGAGCAAGAGGGGGAAGGAGAGGACTGTGTTTAGAAGACTGCTTCCAGAACTACCACACTCAGAAGCGTTTTTACTGGGGATAGACACTGGGAGATAAAACCCTTTCATTTTATGTGTGGCTAGGCTGTGCTTATATTGTGGCTGGACACTGCTTTCTGACCTTTGTACAGTCTATATCTTCAAATCAGAGTGTGCTATAAACTGCTTGTGAGCTCCTGCATCACTTGATTACATCATCATTGACTTTAACATTTTTTTTTATTGCATTTCAAAGAGTACATGTGACACTCTGGTACATTATTTCATTTTGAAATTGTCATAAACACAATCTTCATTCAATTTCCTTTCATTTGATATATACTTTTATGTATCTATCTTCAATGCCTTCTGAATTATAAGCAATTGAAAATAATAAGCGTGATTTTTGTCTGTTTCTGAAAAAAATCTTAGCATGTGTCTTAGCAAAACATGATAGCAGCGAAAGGGTTAATAACTTTCAAAGGTTTTCCGCACCATGTGTATGACTGCTGACAAATCAATAAAACTAGATACAGTTTTGTTAACATTAAATGAGATTTTTTTTAAAGAACTGACAATATTAAAATGTCCAAACTAAACAGCAATTGACATATGTTGCTCATTTGTAAAACCTGAACAAAAGATTCTGGTAAATTGTATTAAACATTTTAAAAGTCTCTAACAAACCAAACAGCAACATGAAAAAAAAAAGAATAATATATAAAGACTATAAACAAAGAAAGAGCAGCGCAAGTGTTAGCAAGGAAAAGAGAAGCAAAAGGCGACAAGGAACAACATCTCACCTCCAGAGAAGAAATATTCAGCATGAAGAACGAACGTCTCAATGATGGAACTCACAGTGCCTGCTGTCAGCATGTTGGGTCTGAAACCAGACAAGCTGAGATGCATGAAACAATTCAAGCAAATCATACACATGAATTATAACACACTGTAGACATCTGTCCATACATAAACAGCCGGTGAAAAGAAAATGGTTTAATTTACAGCTGGGTAAATGCCAAAACTGTGCGCAATCTTGCATAATCAAAATTGTGTGCACTCTTTCATAATCAAAATTGCATGCAATCTTGTATAATATAGATCTCGACAGAATTTTGGGCAGCAAAATGTAGCAAATGTTTTTCTTTATTCATTATAACCACTTTTATAACCAGTTGTGAAACAAATGAGATAAGAGTTGCGAAAGATACTGACTTTAATGCAAATGCCATTGTGGATCTAGCTTTTTTAGGCCCAGGGTTCTACCATCTCTCACACACACACACACACACACACACACACACACACACACACACACACAACACACACACACACGCGCGCATACACATGCACTCTCTCTCTCAGATTCCAAGTAGTTCTCTGTCTCTCTCATACAAATATCAAGCAGAAACAGATGTCAGAGGTCGAATGAAAGGTTTTACTTACGTGCTTTCACCCCTTGCCCACAGCAGGTTAGGTCCCATGACAATGGCAATGTTGCTGGGAGTCATTTTGTTGATATGACTCCTCTCAGAAAGTATGGCCAAAAACTTGATCAAATACCTAAAAGAAAATCCTTTTAATATGAATAAGAGAAAAAGGACGACTTGTATAGGAGGAGTTGGGTTGAGGGAGGCGAAGAGAGAGAGAGAGAGAGAGAGAGGAGAGAGAGAGAGAGAGAGAGGAGAGAGAGAGAGAGAGAGACAGACAGACAGTCAGACAGACAGAGACAGAGAGAAGAAACAGAGACAGAGACAGAGAGAGGAGGAAAGAAGGAAGACACAGTGAAATAAACCGTTTTTTGTTAACCCGTTCAGTGCCTATAAGCCGTCAGCTGACGTCGTACAAAAAGTGTTGCTATATTGCCTATAAGCCGTCCGCTGGCGTTGAAGGTGTTTTCCGATTTTTCGTTCACAACTGTGTGAGCCAGTAAGCACACAGGAACGCTGCACAGTGAGCTATAAGTGTCTACAATATAAAAATAGGATGTAAATTAGGATACGTCATAGGGAAGACACCTTTATTGTCGCTAATGATTTGGTAACTGGACCACGTGAAGTGGAGCACAATGGCGACGCAATCTTCAACAAGCCGGAATGGTGGCTCACGTCAGCGAACTTTCACGACTCTAGAGGCCATTCAAATGATTTTAGAGCATGATGACGATTGAGAGGATTTGTTATCTGATTATTCGCTTCAACATGGGGGTGAAGAAAGTAACCATGACGATGCCGACATTCAACGCATGCTGGCTGAATCGATGCACGCAGACGATAACAAGTACGAGTCAGACTGCGATTGCCGTGGTCAGTGCAAGTGGCGAGCACGCAGGCCGTGACATTCGGACTTTGGTGGACCCAACAGCAGTGAAAGTGATGATGAGAGGGGTCACGCACGTGTTCGTGGTGTGGGAAGGGGGAAAGATGAGAAGGGGGAGAGGGAGAGGAGAGGTGCAGAGGAGCTGTGCCCCAGTTAGAAGGCATGGCAGGGAGCGTGGCGATCAGCAAAGTGTTGTGTTCACTGAAAATTAGTTGGCCTCCAAATGGACAACAGTCAGACATTCCTCAATTTTTAGAAAACCCAGCTTTGAAAGTGGGAACTGGGGACATGTGCTACACTTTTGTCAAGCTGTTTCTCACTGATGAGCATGAGCTGATTGACTTATTTGAATGAGGATTCTGATTCTGGGCTTATTTTCTCTTGTTTTGATTGCAGAACCTGAAGAACAGACAGAACCAATTCATGAGTGTCATGTAGTTTGACTGTTCAGTGTCTGAGTACAATGACTGTCATGTAGTTTGACTGTTCATTGTCTGGTACAATCACTTATATGTGTACTGAAACTAGGTCTGTCATTGTTGGGACGGTTACTTACTTATGTGTCTGCATGAATTTAGAATCATTTCATGAACATTTTATGATGTCATATGTTTTGTTTTCATTAATGTATATAAAGTGACAACAAACAAGTCATTTTCAGTTGTTTTTTTGTTTGTGAGTGTGTTGGGTATCAATCTGTAGAGATGGAAACTTACTTTTTAGACAACACAAAAAAATTATTTCCACTTTGGAATGCCAGGACAGGTCTTTGCAATCAAACTAAAAGAAAAATAAGCCCAGATTCGTTCGTTTTCCTTCAAAAAACACATATGTTTCTTTGATGTATCTCATAGTTTTTGCACTAGAATTTTTTGTTAATTATTACCCTCGAATCCTCAAAATTCTCCGGCAATTTTTTGTTAATTATTACCCTCGAATCCTCAAAATTCTCCGGCAATGGGGAAACACATTTACATTTTTCTCCGGCACTGAAAGGGTTAATGGAAAGGAATAAATTAACCACAAATACCCAGGGCAACAATACCTTACCAATGAACAGACAACCATCTCCCACTTCCAGACGAAACACAGCAGCCATGTTACCAAAAGCACAAAGCACAGGGAGACAGATGGGGGGGGAGGGGGGGGGGGGGTGTCCGTGCTCTGCATGATCCATTCGAATCTGGTCATCAGTTCCTTGTCTTCAAACTGAAAGGCAAGGTAGGGAGATGACAAATCCCAGAACTAAGCCGCACAACATGCGCCATCCAGACCCAGCCCAGGAACCAGACCAAGAGAGAATGAAAAAGCCCTTCTTTGCTTTACTCTGGGCCTTCATCTCTCTACAGGGCAGCCTGCTCAGCTACCAGCTTGCTTAGCTCTCACTCTTCTCCAATTACTATAGTCTTGACACCAGACATCTGGAAGCTCCTTACATTTCTTTACCCCAACCACAGACGGTGTGCGTACTTTCACAAAAGCAGGCAGAAATAATACTCAAGACACAGTTTGACATGCTTTTCAGTTAGCTCTGACATGCCCCCTAAGGGATCCCAAGTCCGCTGTTTCTCTTATCATCTGTCATCTGGACTTTCACTGTAGTCATCAGGCCTGATTCCCTGAAGCCAGCAGCCAAGCTGAAGATCAAACTTAACAAAAAAAACCCTAGGGTGCTGGATGGGACCCACAGCAACACTGCCTCACCACTGACCAATCACCCTCCAGCTCCCGAAGCCACACAGTAGCCATTTACATCAAGGCCTTAAATATAAAAAATATAATGATCATGCAAATATGCAATATACTACAATGCATGAAAAACAAATATCAAGGAAGAGATTAAATAATATACACTTCAATTTTCCAACACAATCAACAAGGGCACTGACTATTTTCTCCAATATTTCGGCCCTTGGCCTTCCTCAGGGTAAAATGACAATAAAATCGTATGATCTCATCTACATTAGAGAATTCATCTCACTTCCTTTAAAATATCGCATCAAATCATATGGGGCATGAATGTACAGGCAAACACATAGAAGAGGTTAAATATAGCATAAGACTCCTGTTACAACACATAAAGCTATATGACTCTTGTTACAATACAAACATATATTCACGTTACTTGCTTACTCACCTGCCAAAAAATGGAAAAGCAAAACACTCACATATTCAATTACATCCTTACCTGAAATTATTGTAGTTGCAAGGAGGAAGTTTATTCACAGTTGTATACAATGCTTGAAATTTTGGATCATGGGCACTGAAACACAAAACAAAATTCAACTGATCACAAATGCATCTTAATCAGTGAAAGCATTTCAAAAGACAACAGTCTGTCCATGAAGAATTTTCTCATTGCACTGATATCTAGATATCAGTCGCTTTTCTTCCCTCTGATTTTCAGTCTGCTTTTTTTATTTGGAGTACCATTGCTTAAATTATTTAACAAATCTGTTTTTCATTCTGCCTTTCAAAGAAAAGTGCTGATGCTTAAATGACGCTTAAATTATTTAAGAAATCTGTCTCTCATTCTGCTTTTCTAAGAAAAGTGCCAGTGCTTAAATGAAGCTTACATTACTTAACAAATCTTTTTTGATTCTGCTTTTCAAAGATAAATGCCAATGCTTAAATGACTAACCAAATTGTGGTTCTCATTCTGCTTTTCAATTTACAGATCCAGTACTGAACTGATTATCAAATATGTTATGACATAATGACAATTTCCTATGGCAGTTTTAAAAGGTAACAGCACAAGACTGGTAAGCTTTCTTATTTTTGAGTCTAAAATCCTCCCTTCAAGAAAGCTATCTCTAACATTATTACCATTACCACTGCTACTAGTTATTCAACAATTATACTACCACCACTCACAGTTGTGAGGCATGCATGAATTCTGAGTAGAGATCAAAGGTTAACATCGGTTCTGGAAGCTCTCGTAAGTACTGCTTCAGGACACCTGAAAAAGAAAAATATAAATAAAAATAAGCATTATCCAGCACCATCATCAAAAGAGTCTGTCAAGACCAATACTGATCAAGAAATGCAAAATTCTTTTTCTTCTTCTTTCATTCACTATTTACATGGTCAGGTCAATTTGGGAGATGCATGTGGCTATTTTTTATCAATTCCTGCTGGCTGTCCTGTTGAAGTGCAGGACTTGGTGCTGCTCCACCTGAAGGGACCTCAATGGGTGAGCGTCATTCTCGTCTGATGTAGATGACCATGTAGACATTTGTGTTATACTGCATGCTACTGTGGTTTGTTACTCTGATATCAGCCCTCTAGGTATTCTGTAGGTTTGACACCACCCTTAGCTTATGGTCAAAAGACCTACCATGTGAACCACAGGGCTAGGGCTTTGGGCCACCCTTATTCACCATATGGCCCTGTCATATGACATAGGTTATTTTCTATGTGTGGGCTTGCCAAAGGCCATGTGACTTGACTTCAGATATTTCTCTATCACCCATTCTGCCTATCTCCATGTCAAATAATTTGTTTATGTTGTCTCTAATGGACCAAGTGCTCCTGTAAAAGATCTTTTTCTAGTTCTTGGTATTTTCAGTCTATGAGATGATCTGATTAAATTATTATTATCACTGGCATTATTATAATTATTATTGTAAGATGGTACGAACCTGAGATAAACTCATAACGTACAACAAGATTTTATTTGGAATTGTAAACTGATGACAGTGTTACAAATATAACATACACCTACTACAGTATGAGATCAGTGCAAAAAAAAAATTCCATATTACAACAAAATTCAAGTCCGGTTTGTGCTGAATTACTATATGCCCAAATACCTGCCTTTCTTATCAAACTGCAAATCCATGACAGAGAGCCGACTGATACATTCTGACCACATCTACACACAAGAACAAAGCTCCCACACACCAAGCAAGTAGTATTACAATGGATTCCTGCCCAATATGGTATCTAGAGAAACAAGCAAGCAGAATCTTTGACAATGGCAGGAAGCAAACCAAAACGCCAACATTCCTTCTCCTTCAGAGATGTGAAGATCATAATTAAGAAAACCATCCATCCTGAATACAATAAAACTAATCACCTCAACTGTCTTGAATGTCAGTAGTAAAGTATAATCTTTCACCTATGGACTGGACATCGCTACCTGCTCTAACATCCAAATGTGCCTGCTACCTTCTCTAACATCTAAATGTGCCAAGTTGGGCCCTCTTGCACAGATAAAAGTCCACAGCCAGGTGGGATCACAGTGCTCAGAACACATTCTAAAGCTCTGCCCATTGTTCACAAACAAAAAAATCAAGCAGCAGGTTTACGGGACAAAAAAGTTCTACAGCAAAAAAAGGAGCTTGCTGAAGGCTACAATCTTCATTCAAACCATGAACTGACAATTTGGGGAGTGACCATTTTCAAATGCAAAAGAGGAAGAAATACCACCACAGTACAAAGGTGCTTAATTCATATTCACATACCTGCCACAGTATGAGGGTCTGTGCTGAACTCTTCCATATCTACAGCATGGGCGTCAAAGCAGGCCTGCGCACAAGACACAAACACAATCCAGTTAGTCAAGCTACATCATTTTCCCCACACATGCACATCTGTCACTGAAATTTTGTATGCTTATAAATTATTCAATTTGAATAAAACTTGTTTTTCTTTTTTTGTGTGAAATATCAGTGTCTTCATACATAAAAATTATACAATTTCATATATATTTAGTAAAAAGATGCACAAAATCAACAATAAATATAACACCCTGTACTAAACTGGAACCAGTGCTTAACACATTTCTGATGGCAATCAACAATTTGTTGTTCACATAGAATTACTCCTATGGACCGCAAACAACAAATTTCTGGTCATGACTACCAATTTACGTTTATTTGTATAATTGAAAAATCAATATATTCTTGCATTAATGCTCATGCAGATGTTATATACATCAATGAACTCATTCTTGGGGGTTTAAAAAATTGTCTGTAGAAAACTAGATCTCAGTTCATATCTGCCACACATCTATGTCAAGATGACTACCTGCATTTATACTACTAATCTGAAGATACAAAACCATATACATTATTTCAAACTCACCTTTAATTTTTTCAGTTTCAGAGCAGAACCTGCTATTCTGAACAAGCCCTGCAGACAGATGCAATCAGAACTATATTAAGTCAAAAAACATCATTTATAATAGTCAAGAATATCTCAGGGAATACTAAATTTTAAGGAATAGGTTCTGAGATGCATTGACATACTGAATGATTGTACTGCAAAATGACCCTAACCCCCCCCCCCACACACACACACACACGCACGCACGCGCGCGCACATGCATGCAATAAAACTGTTAGTATATACCAGGTAGAAAATTCCCTCTTACTTCCATCAACAAACAGCAAAAAAGGTTAAGATCCTTGGAAAAAACATTAAAAATAACACGAAAAAAATCCATGCCTTTGAATTCACTATCCTCTCTACCATCCAGATGCATATTTGTTTCTGAAACAAGTAACTACAAGATTGCTGAATGATTCAGCAAAATATGAGATATCAATTTTCTCAGTTTTTGTCAAACTTTGGTTTCTAGAACAAAACCCAACTCACACAATCATTTACTTGCCACAAAAAAAAAAAAAAAAAAAAGAAAATGTTGCAGTTAGCATTTTCAATACTATTATCATCAAAGTTTCTTTACACAAAATCTGCTGTTACAGAGAAGTTAGGACAGCCAAGCAAAAGTAACAGAACTGGGTATAAGCTTTGACTGTTGAAGGAAAGTTTTTTTCGAATTACCTCCTCCTCCATGCCAGTGTCTAGCAGAGTCAAGATGCAAGCCTCCAGCACCAGGGAAATATCTCGATCCATCACATAAAAATGTTCCTCCAACGGCATTCCAAACATTGGTTTTGATGGGGATGCCTCTGAACACATACATACATACATACAAATATACATATTTGCACCACACACACACACACACACACACACACACACACACACACACACACACACACACACAAAGATACACACATACACACACATACTTACACACACACACACCCCATCTTCATAAACTATTTATTGTCAGGTTAACTTAAAAATTGTACTCACACATAAACACACACACACACGCACACACACCCCACACACACACCACACACACACACACACACCCCCATCTTCATAAACTATTTATTGTCATGTTAACTTAAAAGTTGTACTCACACATAAACACACACACAAACACACGCACCCCACACACAAACACACCCCATCTTCATAACTATTTATTGTCAGGTTAACTTAAAAGTTGTACTCACACATAAACACACACACACACACACACACACACACACACACACACACACACACACACACACCACACACACACACACACACACACACAACCCCATCTTCACAAACTATTTATTGTCAGGTTAACTTAAAAGTTGTACTCACCACAAACACACACACACACACACACACACACACACACACACTACACACACAACATGCACAGATTCTCACCTATGGTTGCCTTCATTTTGGGAATCATTTCTTCAATGGCTTTCAGAGCATTTTTGTGATATGTGGCTTGAGCTTCTAGCAACTGTAAACAGATCAAATGAAAAAAGTGTGTTAATTGTCTGGAACATTTGCTAACCCTTTCAGTACTGCAGACCAGTTTACCGGCCCAGCTTGTTACTACCCTTCAGTCCTATGAGGAGGAAAACCGGCGCGCTCACACATTCCCTTAATTCCTGGGTTTCTGGGGTGAAAAAGAGTGCAAAACGGGTATTTGAGTAAACCCGATCGAGGTTGTTCGAGCGGAGTATGAAATATTAAGTGTTATATACCGTTGTGTGCGGAACTGAACGTAGATTTTCTTTAAAGCCATCAGTTTGAATTTGAGTGCACGCTGTTTGTGATGGGTGACGACAAATATGACAAATACCGTAGTCACATGTAAACAATTAATGACAAATTACGCAAACAGGTAACTGAACAAAACAGAAGCATGCAGACATGTGTTTACTTACAGTTTGATGTCCCCCACTTGTGTAGAACGAGTATCCGATCACAAAACAAGATATCCAGTCACAAATTGTCATTATGTAATCATTGTCACAACTATTATGTTTCCATTCACCTTTGTGTTTTTCTGGTTCCCTGCTATTCGCCGTCTTGCATTTTCATTCGCAAATGCTACCTAATCTTCAAACACTTTGTCCGTGTAGTACAGTTTGAAACATTCCAGAGGTGTAATCGAACTGTCTATCACCCGCACGGGGCCCGCTCGCCTTGAGTAGAGTGGACGAATATTTTCATCCTGTGGGGGTGGAATGTACTCCCCACATGTCCATTCAAACCGCGGGCGCCGGTGGTAAAAAAGTGGCAAAGTTCATCACCACTTTCACTTGCACGGTTCATAACTACATTCAGCTCCTCTCTTTCCTCTTCATTTAACTCGAACAGGTCAAAATCGTCTAAATTCTGATATAAATCGTCGTCAGAAAACTGGTCAGCGTCATCGTCCTCCATTCTGTACCAGAGAAGTGACAGAGAAAGTGAGTGCGTGCAGAAGTAACCCCATGTAACCCATGTCTAAAAACAAAGAAGCTAGGAAGTTGGGAAACTTTCCCACGGGAAGGGGTGGTCAGTATTTGCCTTATCATAAACAGTTCTCCCGAATCCCATTACTTCCAGCTGGCCGCTGGAAGGGGAGACATAAACAAGCCCCCCTGGTGCCGTTAAGTGTTAACAGATACCGCTACCGCCGGTTTTCCGGCTCGCAGGTCTGAAAGGGAGAAGCTGGGAGAGGAATTCAGGAAAAGGGAAGTAATCGTCAGCAGATATTCAGTACTGAAAGGGCTAAACATATCACATGAAAAAATGTATGTTGGTAACCTGAAATATCTGAATCTCACAGCACAGTCCACCCTGTATCTTACAATTCATGCATGTGTACATGTTTCTCTGTGTGTGCATGCATGCATGTTTGCGCACGTGCATATGTGTTTAACTGTATGTGAGTGTGCATGCTTCTGTGTGTGTGTTTTGTGTTTGTGTGTGTGTGCACATGTGTGTGTGTGTGTGTGTGTGCACATGTGTGTGTCTGTGTGCATGCATATGTGTGCACATGCATGTCAGTGTGCATGCTTGTGTCTGTGTGACTGAAATCTTACAAACAAAAGCCTGAACACTGCAGTTTTCAATATCAAATGATGTCCTGGACATAACTTTCCAATTACAACTAAAGTCCACAAGAATGGTGACTTAAATAATTTGGTTTCTGGCATGTATCCTCTGATCCATTTGTTTCATTCTAACCCTGATAACTTCAGCAGAAATGTATTCAAAATATCTTATTCCAAAGACAGAAGCCAGCAGAAGCCAGTGAGCCTGCCAAGCACAATTAGCCCTTTGACTCCTGAACCCTGTCTATTTGTATCTTGCATTGTCAACCATGCTACCAAAGCAAGAACCCTTTGATTCCCTCAACCTATCCAGCAGCTTTCTACAGGAAGCTGGTGGATAGTGTGAGGGAGTCAAACAGTTAAGTTTTTGCAGGGGTGGCTAGGATGCAGGAGTCAAAAGGTTAAAGAAAAATAATGGCCTGCTGAGGGTCAAACCTACAACTCCTGTTTTGCGCCCATCTTGTTTTCTATCTTAAATATGTATTCCCATTCTAAACCAAATTTAATTCCAGTGACATTTCAGCAAGGCCACAAAATGGAAAAAAAACAGGGAAAAATAGATATTATTTGAAAAATATGTATATGCACTTCACAGTAGTTTCTAATACCAGAATACTTACAGTAAGTAGTAATGAACTGTGTTCACTTTCTTTGGAGATGAAGTTGCAGAGTTCGATGCTGAGATTATCCTGTGAACAACCATACAGGTAAACAAAGGATAATCATATCATTTTATCATGATCACTTCATTTTGGTTGTCTCCACATCTTACACTCTTACAGTTCAACATATAACAAACTTCAAAAACTGAGTACAAAACAAACTTCAGCACTGAATACAAAATATAACATATTTCAGCACTTAGTACAAAACCTGAAATATTTTGGCACTTTGCACAAAACAACAAATTTTACCACTCAGTTTCAAATGTAAGAAACTGTAGTACTCTGTACAATGTAATGTATAAGAAATATCAGCACTTTTTAACTTGTTCTCTTTCATTTTGCTTCACAAGCATGACGACTGCAAACAACAATAAAGACATAAACAGAAGAGAAAACATACAAATAGATACATGTGCACGTGCATGCATGCAAGGACATATGTACAAAAACACCACACACACACACAGCACACACAACACACAGAACACACAGACACACAGACACACACACACACACACACACACACACACTCACTCTATCTCTCTCTCTCTCAAGATTCCAAAACCAATAAACGGCAAAGATTCCTTTCACATGAAATTGTTCAGCTATTCTGTTATACTCTGTTCCAGAGTGCATATACAAATTGTTCATATCAGCATTCAGTTTGGAACATTTCACAGTTTCTTGGACTTGGAAAATACCAACAAAGATTTCTGTTAATATATTTGCTTGATGCAATTTCTGGGTGCAATCGAAAAGACACAAATGTGTTTTTAACCCACCATTAAAGCAGTAATACTCTGTTTTGGGGTGTAAGCATACTCAGTGTTTTTGCGTTTCTCGAAGCAACTGAACACTCACACAGCAAACAGGTTTTCATTGTGCATATCTATACTCTACATGCATATACACATAATGGGAGTATCAGGCACTACCAGGTTTGCTAATCATGTCTGAATTGAGAGAGATGAAGTGGTTGTCAGGCACAAGCATGATTCCTCATGTACTGACCCAGGAGATGATAAAAATGTCCACATAAGCAGGTTAAAACCAGACCTTACAAATGTAGTAAATCAGTATCCTAACCACTCAATGATAAGGCCTATCACCAATGGGAACACGGGCACCTATCACATTTATTGTATATGTTTATGATGATCATAATAATGATTAAAAGTATTACTGACACACCTTTATAGTTTCCACTTTGTTGCAAGCTTCATCATATTCATCCCTCACAGCATCAGCTTTTGCTGCTGCTGATGCCATGTTTGCTCCGGGAGCATGTGACTGGCGCACTGCAGAGTTGAACCTGAATGCAACACAGAAGATGCCTTATGTTGTAAGTGAAACTCACTATCAACACCAACAACCACACACACACACACACCAGAGCACACACACACACATACATGAACACACCACACACACTCACGTATAACCTGAACACACACACACACACACACACACACACAAACACACACACACACACACACACACACACACACACACACACACACACACACACACACACTAACACACACACACACGTGTCAAACATTTTTCTGTATTATAATAGGTATTCCAAAGTGCTCTTCGCGGGCGGCGAAAAGTACGGCAAAGTGCGATTTTTCACTGGTTTTCAACTTGCTCGTTCTCAACAAAATGCAGTGTCAGAAATAAAAAACATAGATCATGTTGATCTGTGATCCTTTAAGCTTTGTTTAAAGTCAAAATAAATCAATAAGTGTAACATTTACCGTTTGAAATATGCTTTTGATGATGGGTACTAAATTGCGATTTTGCTGCAACTGGAACGACGAAATCGGAACGCGGTTTTGACACCTACCTTGAAAACTCGCCTCGCGGAGATAAGCTGGGTCAGATATCAACAAACCATTTACACAGTCAAAAAGACGACAAACTTGCTTTCATCCGATGTAAAAAGTGAACTGATAGGCTTCCATTTAGTCGGTCGTTTCGTGCGTTAAAAACTTCCGATGATTTCGCAACCTTACTCAAAACCAATCTCTCCATATTTTCCACTGTGCAAAAGGTCAAGGTTTCAATTTTCAACTTCTGCTAGTTGCATATGGATTCAACCACTGGCTGTCTTCCGCGAGGACTGAGAAAAAGCAACATATTTTCGCTTTCCCTTAGCGTCTGACGCGCAATGGCGGACACGCGCGAAGATCGTTCGGGCGAGCACATGGACGTCGAAGTTTACGTCGACCGCTCCAGCCACGACGAATCAAGCGATCCAACTTATCTAGAGGGTAAGTGAAATATCTTGCAGTTTGTTTACTATTACTTTTCGACATTTTGTTTCCTGATTTTAGAATATAATTGTTTGGAAAGCGCACAGCTGCAGCACCCACAGTATCATGAATATGTTAGAAGGTAGGGGTAGGTGACGGTTTGGGGTGCGGTAATTTTACAGAGAGTGAGATCAGGCATATGATTAAAGGAAAATGTTTACAAAAGATTTTTTTAATAATCCATGCCTTTATTATATTTATTTATAATGATGTTAATGAGAGATTAGCGATTTATTGTGGTCACGTGACCAACGCTTTGATCATCGATAGTCGAATCGGCCGAGTGCCCTCCCTTGACTTCACTCGATCTGGTTCAGTGTCGTTCAATAATTTCACAATGTTACACCTTCTTTTTTTCTGCCTTTGTGTAAACTTCCTGAATGGTACCATTGAAACAAATTTGCATGTTTATCAATCCTATTATTTTTAGGCCCAATATTATTATCACCTAAATCTAGTTCAACAGCTTTAAAAGTTTATTATTATTATTAATATTATATATTTTTGTTGTTATTATTTTACTATCATTATTCATTATTATTTATCATTATTATTATTATCATTATTTCATTATTAGTTTACTATCATTCATTACTATTTATTATCATTACTATTATTGTCATCAAAAATATTTAAACAAAATAAAGTAGGCCTACCAGGTTAATGGGTTGGACACTATGAACCTTCCTAACTAGGCCTATAGTGTTTATGAGATAAATTTTGTTGTGCTGATTTGAGTAGGCCTAAATGTATGGAACATTTTACTTTGCCCACTGCTTTGTGAGTTAGGGTAAGGTATTATAATTTTATTTTCAAAGCTGACAATAATACTGGTAGGCTTCTTACAGCTCCACACCAATCTCTCTCTCTCTTGATCCTTTCTCTCTTTGACAGGCAGGGAAGTTAATTGAGCAGGGGTACAAAAGTCCTTGTGTTCCTGCATGTTTTATGTTCTTGTTTTTTGGATTTGTTTTTGTTTTGGTCAGTATTTGCCTCTTGCTCTGTATGTATAGGCCTGTTTGTCCCTACAAATGGGATTTTCACATTAGGCTACAGGATAGAACAGATAGATGTACTAATACTTTCCCTCTACACTTTTTTCTCACAGATGATCTCTTCATGAGGATGAAGGAGCGATTTCTTAAGACTGGCAGAGGGCGGAGACCTAGTCTTTTGGACAACTTTGACAGCAATGATGATGAACTGCATCTTAACATGTTTTAATTTCCTGTCACTTGTGAAGGGGAATCACTGATCATAGACACTGACAAGTATTTTTTTACATTTCATTACATGTTTTTTGTAAAAAGAGATGATTTCTATCTTTTGTGCTTCCAGTTTAAGTTGAAGGCCAGGACAGTTATCTACTGTGATTAAGCAACAGTGAAAGGTCAAGACAATGATGTGGAAGCTTTTGATAATGTTCTACACAAGTTAAGGAACAGTTAAAGGTCAAGACATGTTTTAATCGTTGTTTAATGATAAAAAACAAAACAAATTGGCATGTAAAAACTATGAAGATGACTTCTTTGAATGAATGTTGTTGATGTACATGTCTTGTTTGATTCGATATGTAAACAAAACGCATTATTTGTTACTATTATCAGCTGACATTTGTTATAATTTTGTCATCTGATTTTTGTTTACAGAAAGATTGAAACCTAATGTCTTGTTTGTTATACTGACAGATCATAAAAAACTGATCATTTTGGTATATGGTACTTTGCAGTAGGATGAATGTGACAGAAGTTACGGAGTCTTGCAAAAAGCTAAAATACACATTTTTTTCAAAATAGGTATTTTATCCTTACCCAAATATGGTTTGATTAAACATACAGATGTCTGGGGTTGTTTTACATTGAAAGAGTTTGTCATGCTGAGCAATTTGATATCAAAACCATTTTTGTAACTTTAAAGTGAAAAAAGTTATGGTGCACCAAATATGTGTAAAATTCGCCATTTTTTTCACTGTGACAAATCGGCATATTTCGCATTTTTGACATCTGTTAACTTTTCAACCAGCTTTCAGATGAAGCTGGAAAAAATTAGGGTTAAATTCCTTAATATGTTTATCATATATGATTCATTTCAGTGTCACTGTATTGTATTTCTTAAAGATAATGGAGTTTGAAATTAATGAAAATGGGTCCCTTGCCCAGTTGTTTAGAATGGAGGCGTCCAATTTTGCTATTTTTTGTCATTTTCAAAGGTCTGTATTTTTATTGATATGCATTTCTGTCCATATGTTTTTTGCACATCAACTTAACAAGTAAAAACCTCCTCAGAAATTATTTTCTGGGCTTGTGTGATTTTATATGTGTGTTCAAGGCATGTCTGAATATGGCCTAAAAAAACGTGCGAAATTTTTCTAAGTCCAAAAAAGAAAGGAAAAAATCATAAAAAATTTATTTTTTATCCCACATTAAAAAATAAAGTATGTATGTGTTCAGAATGAAAATCTCTATTTTCCCAGCTGATTTTTATACAGATAATTCAAATTTGAAAATCACTTTGGAATACCTAATTATAAATTATACCCATCTGCTCTTGTGACAACAAAGGGGCAGCACATTTATCAAAGGGTATGCATACATCCTGATGCTTCACAACATTCCGAGTGATAAAAACGCAAAATGATTACAACGCACGCACGCACGCACGCACGCACGCATGCACGCACACACACACACACACATATCCGTTGTGATCCTTGTATTTCTATACAAATGAGACATAAACTAACCTGTTCTTTGCTGAATCCATGTCTAGCGTTGATTTGCTGAGATGTTTTCGATGTTTCATTATGCTTGGGATGTCAACCTGAAACGTATTTTGACATACTATTTATCTTTTCTTTCCTTTTCGGTGTGTAATCACAACCACACAAAGAATGGAACAACAGGTCAGAAAGAACTAACAGTAATGCTATGATGAAGTTATCCAGCACTAAATGCCTTTGTACAATGTAAATGTAAAGAATACAATTATAAAAGTACTGATGTAAATATTGGCTAGCATCACACTCATATACACATACATGGACACACACAAATACACTCATTCGCATGCACGCATGCGCGCGCGCACGCACACACACACACACCTATACATACACACAACCAACACCACAATACAATATACAACTAAGGCTACACAACTTCAAATTTACAGAGCATAGTCACAGTTCTACTTTTTTCTTTAGATCTGAATGATTTGGTGAAGATGGACAGTTGAAACAGATGCATTTTCAGCTGTGTTTTGAAAACAAGGAAAAAAGGATTATAGATTGTCAAGGAAATGAGTTCAAGACAGCTTTAAGTTAGGTCTTTTGAGGAGCACTTCAGGACTTGATTGCAAACGGCAAGAACATTGACAGAACAAAATAAGTATGCATGACATAAAACTATCCTCATTCCTAAAGAACAAGCAATACACATACAAATGTACAAACCTTTCGTAGCAAAAAAATTTAGACATAGAAAGTTAAAAATGCGCGCAACAAAATTGATACAGTACAACTTTCTCCTTCACACACACACACACACACACATGCACGCACATACAAAACATTGTGATTGTGTATTTATCAATGTTTGCATCAAAATACAGTTGTTGTATGTGTCATTGTAGCAGTAGAACAAGAAACTTTCACACATATTTTTTCAGTGGATTAAGAACAACCCAGACATGTTTTTTTAAATTAATCTTTAGTTCATTTATTTTTTATAGTTTCAGTAATTTCTCACACAGTGAGAATATACATAATAGGAATCTTATCTTTTAAAACTTTTCTTAACATATAGTTTATGTTAGAGGACAAAGGTGGTGCATGCATTACAGAATCTCTTTCTCTATGTCAAATAGATGGGCAATGAGGGTATGCATTATAGACACTATCTCAGTTAAATCAGGTTTTTTTTTCTTTTCTTTACATGAAAATACTGATTGATTTGAAAAAGTGAAGAGATAAGTCTAAAACTCTATCTCCGTTAAACTGTTTTCTTTTCTTTATATATAAAATGTATTTATTCGAAGAAGTGAAAGGAAAAGTCTGAAAACAAAATTCCACAGACTGAACACATCAGACACATACCTCAGCAACAGTCTGTAATGGGATGAGCACGTCATGCTCAATGTCCAGCTCACATTGCAATTCTTCCCTTGCTAAGACACTCTGACATTCTCCACACTGCTGGCAGATGGCCCTGAAAGGAGGCAAACACACTACACTAGAAACTTTGATGATAATCCAGTCATCTAGTGAAGTGCTTATAAAATGACTGACTGGAAGGCCATTAGTTAACATCCCCACTGGTCCTAAATATTCAATGTGGGATTCTTCTGCCTGACCAACTCCTAGCCAGAGTTAAGCATACTACAGACTCAATGGGAAGACTGGAACCGCACAGTCCAGTGTTATCCACTTCATGGATGCATTATTCATTGACAGTGTTTTATTTGCTGACCAACACTGTAGGTGTCTTTATCTCTCAGGCCTGGCTGACACTAGGATATATTATAATGGTAAGCACAGAGTACAGCTGTCACATAGTCTCCCTTCAAGATAGAAACTCAACTCCATCACAGTCTCCATCCCAGACAGACACTCCATACTATCACGATCATTATCTGCATTATCGAAGATAGAAACTCCAGTCTATCACACAGTATCCATCCTAGACAGACACTCCATACCATCATGATCATCATCTGCATTATCATGGATAGAAACTCCACTCTATCACACAGTCTCCATCCTAGACAGACACTCCATACCCATACCATCATGATCATCATCTGCATTATCATGGGATAGAAATTCAGCTCTATCACACAGTCTCCATCCTAGATAGAAACTCCATACCATGATGATCATCATCTGCATCATCATGAAATCATCAATCATAATAATCTACAGAAAACTGTTCTAATTCTGTGGCCCTCCATTCCCTGATCTTGTGGTGACCTCAGTGTCAGTTTCCTCAACTGCTTCCATGTGCAGATGGATTCTTTGGTGTTGGTGGTTCCTGGGGGCTGTCATTAAAAGGCTGTGGTGGTGCTCTTTTGACTAGGAGTTCTCTCACTTGGTCTGGTTCCACAACTAAGCATTTACTGTTGTTTGGTTCCACAACTAAGCATTTACTGTTATTTGTTGGAAGCATTTTCTAAATTATGCTTTATTTTCTTGCATTTTATGGGAAAAATTTTTTTTTCTGGAAAACCAAACCAAACAAATGCACAGGACAATGAAATGAAACACTATTCAAAAAAACAAGAGACAGCTAAATATAAAAAAAAACAAGAGATAGCTAAATATATAGCATTCATATACATTACACACAGAATAAAAAAACAAGAGATAGTTAAACATCTACCATTCACACACATTACACACATATTACAACTGCATAACACGTTACAAAGTAAATAATATTTAAGTAAGTAAGAGGCTTAGTAGGCAGTGTCCTCAGCAAGTCAGATCAGAACAGAACCCCACTGAAATGACCCAAAAGCAGTGCAGGGTCTCCTCTGGTGGATAGCCCTATGGTGTCCTGACACCTCTGGGTCCTATGAGTTTCCTGGCACTGGGACACTGACTGAATGAACTTGAGGCTAATAGGTGTTGTGGACTTGGAGTGAGCGGCATGAGATCAATGCCACTGAGACAAAGGTTTTTGGGGAAGATATCCCCCAAACTCTCCTTAGATAATAATAACAGTGAATTGCCAAGCTGTTGAAAGCTATCCAGGAGCATCTGAAGCCAAATCTGAGCAAGTAACTTCCATTCATTGCGATGACTCATTCAAAGTCGACAATAATATGAATACTTTTGAACCATAAATATCAAACAAACAACTCGCACCAAGCTTTAAAAACATTTCATTTTCTCTTGAAATGTGACAGAGATGAAATGAAAAAAGATTATATGGTAAGGAATTGATAAACAGAGTTCATTTGAAAAAAAGAAAAGCATGTCACACACAAACACTGACAGATAGACAGACAGACAGAAACACACACACACACATGTACAAGGGAGAAACAGCAAAGAAACATACAAATGCAAACTACAACTTGACTTATAAATGCATGTCCATCCATACCCATTCACATCATCTGAATAATCCTCTTTCCTTCTGGTTACAAACAAAAACATAAAATACTGATGATGTCCAAATGAAACAGCCATCTGATTATGTTATAATTAGTGAAGAGATGTTTAAAATCAATACAAGTAAGCAGACTATTAAACATGAAATTAAACTGTATATTAAATTGTTAAAAATGATACACTTTATTTTCAAATTTTGTTGTAAATGAAGCATAACAAAAATTGTAGTGATAAACATGCAACAAGAAGAGGATTTTATCAATCAATTTTTGGGGAGCAAAGACTGAGGCAAGATTTTAGTGTTGGACAGGCTATAAGTAACATGACCTCGAGAGTGCATATGTTAAAAACCAAAAAGGCAAGCTTAGTCTGCCCACAGTTGTCTAGTGGGAGTAGGGGTTTGGTTTGCAGTTTTGCTTAAATATACATGTTTTCTACACAATGAAAGATATGCCCACTGGTCTTCACCGATTCAAAATAAAAACAAGATTTTTGTATGATGTGCAGATTAATACTGGCAGTTCTTGTTGTTGTTTTTTTCAACACAGTGTCTCAATGCACTAACATAGCAATCCATCATATGATGGAAAGGAAAATCCAAAATAATCAAGACATGCCGAAAGCCTATGCATAAACCTATACACTGGCAAGATCTTGAACAATTTCACCAAGCTTATGATTATATACTGTCTATCTTCATATCAATCTGTTACTCAATCAGAATGATACTGACAACAAGACAGATAAGATGTGGAAGATGTGGTCTGATTTTCCCTTCTTCTTGATCCTCAACTCTTTATGAAGAAGCTGATCACCCTATCACTGTCAGCTGTGACGTTTCAGTTCTATTCGCCACTATCTTTCGACTTTGGCAGCATCTGAACTCATGACTTCTCTTATGTTCTCTCATACTGCTTATTGTGACTCTCTGCTCTCTGGCTTGCTTACTTCTTCTGTTATATATGCCTCCAGCACATTCACAATTCTTGTCCTTCAAAAAAAGTAGGGAAGGGGGTAATCGTGTCACTCCCTTGTTACACTTTTTCCACTGGTTGCCTGTTGCTCAACTAATTTCATACAAAATCAATACATTATGCTACAAGTGTATTAATGGTGTTGCACCTACTTATCACTCTTGCCTGACCTCTTTATTCTGCTTCTGACACAACTTGTTTACAAATTCCTCGATACAGATGTTCCACACTCAGTTGCTGCTCATTTTCTGTTTCCGGTCCATACAACTGGAATGAGTTTACCCCGTTGCTTTGACAGTCACATACTATGTCTTCCTTCAAGTCTAATTTGAGGACCTATCTTTTTATTCAGCAATAATTTCCCCCTCTACAAGCCCATCTTTTCATCACCCTCCCAGTATGCATGTGCTTTGTTCCTTTAAGTTTTCGTCACTGTGAGTGAATGACTTAGTGAATGATGAAAGTGGGCTCTGATTTTATCTGTATATTAAGAATTGGTGCCTTATAAACATCATCACCATCACCATCACCATCATCATTATTATCTTGACAATGAATCAGGAGTCAATCTGATCTTTATTTTGTTTCCATTTACGTAGGAGAGGGTAGAAATTGCAGAAGGAAAAAGTCATGTGACATAAAACAACACAAATGAGCCACACAAAACAAACAAAGCAAACTGTATCCCATACCCTAACAAGGACTCTGTTCCCAGAAGTGTTGAAGACTCTATCAAGGTGTGACTCAGGCTGGTTTCTGGTAACTTTTTCTGTAATATTTCCAAAGTGCATCAATATTACTAGACAATAAAAACAAATTCAAACTCTCAATTCATTTCAAACTTTGTATTGTCCAGCAAAAAATATGCTCTCAAAGTTTGACAAGATGAAGACAATTTCTCACTCAAGTCTTGCTGAGAAATGGAATTGCAAACACATTCCAAGTGCAAAGAAAGCAAATTATACCGACTGTTAATTAAAGCAAAGCCAGAAAAAATTATTATTATATGTTCAATGCAGTAGTTATATGTTACATGTTATGAGAAAATGTCAAAGAAACCATAAAGCATGAAAACAAAGGTCTGTGAAAATGCGAGAGTACAATTACAAGTATGCATAAGTAATTTGATGTACCATCTCTACTTGGTCACAGTAGGATTCATTAAACAGTCTTCGCTTAATCAGTCACCGTGGTGTAGTGGTTAACGCAATGGACTACTGACTGGAAGGTTGTGGGTTCGAATCCCCATCAGTCCCTTCAAAAATTATTGTGGGATTTTTCGGCTCTAACCAGCTCCTACCCAGAGTTGGGCGTGCTATGGGCTCATTGGGAAGATTGGAACCACACAGTTGAGCCTCATCCACTTCATGGATGTGTCATTGAGGGTGTTGCTCAAATCTTCTGACCAGCACCTCAGGTGTCTGTATCTCTCTGGCCTGATTGATACCAGGATATATTATGATAGTAAGCATAGAGTACAGCCCTGTCACGCAGTCTCAATCCTAGATGGAACTCCATAGCATCACGATATCATCTCATCGACTTCATCATCATCGCATGTAAAAAGTGTGCCAGCTTCTGTGGCCATTAAGGTGGCATAGAAAATGGGACGGGGGAAAAAAAAAAAGATGAGCACAAAGGTAACCACCCTGGGTACGATGATCCTAATAAAAAAAACAAAAAAACAAAACAAAACAAAAACCCACCTGTCTTCGCTTGTCTGTCTGATAATGTTGTTCTCAACGTTTACACAAAATCTGTTAACAAGTTATTTGCATATACTACATATGACACAAGGAAAAACCAAGCTAAACGACAATTTTCATTTCTGACTTTTTAGACTCAAAATGTCGTAAACACTCAATTGTCATAATTTTGATCCTATCCCACTCTTTTTAACCACAAACTAGCCAGCTTCAACTTTAGCCAGGTTTTCCCATGCTGTGTCACATATTTCTGTTAAAATGTTAAAGAGTAGTTCCTACTTTATGTAATAATATTTTGTTTTGAATTACAGGAACACTGATAAAAATCAAATGTAAATGTACATTACAAAATGATTACCAATGCATACATAAATTCTCAAAAGGAATGTTGAAAGAAAACACCAACCAATCTTTTTTCGGCATCAGTGCCAGGTGGTGCTTCCAGAAGTGCTGTGACTTTCTTGATGAGGTTGTGGCTGACTTGGCGAACCACATCTACCCGCTTCTCACTGCCTTGCTGGTCTTCTGTCAGCACCTCCGACTTCTCTGCCCTGGACACCACACAGAAAAATACAACTAAAACTCAGCACAAATGACCACATTATGAAAGTTGTTTCCTGGCTTCCCCATTGAAAATAATAACAAAATCCTACCCCCAATGGTCGACAGAGATTATGACTCAAGCTTTCAGCTGTATCTCCATTCCATCTGATGAAGGCCTCAAGTTATGGCTGAAAGCTTGTGATCGGTAGAGTGATAAACATACTTAGTAGACCTTTGCAGGCAAAGATTTTTGTGATAAACTTGTTCATCTGTTTTCATCACAGTTTTAAGAGTTGAAATGTATTTATTTGTCCAGTCTGTGTGTGTCTGCCTTTGTCTCAATGTATGTGATTTTAGTATCAAAGCAGGAGAGGTGACACTATTTTCTGTTTTGAAATTTAAGAGTCAGGTGGTAAAATCTGATGATTACTTCCAACATTCTGGATAAGTTTATACGTGTGCATGTGTGCAGCACATGCATGTTTGAGCATGACTGTGCACACAAACATAAGTACATGTATATATAGTCAATTACATAATAATTCACAGACAGAACAGAATGTGTGTGTGTGCGCATGTGCATACATGTGTTGTCATGCGCATGCGCTCATGCACAAACACATATATACATGTATGTGTGTGTGTGTGTAAGTATGTGTGTGTGTGTGTGTGTGTGTGTGTGTGTGTGTGTGTGTGTGTGTATACATACATACTTAGATACATACATTATATGTGTATATACATATATGTATGTATATATCTACATATACTATCTATCTATCCAGATATATAGATATATAAATAGATAGATATAGATATCTTTACCTACCTACCTACTTACCTATCCACCTATCTATCTATCTTTTTCCCTACCTATCTACCTACCTACCTATCTACCTACCTATCTACTACCTACCTACCTATCAATCTATCTATCACACCTACCTACCTATATGAATACTGTGTATACTAAGGAGCATGTAAGTACATGTGCACACAAATGCAAACCATATTTTACTCTCATTATTACTTTTTTTTCATTGTTTGAGTCTTACCAATACGTCAGCTGCAAACTTTCATCTTCAAGTACAACGGCCAAATAATAAACCCAGAGCTGTATACTAGACTAACAATATTGACAATACAAGTACCAACATAATCACATGAACACTGATTTACCTGTATGATCCCCAACCTAAATACAGGTAATTTCTACACAACTCTTATATCTGTTTGCACTCCCCTTCCCCTCACTTTCTTTATTTATATTTCTTATCCTTTTGTTTCTGAATATGATCTGAATGTTTCATTACATGTTCTAACTTTTAATAGTTTTAGCATAGCATTATTACATAAACAATATAAGCTCAATGAAATCAATACCATGAAAAATGTGGGGAAAAGTTTTTGGGTGTTTTCTTCTTTCATGATAGGATTTATCATCATACACTCAGTGACTAATTCAAAATTTATGATCTGAAACACAAAATCAATGACACTTAAGTAACAATACTGATAAGAATATACTATGCACACGCAATAAAAAATAATTCAACAAATGAAAAAAAAATGAATGAATGAAAGTAAAAAAAAAAAAACTAAAAAAAAAGAAATAATAAACCAGTCAACCATATGATATATATATATATATATATTCATTTTTCAATGCATCAATCAACAATTGAAGCTGATAAAGTAAGTTGAAAACGATGATTTTGTACTAATATCCAATACATTCTTTTCCATCATAACTTATCCTACTTTTCTCTATTCTATTCTGAGAGGGCTCAAATCTAAGACTAATGAACAAAGTTACAAACATGAACTTATTTCATAAATATATTTATACATGATCCTTTCTCCTCCCTATTTTCTTGAATATCACATCTTTTGACTTTATCATTTATGTTTTAAACATATTACCAAAACTATTAAACTTCTGCATTAATCCTAAAAAAGACATCAATTTCAACTTATATGTTTTATTACATTACAGACTGAAATACACAGTTCAGTAAATATAGCCTTGACTGCTCCACTGAAAGACTGACACAAAAATAAGATAATTAACACACAGACACAGACATACACACACACAAGAAGCTAGGTAGGACTTAAAGACATAGGACATATGTGCAGGCTTAAGGCTTAAGCACAATTATTCTGGGTCTTTTCCACTGCAGTGCATCACCAGTGCAATTTATTCTGAGTGAGAAACATGTTGAGAAGCTGAAACCAAAACTATCTAACAGACTTACTTCTGAAATGAACCTGTGAATAAACATCCAGACAGACAGACATCTGTATTGCATCTGCTTAACATTTATCATGTCATACTTTTCAGTATGTTTTGGCATGGTTCCAGACAAACTCACGCACGCCAAAACTTGCAAGAATACATCATATTATTCCACTAGAGGCAAAGTTTTTTTTTCTTGTTTCTTGTTTTGTACATTTGATTTATACATTTTGTTGGTGACAACTGCCCCCGCCTCCAACTGCCCCCCCCCCCCCCAGCAAATCCTATCCAGTAGTTGCTTTTTAGCAAGTCTGTACAATCTGTCATATAAGGGAGAGGAGGGAGGCTAAGTGTGGAAGTGGGAGACTACAGGTGGGGGTAGAGAGAACATGAAACTCAGAATATCAATATGACAGTCAACAATTTGATAGAGAAACAAACAAAGACAGAAAAAGAAAAATAGGGAGACTGCAACAGACAGAAGGAGAGCACAGATTTCAAGGAACTAACTACTTACCTAGTGATAAATACTTCATTCTACAACAGCACTTTTTAGTTCTCAGCTAAAATCTTTTTTTTTTAATACCTGCCAGTGCTTGCATTCTCCTTTTCTTGTTTTCATAAGCCAGCCACTGATACCACTTACAGGATCTTTTATGTGCATAGCCTACTTGATATTCTGCAAGTGTATACACATGCAGGGAGTTTTGGCACTGGCAGGCCTGCACGCATATTGACCTGGGAGATCAGACAAACCTCCACCCCTTTACACACCAGTTGTCTCAGCACATTAAATCCTGGACCATTTGACTGCAAGTCTGATGCCTACCCACTGGCCCATTTTGGACCTTTTCTGTGGAATAATAGGCCCTTTGATCTGAGAAAATTTGCCTCCCCTTTCCTTCTTTAAGGCCCAACTTATTAGAGTCCATCTTTTCCCATGAATACTTCTGTTTAAATTAACTTTGTTCATACTGACCCAACCCCCATCCTGTTTTAGTGCGTTCTTGTAGTATGTTGCACACGGATGCTACAGAGGGTGTGTGCATGTTAAAGGGGAAAAACAATAACTATGTCATGCAAGTGTTACATACATACACGTATTTCATGCATTTTTGTATTGGAGAATAGCGCTTAGATTTGATTTTGTCAAGATTTTGCGCTATATAAATAAAATATATTATTATTATTATAATTGTAAGCACCTAGAGCACCGCTAGGCACTCTATGAATGTACAGTATTATTACAATTACTCAACTACCATACCTGTCTAAGAATAAAAAAGATACATAACAAAGAAGTTGAAACAATATAGGGAAATATGTGTGCATACACCAGTCACCATGGTGTAGTGGTCAGCGCACTGGACTACAGACTGGAAGGTTGTGGGTTTAAATCCCCATCAGTTCTTTTAGAACTAGGTTGGGTTTTTCAGATCCAAACTGGCTCCTACCCGAATTCAGCATGCTATGGGCTCCTTGGGACAAGTGGGATCACACAGTGAAGTCTCATCTACTTCACAGATGCATCACTGTGGACGCTGCTCAAATCATTTGACCAATACCACAGGTGTCTATATCTAGGGCTTATTTGATGCCAGGATGTATTAATATTATGATAGTAATCATAGAGTACAGCCATGATACGCAGTCTCAATCCTAGATGGAACTCTGTAGCATCATGATTACACCTTCATCATCACCATTACCATCATATTATAAAAACTGTGCCAACTTCTGTGGGGGAAAAAGTGTGTGCATTGTGTGGTGTGGGTGGTGTGTGTGTGTGTGTGTGTGTGTGTGTGTGTGTGTGTGTGTGGTGTGTGTGTGTGTGTGTGTGTGTGTGTGGTGTGTGTGTGTTGTGTGTGTGTGTGTGTGTGTGTGTGTGTGTGTGTGTGTGTGTGTGTGTGTGTGTGGTGTGGTGTGTGTGGTGTGTGTGTGTGTGTGTGTGTGTGTGTGTGTGTGTGTGTGTGTGTGTGTGTGTGTGTGTGTGTGTGTGTGTGTGTGTTGTGTGTGGTGTGTGTGTGTGTGTGTGTGTGTGTGTGTGTGTGTGTGTGTGTGTGTGTGTGTGTGTGTGTGTGTGTGTTGTGTGATTGTGTGTGCTTGTGGCGGCTGTGTGTGTGTGTGTGTGGTGTGTGTCTGTTGGGCGTGTGTATGTACATGCTGGGGCAATGCGTGTGTGCAAACATACATGTGTATGTGTGTGTGTGTGTATGTGTATGTGTATTGTGTATGTGTATGTGTATGTGTGTGTGTGTGTGTGTGTGTGTGTGTGTGTGTGTGTGTGTATGTGTGTGTGTCTGTGTGTGTGTGTGAATGTGCAGATTGTTGTAGATGTGTACACGCGTAGTCTATGTCAGATTCAGGCTGTGAGTCCAATGTGTGCAAGCATTTTCATAGTTTCAAAAATGCAGTGTTTCTATAATAAATGAAACAATTCTTTAAGAAAAAGTGTTATCAATGATATTACTAAATGGTTAAAATGCTTGATGAAATAATCAATTTCAGTCATCAAAGGACTGTTACGCATCTTATCAAATTAAGTCATTCAGTAATTACTGGATCAGGGATGACAGAGGAGCATCCTGTCTGACATGAATTATTGAAGTATGCCTACAGATGTTGCTGACATTTGGACTTTTGCCAAAGTCCTCCTTATTTCCTTTTCATATTATGGGCAGTTACATGTAACAGCTCTGAACTGCATGATTAGTATATCAAATGGATTATTAGTGTCAATACTTCCTGTTATTGTGCTTTTACCGAAGTATCACAGTTTGTAAAAATTCTCTTATCTCTACTTCATGATTATTATCAAATGGATTATTGGTGTTAGTACTTACTATTAACTTTCTTTTACCAACATATAACAATTTGTAAAAAGTTTATTTGATGGTTTTGTAGAACGGTGTGCTGTGAAAGAATAATCTTCATGATCTTATGTAACGAATAACATTAATGACAGCAACAAATAAAACCAATTAGAATGGTGCATTGTGAAAGAATAATTTTATCTTTATGTAACTATGACACTGACAGCAATAGATAAAACTGATGAAGATCTTAAATAACAATGTTAGATAATGACTGCTACTACTGCATATGATGCTGCTAGTGCTAGAGCTACAATCATAACTGTGTAAACTAACTGAAAACATTAACACTGTGTACATATGAATGCATGCTACTTCAGTATTTGCATGTGTGTGTGTGTATACATGTGTGTATGTGTGTGTGTTTGTGTGTGTGTGTGTGTGTGTGTGTGTGTGTGTGTGTGTGTGTGTGTGTGTGTGTGTGTGTGTGTGTGTGTGTGTGTGTGTGTGTGTGCTGCATATGTTTTTGGGCTTCTGAATCCCTGCATCATAGTGCATGTATAATTTATTATGGTAAATGAAGACTTTTGAAACCTCATAACATACATACATCTAAAAAGTAAAATCAATAAACAACTCCTAAAGTAGCATCAACTGATCAAAATCTACTTAAACAACAACTAGTCAACATCCAATAAAGTAACATCAACTAATCAACATGTAATAAAAGTTACATCAACAAATCAAGCAAAATCCAACTGTTCGTGGTGTCATTATCAAACTGCACTTATACTAGTTACAGTTTCAAGATAAAAAAAAACAAAAAAAAACAAATGGGCAAAACAGAAACACCATAGAAACAGACTGAAAATGAACTTTGAATTTGATAGTCAAACCAAAGTGACCACCAGTGTTCAAACAAACAGGAACCAGAAAAACATAAACTATAATAAGAATGCCTACGTAATCTAATAAAACATGACAGGCAAAAATTTTCCCTCAACTGGCCTATACACACAAGCACACAAAAGACAACAAAGAACAAATATATACAAAATGTCTGGTGTTTTGTTGAGCAGCAGAAAATGACTGATCTACAGAAAATGACAGACACTGAGACAAGCAGATAAAATTTGCTGAACATATCTGTTTATACCACTCTGGTTAAAATATAACACTAATAGACGTAACAAATCTGTGGATTAAAGACTTGAGTTTCTTATTAAGTTATTATATTATGGATACTATAGAGACAACAGACAGATCGGTACTGTTTAAGTCGATTTAAATACAGCGGGCCAGGATGTTGATTAGGGTCAGCCTGAGAGCAAAAAAAAAAAAAAAAAAAAAAAAAAAAAGCTTGTTGTGGCACAGTACTGTCATTTAAGTTCAGCTGGACTATTGCACAACACAGTTAAGTGCACTGCATCATATTCATTGTGAGTCAAGTTTATCTGTACCTGATAGTACAGTGATCAAAACTCATAAGCGTGCTTTTCACTTTTCTTCTGTATGATAGGTCATGCAACCCACAGAAAATTTGCCTTTACTGCTTTAGTGCAGTATATATAATTTCTTCAAATGTTATAACCTTATTTTACAAGCACTGCTGATCAAATTACACAAGTTCAATACTGTATACAGTATGTACCATTATTCCAGTCGTTATTACCAGATCTTCTACATGATAATCAATGCATCAGTGCTCTTCCAGCAGTGTCATCAAATGTTGCAAGTTTTTGCTATATTACAAATGCTGCACATGGGACAGTTTCAGTTTCTCATGATGATGTGTCCACGCTCAGAATGAACTGCATATGCACTGACACCACTGGTGCCATGTGATGGAGAAGATCCAAAATGATCATGGCACAAGCCTGAAGCCTGTACATAAAACCACGAGCTGGCGAGGTCCTGGTGTCCTCCTAGCAATTAGCATATGATTTTGTATCTTATATGGGACATGGAAAGATAACAATGAATCTCATTTCAAAAAAGGAAGTTACTCAAAAGTAAGTTATCAAATGATGTGTGGCTATAGCTTAATAAACAACAATAACTGTACTTTTCTATCAGTGTGTGGCCTCATGCTCAAAACACTTGCCTAGGAGTCTGGATTAGAATTATGGACAGCACAGTGACCTTTCTCCCCTCCTCCAATCGAACTTAAGTGGAAGCGTAGTAATATGGAAGTCTTTCGGATGAGATGAAATATGAGGTCCTGAGCAGTGTGTGCACTCAGCGCAATATCAAAGATCCCTTGACAATAAGGGAGTTGTCCCTGGCAATAATCTGTAATAAACCCCACTTTATTTAACAGAAATACATGACCAGGCATAAAAAAAAAAAAAAAAAGATGGCACTGCATTGTGGCTACATGCTCTCCCCATTGAGAGCAGCATGAATTTCACATGGTAAATCCCCTGAACAACAAGAAACGCATACAAAAACTAGCATAAATATACAAATAAATAGTCTAAATACGCCCCCCCTAACTAAAAGTTCACAAAAGAACATCAGCGTCCTTAAAACAGGCTTAGCGTAGGCCTACTGTTTTTATCACGAATTATGAATTTTTTCGTCTAAGTACGTAAATACAACAAGACAATGACAATGACTACGGCGCAGTACAGGTACTTCATTTGGAATCTTTTTCACTAAGTGGCAGACCGAATTTCTAAACAAAAAACGAGGTTAGAAGGAAAGACGGCAGGCAAGACACTGACTAAGCCAAGACGGCAAGAGTGAAGAGGTGGGGACACACCTTCCCAAATTTTGATCGGCGATCTGTTTTACGCGCAGGAAGTTCTTGCGCAGATTTTCTTTTTTCCACATCTTGCAGACAGAGTATACCTAAACGGTGACCATCACTAACATGTCGAAGAACAAATATTTATAGGCGAAACGCCCAGTGAAACTGTTCCTTCCGACTCAGTAACTTAGCCTTGCAGCAGACACTTCTGACGAGGAAGTCGTCATTCGTCAATCCTGGTGATCTCAAACATTGATGAAGTTCACTGGCCCATGTCTAAACTATGTATCGGCAAACCGAAACTGACTTCGTGTGAGATCGGTACTTTCCGTGCGTCGACAGCTTGCAATCGTGAACCTTATGAAAAAAACATTAATAGGCCATGCAATGACAACGTGATGAGGGGATCATAAACATTAAGTAGTATCTAACTAGCACGCGAGTCCTAGCATTTGTAATTAAAAAAAAAAAAAAAATAACCGTGCAGTTGCTTCCTCCGTCGGGAATCATTGTGTGCATGAGGATTATGTCCCCTGATATACATGTGCCTCAAGTTCGGAAGGGTTCGAAGACTTGTAAACAACATCTAGGCTAGATGTCCTTCAACTCTTTGTCAGTCCTACTGAGGAATCGTGCCCATCATGTCTGTTGTGTGTGTAAACGGATCCATAGCTATGCCCAAACAGTTGTTCGTCAGGTCCAGCTTGCAAATGACAGGGATAGAACACTGCCAGTCCTGCAGACCTATGTGAAAAGATGTACAGATAGGTAAGAGCAGAATTAAGAATAATGAAAACATCCGTTGAAGCCTGTAATGTATAGGCCTAAGTTTAAATACAACGTATAGTCCATGCCAAAGAATGCTTATTACGCTTCACACACACACACACACACACACACACACACACACACACACACACACACACACACACACACACACACACACACCACACAACACACAGTCACCAGTGACACACACACACAGAGTAACATTGATGATTGGAGGAGTGAGTGGACAGGGACGAGGTGAATGGGTTGGTATGTCAGTAGACAGATTTATGCACCAATTCATCAATGCAGCATGAAGATAGATCATCAAACACAACAACAGATCTTAAAATGAAATAGATATACAGGTTCATTGGTTGTGATAGTAGCTGATAAATATAACAACAACAGACTTAATGCAACTACAACAAGTACATATGGTATGTAAGGAAGAAATATGTACAGAATTGAACATAGATCAGTGTGGGTTTTGTATGCATACTCATATGAAAACATGCACATGCACACACTCATTGGCACGCACACACACACACGCACGCACGCACGCACGCAATATACACACATGAATTATATAGGCCCCCCCTATATATATGTGTATCCTAGACAAACCGCAACATGAAAAGAGCTATAATATAACTAAGTGAGCCACAAACATCAGTCTGAATTTTTGAAATCTCATTTCTGAAAGAGATGTTTTGAGTTGCTTGTTGAAATAAACAGACAACTCTACTTTGTCTTAAAGATACTGGGAGGAAGTTCCCATGTTGTTGGGGCAGGGGCAAAAAAACGGAGAAGGTTTTCTTTCCGTAAGTTATTATCAAGAGCCATTCACTGTGGTGTAGTGGTTAGTGCAATGGACTACTGACTGGAGGGTTGTGGTTCTGAATCCCCATCAGTCACTTCAGAAATCATTGTGGGATTTTTCAGCTTTAAGTTTAACTGGCTCTTATCTAGAGTTGAACATGCTATGGGCTCATTGGGAAGGCTGGGGCCATACAGTCAAGTTTTAACCATGTCACGGATGCATCAAGGATGTTGCTGAAATCTACTGACCAACACCAGAGGTATCTGTATCTCTTGGCCTGGTTGACGCCGGGATATATTCTGATAGTTAGGGTAGAGTACAGCCTGGCCAAACAATCTGAATCCCAGATTTAAATCCATAGCATCATGATTATCATCCTCATCATCACCATCATCATCACGTTGTAAAAACTGTGCCAGCTTCTGTGGCCATTAAGTTGGCATAGAAAATAGAACCCCCCAAAAATGCAAGCACAAAATAAATCTGCCTGACTGGTGATCTTTAAAAAAATTATCAGGTACCAAGATATGGTTAACAGAGAAGCTTCTTGAGACCTGAGAGCTTTGAAAGGTTTGTTGGGCAGGAGGAGTTCTGACTTATATGTTGGTTGGTGTTTGAATGTAGATATTGAAAACAGAGAGTGGATAATCGTCTAACATACCGTAATAAAAGAGGAAAAATATTTTGTTACTGTTTTCTTTTTATTTATATTCTCCATTGTCCATCCTAATATTTTCCTGCTTTAAATCAGTGCTTGCCCATTTCAGCTGGGATTCCAACAACAATGTTGACTGTTATATTGCTCTGAGTTTGTTGCATGACAAATTTGTGCTTTCAGTTATGAAATACAATAATGAAGTCTATAAATGAAACAACATTTTCAGGAGTCGGGCTAGAAAAAAATCATTTGACTGTATTGACCTTGATACCCATTTTTCAAAATGTGTGTGTGTGTGTGTGTGTGTGTGTGTGTGTGTGTGTGTGTGTGTGTGTGTGTTGTGTGTGTGTGTGTGTGTGTGTGTGTGTAGTAGTAGTAGTAGTAGTAGTAGTAGTAGACTGTAAAATTTAAAGAAATCCAGTGCTGTCCTTGTTCCCACTCCTGCCTCCAACCTTCCTGTACTAATCAATCAATTTGTACTTGTAAAATCTGTAGCAGCACTTTGCTGTTGTGTGGCTGGGCATGTCTTTTGGATGGTAAATTGTTCAGTTTGGCTGGTAAAATTTTTGAAGCACCAGATAAATGGTAGTAGCCAAAAATACTGACTTTTTTCAGTAGTGCTGTGTATAGTATGCTCGTGATGACTGACACAGTGACTGATGTTTTCTATCTTTCTTATATGACTTAGATCACTTTTCTTTTATACAGGTATTACAGGCAGAAACGATGCGTTTTCTGGCAGTCCACCGACAAAGGTCAGTTCCTGTTTTTTTGACTTTTACTCAAGTGTAAGAAACATTAAACAGGGAAGCAATTTGATTGCAAGTTATATCAATATGGTGATATATTATGACATGGATATGATTGCATTTCAAACATAAAGTATTTGTATTAGTAATATTACTAATAATAAGAGTTGATTCTGTTCTGTATAATTATCCTTACAGGATGTTTAATGTGTATTGATAATCATATCTATATATTCATATTCAAATTCATATTTATTTTCATATTCATTTCTTTGGTCCCAGTAGATTTACCATGTGAAGCTCAGGCTGGTCTCCCCTTTGAGAGCACATTGCCACAGTGCAGCGCCACCCAATTTTTGTCTTTTTTGACCAAGACTTCAGAAAGGCAAGAAGGTTAATGGTTTCCAAGGGGAGGAACCTGGGAAATCAACTTATCTATCAAGTGTTTTATACCAGGGCAGCCAGGCAAATGCTGTGCTCTTCACATTTTTTCATCTACTGTGGGATCTTAAGCTTGTGCAGACCAGAAGACACATGGGTCTAACTCTTTTTTCGTCCCCTTGCGAAGGACTGGATGTTCAGTTTGGCTTTCTGGTCAAATTGAAGAGAAAAGATGAGGCCTTAATGGGAACGAACCGTGGAACCTTGAGTTAATTTATTGGCAGATGAACATCTGAACCATTCTGCCACACTTCTTGCTATTTGTTATTCTGTGTGCATTTTATACAAGAAGGAGGGTTCACACACGTGCAGGTCAGCACAAATATTGAACTGGGAAATTGGAAAAATCTCCTCCCTTTTCTCACTACGTGATATCCTTCTGATCGGAAGTCAAGTTAATTATTGTGCCCAATGGTCTGCTTATTATTTAACATTTAAATTAATGTGTAAACTGTAAGTGTTCTTGTTGTTGTTGTTTGTAATTACTGATTTTGGTGGTGTGATCATCAAGTTATAACTTTAAGTGG
>CM060306.1:80878011-80988011 GCA_030674185.1 Monoplex corrugatus
TACATACATACATACATACATACATACATACATACATACATACATACATACATACATACATACATACATACATACATCCATCCATCCATCCATCCATCCATCCATCCAAACCATCCATCCATACATACATACATACATACATACTTACATACATACATATATCCATACATACATATATACATACAGACATACATACATACATACATTTGTATGTACATTCGTACATACGTATACATTTGTAGGTACGTAGAGTACACACACACATACATACATACATACATACATACATACATACATACATACATACATACATACATACATACATACATACATACATACATACATACATGGAAGAATGGTGACATTAATTAATATATACCAACTTTCACATAGCAGTAACATTAATTAGATATACCAACTTTTACGTAAGTACATAAACACATGTATGCGTTCATAGAAGAGTGGTAACATTAATTATGTATCTCACAGTTATGTTTTCTTTCAGGGCCATGTAGATTTTCACTATGAGGTGTCACGGTCCATGTCAGCTTGTCAAGGGGTGGTGCTCTTGGTGGATGCAAATAAGGTGATGGTCCCTAATTACCCTGCCACTTTTAACAGCTACTTTTTTTTTTGCAAACACATGGGGCTCTTGTGCATGCTTAACCCTTTGACGCCCAGATTTATGTGTAGTTTTTGCAGAAAGACCCAGAACACTCTCATTAGGAAAAAAACAAACAAACAAACAAACTAATGCTAAAAAATGTACAAAAATATATAGAGAATGCAGTCACAATACTTTCAATGTTGATAGGATGAGGTACCTTGAAGTCATGGGCATATAACCAAGATTGTAAGAAATGACCATTCTTCCTAACTGTGTGTATGTCTATATAATTGGTAGGGTATACTCTTCATTAGAATAATCAGAATCACTTGAGTCTTCATCGGGTTGATCAGCAGAATCAAATTTTTGTTGTCGCTATTGTTGCCATCATGCAGCAAATCAAGCAGAATTTTATCCACCTCTTCTGCAGAATTTTATCCACCTCCTGACAGCCATGTTGACATGCCAGTAACCTTTTGTTTTACAAAAAGCAGAAAAAGACTCTTCTGAGCCAGAACTTGCTGAGTAAGTGCTTCAAACACATTGCAAGGTTGTCGTCATTTGCAAGGAATGAACGTAAGTGTATGACCAGGTAGACTGTTGATTATGCGAGACCACTGAACTGCAGCTATACAGTAGTTGGGATGAAAGGATTAAGCTTATGCCATGATTATTTTGGATCTTCTGCATACATGACATCAGTAGTGTCAGTGCATATGGATTTTTCCCGCATGCAGAGATGTTATCTTTAGAAGCAGAATTTTATCCACCTCTCCTGACAGCCATGTTGACATGCCAGTAACCTTTTGTTTTACAAAAGCAGAAAAAGACTCTTCTGAGCCAGAACTTGCTGAGTAAGTGCTTCAAACACATTGCAAGGTTGTCGTCATTTGCAAGGAAATGAACGTAGTGTATGACCAGGTAGATGTTGATTATGCGAGACCACTGAACTGCAGCTATAACAGTAGTTGGGAATGAAAGGATTAAGCTTTGCCATGATTATTTTGGATTTCTGCATCACATGACATCAGTAGTGTCAGTGCATATGGATTTTTTTCCCGCATGCAGAGATGTTATCTTTAGAAACTGAAACTTCAACAGCCACGTGGTAGAGATATCCATTTGTTTACAAAGGATCTTTTATGAGACCATTCATTGTAAGCATACTAAATTCCTCATTCACAGATATGAAATTATCTTGGTTTATAATAAAACTTTATTTATAATAAACTTTATTCAGTGAAATTATACAATTATCTTGTTCTTTTTGTTATGTTACTCTATAGTTTATGGTAAGTGCAGATCTGAACTCGGGTATACTGCTGTGCTCACGTTCACCTTCTGAATGCAGTGGTAGTAATACTGGTACAGGCAGTCATTTCTTTTTATAATTTCTGGATGCAGTATGATATGTAGCATTTTCTGTGCATGTAGTCAAGTGCACAAGTAATGATATATGCATCAGGTTATGTAAATGGATCTTTGTTTTTCTATTGGAAACAGCTGTTGCATCAACACATTTGATAAATTCACTCAGTTTGGTGCATCTGAATTCTCACCTGTGCCTGTATGCACACGATTACTGGCATATTTTGTGGAATGGAAGATGACATACAGTATTTTAATTACCCCCCCTCCTCCCCCATTTCAGTGGCTACACCTGCTCATCAGAGAATTTTGCCTCTGTTTCAGAAGATGTTGTCTGTTAAGTCAAGGGATTATCACGATTTAAGTAACATAGTGTAAGGCAACACAGCTCTCCTGGATAGTCAGGAGACAGTAGTCTTTAACCTGTGCAAACATGGAACAAAGCATTACAGGATGAGCAAGCTGAACTGAAAAAAAAAAAAAGATTTCAGGTGGATTTAGGTGAAATCTTTTGTCATAAAACCAAGTGTGATGTTACAGAAGTGTGTTGCATCCTTTTTGAACAATTTTCAGATTGAAATCATGAGTATAATATAAACCTTAGAATTATTGTCTTTTTGTTTTTATGAGCAGGGTGTACAAGCACAGACTGTAGCCAACTTTAGCCTTGCTTTGGAATGTGACCTGTCCATTGTACCAGTGCTCAACAAAATTGACCTAAAAAATGCTCAGCCAGAGGTGGTTACTCAGCAGATGAACAGCATCTTTGGTATTGATTCTGATGAGATTATCAAGGTGCTTATTTAATTTTTTTGACTTTGTATAGTTTAATGTTATATAGAGGTAAGTGTTAGCAATTTTTCTTTAATTTATGCCACTTTTGACAGTTTCTTAGGATACATTTTAAGAATTTTTAAGAACTGTTGTTGAATGAATTTTGGTATGTGTTGAGTGTTATATGTTTCATTCCTCAGTTATTGTAAAGTGTCACAAAATGGGTGCTGAATGTCTCCTCTATTGCTATTGTCATGAAATATCAATATAATGCATATACTTTCTGAGAGTACTTTTTGAGAGTAATGCATAATTTGTATGCATTTGAATGAACATGATCGTACGCATGCATGTATGTTTAATTCAAAGCAATTCTTTCATTATTTTGATGTGAACCATCCTGTTTTATTAACAGTTACTGTACATTTTAATGTCATTTTCCCTGTGAGGATTGTCTGTCACAAGTCTGCAAGATAACTTTTGGTGGTGGTGGTGGTTTGTGTGCATGTGTGTGTGTGTGTGTGTGTGTGTGTGTGTGTGTGTGTGTGTGTGTGTGTGTGTGCGTGTGCGTGTGTGTGCGTGCATGCATGTGTGTGTGTGTTTTAGCTGCCCATCTTTACTCTGTCTTAGTTTCAGTGTCCCATTGCTATTCATTTTGATTCTCCAAAAACCCTATAGGCCTGCTGAGATTGAGATCACCACGAGTGCATGGCATGAAGGGCCACAGAATCAGGGAAAAATTGTTCACAGTACCAAGATGTACATGAAAATGGGATGATATTGATGATGCAATAGAGATCTGTTGCGTATTGTGACTCCTTGACAGAGCTATGGTCTATACTTCCTTTCATAATATATTCTTGGGCCAACCAGGCCTGAGAGATGGAGACAATTGTGGTGTTGGTCAGGAAGTTTGAGCAGCATTCAGTGATGCTTCCATGAAGTGGATCGAACTTGACTGTGTGGTCCAAGTCTTCCTAATGACTCTATAGAATGCTCAGCCCTGGATAGGAGTTTGTTGAGCCAAAAACAACAACTGCAACAGCAACAGTGATGTGACCCTATGGGGAATTAATCTCCAGCCTTTCAGTCATTAATCTTTAGCATGAATCACTTCATCGCGGTGACTGGTAAGTCTGTAAGATTGCTGTTTGAATATGCATGATATGATCTCAGTATACAATGCTATTTGAATATGCATGATATTATCTCAGTATTTTTCAGTATTCATATGTTTTGCTCTGTGGTTACTCTAATATTTTTCAGTATTCATATGTTTTGCTCTGTGGTTACTCTAGACTGCCTTTCACCCTCCCCTCGCCTGTCTTTCAGATCTCAGCCAAACAAGGAACCGGTGTCAGCGATGTTTTAACAGCTGTCATTGAGAGGATACCTCCGTAAGTTTTCATTTTGACACATTTCCATGCAGAACATGTGTGACTGCCCGTGTTCAAGCAAACAGGAACCAGAAAAAACACGAAAGAAGAATACGAAGGCACATTTAATACAACAAGACAAGACAGGCGCAAATTTTCGGCCAGCTGGCCTTTGTTTTATCTTGATGATGGTTTACTGAAATAGACCATATTATCAGCATTTTCCCATCCCAGTGATGTGTTGGCTTTGCGGCTCCACATATGCCTTTTTATTTTCATTTTTATTTTCATTTTCATTTTTATTTTAAATTCGATCTGTTTGAATTCTCCTTTCACAAGACAGGCCCAGCCGCGTCTGACTAAGGGTTTTTTTTATCCGGGGACTCCGGTTTTCCCTTCAGCCCCTTAGCTGTTGGTTTAGGATGTTTTTCTTCCTATTCCAAGGTCAGACCGGATTCGTTGCACTAAGCACGATCCATTTATACCAGCCATACCTCTTGATTAAATATTTTTCCATTCTGTCAAACACATGCCTATATTTACTCTTATGCATTGTTTAATACTGGTTCCTTTACATTCCAAACACTACTCTTTGCTAGTGCATCATAGTTCTCAATTCCGCTGTGACATCATATTTACTCAGAAACACATTATGATGTCATCTTAGTCAGTTTATTCCTTTTCTAACATTGGACACAGCAACAGGGAAGTTTCAGTCTTTTGCTCATAATTTTTGTATCTGTTTGTTTGTAATCTTGCGCTTGACAAAGGCCAGTTGGCCGAAAGTTTGCACCTGTCTTGTCTTGTATTAAATACGCGTTTGTATTCTTCTTTTGTGTTTTTTCTGGTTTCACATATTCCATGCGTTTCATATTCTTCTTTTGTGTTTTTTCTGGTTTCACATATTCCATGCGTTTCAAGATTTTTAAAGAGGGATTCATCACATTTGGACGGTTCAGTATATGCTTCACCCAGATCTGGCAGTATTTTCCAGCAGCCTCCTTGAGCCTGCGCAAAACCTTTTGTGCTGTTAAAGTCTTCAAATAAGAAAGGGGTTGGGGTGGAGGTATAAAAGGGCTTTGATTGCATAGATTGGCCTTTGCAGTCAAGGGTGTTTTCTGTTTGATTGTTTGTTTGTTTGTTTGTTTGTTTGTTTTTTCTTCACTCTTGCAAATAAGGTGTCTTCTTTTCAGATTTTTGTTTTCCATACCATCAAACAAATTGCATGAAAACTTGAACTGACAATGTTATACAAACATTGACGGTCACTGTAGCCAACATTTGTAAAACAGCTAGCTACAACAACATCTAAATATCAGGATTCTAAAGATTAATGAGCTTAAAAGAATGCAGCACACATAATTCATATCATCATCATTATCAGGTGCTTTGCTGCATGGCGTTGGCGATCATGGACTTCCATCTGTCTCTATCTCTTGTTGCCTCAAGCATCTCCTCCACCTTCCCTGTCCCCAGCCACTCTGCAAGTCCGTCTAGTATTTTCAGCCTGGGTCTACCTGGTGCTTTCTTTCCCTCCAGCTTTCCCGTTGTGACCAGATGCTCCAAATCCCCTTTCCCCATAAAATGGCCTATAAATGTTGCCTGTCTTTTCCTCATCTTCCTTATGAATGATCTACTTGTGTTTACCTCGATCAAGACTGTCTCATTTGTTTTCTTTGCTGTCCATGGAACTCTCAACATTCTTCTTAGAAACCACATCTCGGCTGCTTCAATCTTGTTCTGGCTTTGCTTGTTGACTGTCCACACCTCACAATTGTACAACAGTATTGGTTCTATATAACATTCAAGAACTCTCTTCCTGATGTTAATTGATAGGTATTTGTTGGAAAGAATGCTTGTCATCTTCTTGAATGCTGTTTTGGCCTGCCCGATTCTGCTGGCTATTTCTGATGTGCATCTGCCGTCTGATGAAATGACGTTCCCAGGTATTTAAACTTATCAACCTATCTCAAGGTTGTGCCGTTTGCTGTTATTTTGCATGAGGGGATTTCATGTTTTTTACTGATCACCATGACTTCAGTCTTCCTGCTGTTTAGTTCTAACCCCTTACCTTATAATTCATATGGCAAAACATATTTTGATTCCTAGTACTGGAACTTGAACTGAATGAATTTAGAGATTTGTTTTGAGCCAGAATGAGTGATAAAGAATCAGTGCCACTGAGATGAAGCAGCAGTTGGGACAGAAATTGTTTTCAGTTTGATTTTTTTCTTCTTTTTCTCTGTTCGTTTTATTCATCAATTTATGTGTGATTGTTTTTATTTTTTACTGTGTGAGATACATGCTTTTGCTGCTAGACTTAGTATCATTTAACAGGCTTAAAGCTAAAGAAACTTCACGCATGTTTGATATGATTGTGAATAGTGTATCTGAAGTTCATACCATTCTATTATCGAAGAATTAGGGTAGGTGGTGATGAGGATAATTTTTAAGGATATCATTTACAAGGTTTGCTGGTATCATCAATTGAAGTACCACTTTTTCAAATGTTCATGCCAAGTGGCATCAAACAGTGAATTGTACAGAAATTGAGTCTGTGTGTGTGTGTGTGTGTGTGTGTGTGTGTGTGTGTGTGTGTGTGTGTGTGTGTGTGTGTGTGTGTGTGTGTGTGTGTTTGTGTGTGTGTGTGTGTGTTCATGTGTGTGTGTGTGTGTGTGTGTGTATGTGTGTGTGTTTGTGTGGTGGGGTGTGTGTGAGTGTGTGTTTGTGTGTGTATGTGTGTGTGTGTGTATGTGTACTGTGTGTGTGTATGTGTACTGTGTGTGTGTGTATGTGTTCGTTGTGTGTTTATTCATCTGTTTCAGACCCAAAGCAGACAAATCCAAACCACTGAAAGCCTTGCTGTTTGACTCATGGTATAACCAGTATCGTGGTGTCATTGCCAACATCGCTATCATTGATGGAGTGGCCCGGACAGGTTGGTTGTTTGATGCAAACATGGTTCATATTTGTATCTGTCTGCTTCACTTCAGACTTCTTGCTCAGAGTTTCTCCCTTTTATCTTTCAGTAACAATTCAGCATGGAGTTTGTTTAAACGATAATTTTTAGTACAGTCAGTAGCCAGGTGTTATATATAGTTTCATATATATGTTTGTCAGAAAGTGCACGTACATATTCTTGCTTCCATGTTGTAAATGTTCATCATCTCTCTTCGTTACCACATTAACTCAGACACAAATGCATGCATACATATTGGTATATGCGTGGGCATTGGTTGCATAAGAGATGTCACATAGCACTGACAGTCCACACACATGTACACAGATATGCCCCATCCACACATATATACAAACAGTTTACATACTTAATATGATCAGACAGATTTCATGCATACATTCATCCATGTATCAGTTCTCATAAGTATCTGTGTCCATGTTAACACCAGTAGACACATAGTCTTTTGCTGTCACTCTCTTTCTGACTTGAAAACTTTTTTTCCTTTGTCATCCAGTTTTGTAGAGAGCATTTACAATCACTTATTTGACTGACGTTTTTTTATTTTTATAGGTGAAAAGGTGTGTGTATGAGCAGCAAGAAAACATATGAAGTGCAGGAGATTGGCTTCATGCATCCCACACCCCAGCCTACTAAAGCCTTGTAAGTTTAGTTGTTGGTGCATGTGTGACATGTTGCAAGTTTGATATGTTGTAAAGTTTGACAGTGGTGGCACGCATGTCACAAATTTGACAATGGAGAAGATGCTATGTAACTGATTTTGAAGAGACTTGATAAACAAAGTCACTTTTTGTCAATCTTTTTTATTCAGAGTTTTGCGTTTAGAGAAATAAGGTTCAGCCTGATTATGGTTTGTTGATCTTAAGTTGTAAAAGGAATGATTGATATAAAGTGATCCATGACATTTCTCTGTGTATGTATTGACTTAAGTTGTAAAAGGAATGATTGATATAAAGTGATCCATGACATTTCTCTATGTATGTATTGACAAGCTTGTATTAGTATTAGGTGTGGGTCACAGGTTTGTTATATTGGTCATGAATACACAAGTTTGATAATACAAGTGTATATAACTTATTTTCACAAGTCAAAATTGTAGAGTAACTTCCCTTGGTTAAAACTAATAATCTTGTGTGTAGGAGACTCGGTCGTTTCCGGTAACAAGAAACCGGTCACTTTTACGGAACCTGCCATTCTGTCGGCCGTCCTGTGATACAAAAACATAATGAGCTTGAAGTTAGAATGTCTGGGTTCGACCCTGTCTGGGTAGTGCCTGGTGGTTTAAGGGTAGAGATTTGTCTTATCTCCCAGGTCAACATACATGCTGAGCTGCTTGTGGCTAGCACCCCTTGGGTGTTTATGTACACAGAACTTCACAGATTTGAAATAAAGACCCTGTTTCCCATGTCAGTGTTTGGTGGTTTATCAAAATACAAAAATACTCAGCTTGTGCACTCATGAAAGACGGGAGTATGTAAACTGCGCAGCAACATAATGCTTACACAATTGATGCATCCAAGAAAAATGCTGCTCAGAACAATAAAAACAAACAAACAAGAAAAGGGAAAAAAGCCAAGAACACTTTCAGCTTTAGTTTGACTATGCAGGTATGCAGGCCAGGTGGGCTACATCATTACCAACATGCGTAACACAGCGGAGGCTCAGATCGGAGACACGTTTTGTCATGAGAAAAGCAATGTGGAGGCCTTGCCAGGCTTCAAACCAGCTAAAGCCATGGTGGGTAACTGGCTGGGCTCTTTTAGTGATACTTTTGTTGATCTGCAGCTTTCTGAAACGTTTTTTTTAATCAGATAAAGTTTTGTTTTAGAGATTCATTGTTCAAAGGTTGTATTATCTGGGTAATGGTAAGATCAAGTTTTGTTTTAGAGGTACATTGTTCAGAGATATTATTTGGGTAACTTTCCCCCATCAACGTAACCACTTAATGAAATCACCTAGATATGGAACAAGAAAATGACATGTGTTGAATAAGATAGGAAAAGAGCAAAGTACTTACATATGACCCAGTCATGTTGTTTATTTGGTTTTCTGTTGTTATTTGTATAATTTGTTTGTTCCATGTTTGAGTGTATTTTTGTGCTCATGGTGGACCTTGTCCCTAGTGAAACCAGTTGATAAAATCACTTGGAGAACATGAGAAGTAATGTGTGATAAGAACAAAGAACTTACAAGTTACACCTTTTTCATGTTTGAATATATTTCTGCAAAGGACTTACAAGGGATAATTTTTTCATGTTTACATATATTTCTAAATATGTACATATAACACAATACAATACTGCACAATACTATGCAGCACAACACAACACAACAGCATAACACAACATACCCTTGCAGATATTTTATCAAATACCAATAGCAAAGTTGCTTGCCCAGGTGTTTGCTGGTCTCTTCCCATCTAACCAGTCAGAGTTTGCTGCCTTGCGGAATGCTGTCGACCGACTGATCCTCAACGACTCTAGTGTGTCTGTGCACGCTGACAGCAGGTCAGTGTGGTGATTAGTTTTGATGAATAGAGAAAGGAATGTTTGTGTTGCCAGATGGGGGAAAAAGACTTGACTGATGTAGTTTATTTGTTTGTTAGTTTGTTTGTCTGTTGTTGTTTTTAGAATTGTCATCTTTCCAACACAGCTTCATTTCTGGCGAGTTTGGAGTCCAGGTCACATTCATACAGTTCCATATGTGCTTCACCTACATGTCCCAGCAATTTCTGGCACACCTTCTGAGCCTGCACAAAACCCTATGCACTCGCAAAATCTTGAAATGGGGAGGGGGTGGCTGGTGGATGGAAGGAACCTGTAAAACTAAGTTGACTCCACCGGAATGATGGAAGCAGTAAGGTGATTAGCAACAGACCAGTTTTTTATGTTGCAGGCTGGGATTGAACTTTGAGATGTTAGATCTTGAGTCAACGTTTCCACTAATAAGCACAATACAGGATTTGAAAAACAGAGATTACATCAGCATCAACACAGTCTGTTGGCTTATTGAGCTTCACTGATCTTTCTTTTTTTTCATTTACTCTGCCTTAGAGTCTTTATCATGGTGCTACAGTAACAGTGATATAATTGCAATCTATCTTGACTACAACTAAATAACAAAACTGCTGCTCTATTCTAGTAATATAGGTCACATCTCTCTGTCAAATGGGCTGACCTCAGAATACAAGCTGGCCACATTTTCACATTCAGTCTGCCTCCTTTCAAAGTCAGGGAGCAGAGACAGACAGCCACTATTCAAAACCACATGTTCTCCCAGTTAGCTAATTGTTTACCCATCTGAAGGCCTGCCCTCTACCAGTTGTGTCATAAGCCAAAAGAATAAGCTGAAAGACACCAAGGTGGAACAAAGAATTTTGGACATAAAGCAAGATCCATATATGGCATCAGTTAGTGGATCAGCCTCTCACTTGATATGGCATCTGCTTATGTGGTGTAATATCATTACAAATTCATTAATTTGCATTGCCACATGGGTGAAAGAAGAGGTTAGGAGAATGGCATAGCACCAGAGATACTATATTATGAAATTCATTGATAGTACTTATTAATTGATGTATTGGTGACATACCCTATATTCATTTCTAATTTGTTAGTGATGGAGCCATCGTGTCCTCTATATTGGTATGTACATGATTATCGTTATTATTTTTGTTCCGTTGTTTATTTCAAAGTGGTTTGTTTTAAAACAATATTGTTTGCAGTCCTGCTTTGGGTCAAGGATTTCGCATGGGGTTCCTGGGTTTGCTGCATATGGACGTGTTTTGTCAGCGACTGGAACAAGAGTTTGATGCTTCTTTCATTGTAACCTCTCCCAATGTACCTTTCAAAGGTCAGTATATTAGACATCATCATGATGTCAGTTTAGTGTAATGCATGTCTGTTAATAACTACTTTGGAATGTCAGTAAATTCACAGGCTGGTCCCGAGCGGGGGGGGGGCTCTTTCAATATAAATAGTATCCCCATGAAATTTTTTGCTGGAAATTTCTTCTTTTCTGTCTCTCTCTTTGTTTCTGCCTTGTTCCTTTGTTTACTGTCATTTCTTTCTGTTGTTTTGTGTCTTGCTGGTCCATTCACCTACATGTGTTCAATAAAGTCTTAATGCTTTCTCTTAGGATTGATAATTGGGTACATGTATTAAGTGCATTTTTGGCTCCAGGGAATTGAGATATGCTGAAGTAATTTTAGGTAATTCAGGCCTGTTTTATTATGTGTTAGTGTCCTTAGTTATGTTTATATTTGTATTCAGGTACATTTTTTAAATCCCCTGTGTGGTAATTGGACGGAATGGTCAGTGCCAGGGGCATCTCCTTAGATTATGTGTATCGAATGCTTTGATATATGTATTTAATTTTCATTCCTTTTTTTTCCCCTGTTGAAGTATTGTGTATGTTTTGAAACAGTTATATCCCTGATACAGCAGTACATAGTCGGCTGGGTTTTAAACAAAAATAACAGTAACAGTAACATGGGTTGGTACTGCTGCAAAGACAATTGTGTGCATGGTGAATTATCATTATTATGAAGCCTTCACTTCTTAACCGTTATAGAGTATTAAACATTGGTAAAGCTTCAGAGAAATTAAGTAGCTGTGTGAAGAGAGGTCTGTCTATTGCACAATTCACTTGTGAGAAAGTTATGTAGTTGAGAATGTTTGTCCCTTGTGTAACTTGTTAACACAGAATAAAAATGTAGATATCAGTATACATCGAAACATAACAATATTTGACATTAATTAGTGTTCATGTATGGATAAGGCTCAAACCAGTATGCACTCAGAATTTACACAGCAGAAACTTGTTTGTGTGCTTCACAAAGTGGGTTTAAAATGCCTTAATAAGTGCTCAGGTTTGTGTGTTATGAACAAAACATTCATTCAACTTTTCTCTAGTGAAATCAAAAGATGGTTAGTAAGAAAACTTTCACTTTGAATCAGATGATCTCAAGGAAATCTATCTGAACAAAAACAGCTGCAGTTTTAATCAGCATAGTTTGAAAAAGAATCTCTAGAGCATATCACAAGTGAAATGTCCATTTGTGGAATACTTTACATCAACAAAGCTAATTGATGAAGTTTGATTGAAAACAGCATGGTGGCTTTAACTCATCCATTAGCAAATAAACAAATATACAAAATTTTCTGTGACGTAGATTATACAAGTGTGCAGGAAGTTGTGGTACCCACTGTTCTTGAGATGCCATTTCCTTCACAGTAAAGAAAATGTGTGTTTGATTTGTGACAGAATGTATGGAAGTCCCCTTACTTCTTTCATATGGCATTTTCAAAATCAGCAGCGGTCGATTTAAACAGTCATTAAAGTCTTTGATACCTAGGAGACACTTTTAATAACCAAATATTCTTCAACATACCTGGTAAATCAAGCATTAGTTGTCAAGACGTGGAGGATGCTGTGTCACATACTACATACATTCAGAATTACTTGTAGCATGTGTTACATATCATCAGATATGATTGTTTTCCAGATTTTGGAAAAAATATGCTTCAACACGTGTTCCAGTTAATTAAAAAACTGCACCACATTCAGTTGTTATCCACAAGTGCACTTTCCTTTTTGTGCCAAAAAGTTTATTCATCCTGTGGAACATGTTCCAGTGTCACATATACAAGATGATAAATATTTATGTTCAAAATCTTTGTATTATTGTCTTGTGCTTTTTGTTGTTGTTATTGAGGACCAGTAATTCAAGTTTGCACAGGGAAGGATTTGTGTCACACTGAAACATGTGTAATTCTGTAGCATCAGAAACTTTACAGCCATACTGGCTTATTACCAGCAACTCTTCCTTTTTTTTGTTTGTTATTGTTTTCTAAAATTTACTGACTCTTACCCTGAAATGCCTGCTTTGAACGATTTCTCATTAATATTTTGTTTTGACCAAACATATTTAGAAATGGAGACAAGCAGTGCTTAAGTACCAGTGATAATGTGTATCTGTTATTGCTTTCAGTGATAGTGACTGGTGCCAAATCTATCAAGCAGTATGGTGGGTCAGAGGTCACCGTATTAAACCCGTGTCATGTGAGTGTCTTACCATTTGTCTTCAGTAGGCATTTACGATCTTGTGTACACAGACGTTCATGGACATGCATACAGCCACACACACATAAACAAATGCACTTACACAGATATTGGACATAAACATATAGGCCTACTCCACAGCCACAGTGCGTTTGTGTTTGAGAAATGACCACTCATCAGATTTCTGGACTTCCATTTCTCAGCAACGTATTTTTCTCTCCATCTGTATGCATAGTACAGTGATATTTACAACCATGACATGTTTTATGGCATCCCCAGTATTATTTCTGAATGTTTAATGATTTGTTTGTGCACCAGTTTTCTTTCCCCTCTATTTCTCAGTATTTTGTTTCTTTGTACTTTTATGAGCTTGGTAAATTTTAAGATTTAAAGAAATATGGTATTCATTTCAGTGAATCATGCAACATGATTAGGAAATAAACTTATAATATTTGATTCCTTTTCTCACACTGGACAGAGCAGCAGGGAAGTTTCAGTCTTTTTCTCCTAATTTTTATATCTGGTGTTTGTTTGTTTGTGATCTTACGCTTGACAAAGGACCAGTTGGCTGAAAATTTGCGCTTGTCTTGTTTTTGTATTAAATACGTGTTCTTATTCTTTTTTCGTGTTTTTTTCTGGTTCCTGTTTGCTTGAATGCGGGCAGTCGCGTTTGTTTTTGGATTTTATAATATTTTTGTTTATACTTATTAAATATGATCCATTGGGTTTTTTTATTTCTAAATTCCAATATGTAAATGTACACCTGTATTTATTTTTTTGCGATAGATGCCCAGCCCCAGTGTGATTGAGGAATACCTGGAGCCTATGGTGAAAGGAACTATCATCTGTCCTGATGACTACCTGGGTGGTGTCACCTCCCTCTGCATGGTAGAATATATTGGCTGTTATTGTAACATTTTAGTTGTATTATGATACGAAAGCAGATACAATACAAAAACAATTTGCTTTATAATATGATACAAAAGCAGATATGATACAAAAACAATTTGCTTTTTTTGATACAAAAACGAAGTGCAAATACCCTGCCTGGTTTGCTCCTGGTAGGTTAAGGATAGAGATTTTCGTCTGTCTCCTAGGTCAACATATATCCAGACGTGCTAGTTCCTGAACTCCCAGTGCGTGTATATTCTCACAAAATGTAAGCTATGTAGGTTAAAGATGCTGTATGCCAAGTCAGTGTTTGGTGGCTTATGGAAACAAAAAGTACCCAGTCTGCATACCCACCAGAATATGCAGACTGTTCAGCAACATAATACAAGCACAATACAACCAGACATCATATGCATATTGCTAGGAATCATCATCATGTGCCGTGCCGCTTGGCATTGGCGATCATGGCCCTCCATACAAATCTATCCTTTGTCACTGCAAGTACTTCTCCCACCCTTGTGTGTCTACACCAACATTTTTCCCTGGGTCTACCTGGTGTTCTGTTTCCCTTCAGCTTTCCTGTTATGACTAAGTACTATCAATTTTTCTTGCTGGGAATGGGAAAAAATTAAAACCACAGTTTGAATTGATTTACAGTAATAGTGTAAAAACACCAAATTAATAATTACATAAATTTCAGTTTGAATGTGCACACATTTAAGAAAGCACTTCGTCAGTTTATATGTTTCTGTCAGGACTAATTGTTTACCGCCTGTTATGAGTATTATGCCACTGGCACTTAGAGCAGCGGCATATACACCGCTCTTAGGCCAGATCTGGGCAAGATTGTATGACACCCCAGAGATGTTCTACATCTATGGTTCATCTGCAGGTGTTTTTTTGGTCTTTCTATCCTGCATCTTCCTTTTGGTTCTCAGGACTAATTATGTATGGATTTCTCTGTTACAGGATCGAAGAGGCATGATAGAAGATCAGCTGAATATTGACAATAGTCGTATCATGCTAATTGTCAGGTTTCCACTCACTGAGATTCTTGTGGATTTCTTTGATGATCTTAAATCCATCACCTCTGGCTATGCAAGGTATGTACTACCTTTTATTATCAGGTAGTTGTCATCACTTCCTTTGTTATAAATGTGGAATAAGACATTTCAGTGTCTTGGGGAAGGCCTGTGCCAGACTTTATTTTACAGCTTGTGTTGACAGTCTTGTTGTATGTGACTGATGTGTAGTAAAAAACAATGCAAGGTAGCTGTACATACATTTGAATAATTGAAGATGTCTGATTGTATTTGAATAAGAGGAATAACTTATTATGTATAGGAGAAGTCCAAGCATGAGAGAAAGATGAGTTAACACATGCAAGTTTTCACACTACCTAATTGTATGTTTCATCTGTCTCTGAATGTATATGCTTCATATTGATGCTGTTTTATTTTGATTGACAGTTTTGACTATGAAGATGCTGGCTATGAAACTTCAAGTCTTACCAGGGTAAGTGGTGTTACAAGCATTAGAAATCGTGCACATTGTTATGTAGCTTTTATGAATTCACTTTATTTATTTAATGCATCTACACATACATCTGGTTGACATCATTTGGGTTCTTCTATAGGGATGTGTCATTTTTGTGGTGTTAGTTTTGCAGAATTCTAAAATACTATTTCTAGGATTTGATAGTTTTCACTTGTACAATAAATAGGATAATGGCAGAAAAAACAACACAAGTTGCAGAAAGTTATTTCCAGTTTTCATAATCTGATGTTGCTTGTTTTCGTTAGTGGATGGCAATGAATAGGGCAATGCTAGAAAATCAATTGAAGGAAATAATGAAGAAAATAAAACAAGTACTTACCTTGGGAAGTCAGAGTTTGCTTGGATTTCCATGATGTAGTTTACTGGACCAGAAGGATAGGTGAGATGCGCATACATCTCAATAACCATGTTTTACAGGTTAGATCATCTGTGTAAAGGATTTTTCAATGACCGATTTGGCCATTTTGTTGTCTCAACTAAATTTCTCATCAACAAGATTAAAACCAAAAATGTAGGGATAAAAAGACACCACAATACTGTAAAGATATTCTACGAGACAAATTTTTACAATACAACTTTGGTACAGTTGGCGTGGAGTAATATGAAAATATTCTGCACTTGATAAAATACAGTGGTAATGGCTACTGGAAGCATAGATGATATGGCGATCCAAATGCATGCGCATCTCACTACTCACATAGTTTCAGTACACTGCAAGAAATGATATTAAAGTAAAGTGACATTACAGTTTGTTTGACTGCTGTTCTGTCAGTATGTCTAAGGGGTGCATGCATTTTACAACAACTTTGAGCTTTATGATGGCAATATTGGAATGTCGTAATAATTTCAAGAATCTTTTTCATGCAGTCAGACTTACATATGACAACAGGTGGATTTCTTGCTGAATGGCAGTGCAGTGGATGAGCTGGCCTTGATCTGCCACACGTCCAGAGCACGAGAGACAGCAAAAAGAGTCTGTGAGAAACTTCGAGACACCATCCCTAGACAGCAGTTTCGTATCACTGTTCAGGGCGCTGTTGGCAGCAAGATACTGGCTCGTGAAGACATCAGACCATTTCGCAAAGGATGTTACTGCCAAATGTGTAAGACTGATATTATCTGTTGTCTATTTGGAAACAATTTCATTTTTCAGCGTTATGGATTTTTACACTGGGCACTGAATGCTTTACATTTGTTGTTTTTGCTTTTGTTGCCTGGTCTGCACTTGTTCAGAGGCATTTGCCTCTACACTTCACTGGTTTCCTTTTCAGCAGCAAATTAGATACTAGGTTGCTTGTTTGTGTTACGGTGTTGTCTCTGGTAGGTTATTGCTCCTGCTTGTATCTCTGAATTGCTCCATGCCTATGTTCCTTCCCATAACCTTTGCTTTTCTTTTGATACACAGCTGTTAAAATCCCTCTGTACAGGTACAAGATTCATGCTTTCCAAGCTTTTGTCCATTTTGGACCTTTTGTGTGGAATAATCTGCCCTTTGATCTTGATGAATTTACCTAACCTTTCCTCTTTTAAGATGCAGTTTTAAGACTCTTTTTTCTGTGAATCATTCTGTTTAAATTAATTTCAATACATTGACCCGTCTCATCCTGTTTTTTGTTGTATCTTGTACATGGATGTTATTGAAAGTGTGTGCATCATGTTAATGAGTAAAATTAGCGAATGTGTTAATGTGAATTTCATTTATCTTTATATTGTAGAATTGTAAGCACATGGAGTGCTGTCACACAGACTATAAATTTCTTGGGTAGGAGGTGATGAACGAGAGGGAGTGATAGATGGTAATGGGGAAGTCTGCTAGAGAGGATGGAAAAGACAATGACTAAAAAAACCCCACAAAAGCGAGAAAGAGATGGGGTGAGATGGAGAGGGAGAGAGAGAGGGGAGGGAGTGAGAAAACATCAGAATTGTCCATTCCACTGACTAATCTATACTGTATTACTGATATGTTTTCAAATGCGTGTAACACATGTAGTATGCTGAAAAGGCAGTGGAAAAAATGCATTCAAGAAACACAGAAAAGGACACGTGCAGCATTGAAGAAAAGACGTAAGATGTTCCACGTACCTGCATGCAACTGAGGTCTAAAAAAATATATTGCACATCACCCAGTATGAGTCTTATTTGCAAACTATAAGCTGAAAGGGGTCTGCATTTAGGATTGCCATACATGTCATGAAATACGTCTTCTTTACTCTAGGTTGCTGTTTTGTCCTATGCAAAAATATATGACTCTTTAACTTTTATTTTGGGTCATACACAAATGATCATTTTCCTTTTTTGGTATTTCAGTATGGCGGTGACATCTCAAGAAAGATGAAACTCCTCAAGCGTCAAGCAGAGGGAAAGAAGAAGATGAGAAAGATTGGCAACATTGATGTCCCCAAAGATGCATTCATCAAAGTTCTAAAAAGATGATAGTGGTGTACACTTAGTGAACATTGTGTATGTTTTGTAAATCAAATTAAAATTTAAATCATTGAATGACTACTGTTCACTGAATGTGGGCTATCACATAGCTTGGCACTCAAAGTGGCCATTTTACATTGCATTTAATTAACATATCAGGCTGGTACAATTGTGCATAAAATGCAGCAGTGTTGATCACTGCTCATGTACACATCGTCTACAGCTCTATGGTTTAAAAGTTCTGTTTAGACTGTTGGATTTCCGTAACAACATTTTGTTCATGCTAGTGAAGAATTAAATATCAGCATGACAAAGAAATATGAAAGTAAATCATGTTACAAATGTATATGTTTTCTTTGTTCTGTCTTCTCAGTGTCAATGTTTCACTTCGTGTAAGTGTTGCATATGTTGGGCAGTTTATGTTCAAGGACAGATTTGACTTTTAGATATAATGTAACCTTTAGCAGTTGGCAGGGCTTTAAACAACATGCATTGAATTGAGCAGACTTTATGATTTCGAAAGCACATGCAGACTCGAGAGAGAGGATAGTAGGGCAGTGGGGCAAAAGAGTGAACATATAGAGAAAGAAATCACCACTGGGTAAACAGGTTGAACATATAGAGAAAGAAATCACCACTGGGTAAACAGGTATCTCTTCAAGCCAGACTTGAAGGAAGAGAGAGTTTGTGACTGTTGAATAGATGGGGAAAGATCATCACCGTTACACAGACCAGATACAGAAAAGAGTGATGGCCGACTGTGCATATTTGTATTAAAGAATTTGTCGAGAAGTACTATCAGCAACTTCCCACTATCTCTGTCTCTCTGGGGGACCTGCTACATATGGTTGTGGCTCTGGTATGATCTTCTGACTCTGCAGCTGGCTCTAATTATAATCTGAGAGGTGGTACTTTGAAAAGCTGTCTAGTCCACATACTCACAGTACTTTGTTACTGTTTCTTTTCCTTTCTCTTGGCCTTAGTTGAGTTGACTATGTAAGCTGTTAAGAGGTGGAAAGTTTGAGGCACATACTGCAGCAAAGTGGTTACGCAATGTACTGCTGACTGGCTGGCTATGAGTTCAAATCCTCCAAGGTAAAAAAAAAAATTACTGTGGAATTTTTCTGCCCTGACCATATTTGAACATGCACTAAGGGTTCATTGGGAAGACTGGGACCACACAGTCTATAGTCTCATCCACTTTATGGATGCATCATCGAGTGCCGCTAAAATTTTCACACCAACGCTGCAATGTCTGGCCTGGTTGATGCCAGGATATGTTATGATCATAAGTACAGAGTACTACCCTGTCAAGCAGTCTCAATCCTAGATGGAACTGTATAGCATCATGATTATCGCCTCATTATCATGAAATTATCAATCATTGTAGCATTGTGAAAATTGCCCCAAATCTGTGGCCCTTCTTGCCCTGATCTCATGGTGACTAATGTTTTGGTTTCCTCTACCTCTTTCATGGCAGAAGTGAATTGTTGTTATCACTGTGGTTCATGGGGTGCTGTTGTTGGAGGGCCATGCTGGTCTCCTTACTGAAGGGTCTCTCACTTGGTCTGGCTCCAATACTGAAATAATACTGTCACTAACAAAGGACTAGTAGGAAATGTTCATATTAACCCTTTGACTCCCACGACCTATCCGCCAACCACAAAACTTTAACCCTTTGACTCCCTCACCCTATCCACCAGCCTCCTGTACGAAGCTGATGGATAGGGTGAGGGGTACAGGAAGCTGGTGGATAGGGTGAGGGAGTCAAAGAGTTAAGTTTTTGCTTTGTTAGCATGGTTGACAATGCAGGGAGCTGGTGGACAGGGTGCAGAAGTCAAAGGGTTTTAAGTTGGATTAGAACAGGCTTGGTCTGGCTCCCATGAATGAGAGATTGATGAGAGATTGTTGTTGTTTGTAGTAGGAAGTGTTATTGTTAGGTTGGATCTGAACAGGTACTGCTGAGCTCCACAAAGTGCAGGGTCTCCTCTAGAAGGTGATCCCAAACATCTCTGACTCCCATGAGTTTACTGGCACTGGGACTTTGACTGAATGAACTTGGGATGGAGGTGTGTTGTGAAACCAGAATGAGCAATGTGGGATCAATGTAACTAAGACAATGTTAAAAGTTGTGAAAGAAAAAATATTGCTGACTTCACAGGAGAAAATTCTGTTTTTTTTTCTTCTTTATCACAAAGCCATGAAACAATCTTTCAAGCTACTTTATATACACTTGTTTGCTCACAAAACTCACATACAATGAAAATAAAAAATGCACATTAAATGATTTCAACGCTGATTTTCATGATTTCAAATCGTAATAACAATTGCTGAGGTGGGAACAGGGCATGGACCAACAAGCACAATATGCCAGGTACATTTGTTTTTCAAAATGGAATGTATACAATAATGCAGAAGAAATTGATTATCATCCACAAAAATCAAACACAGGCTGTGTTACATGGCTTGCTGTGCAGATCTTATCTTCAATCAACTTTAAATCAGGCACGCATGTGCTAAAGATCGTGTCATGCAAATACATCTACTGATACTGGAAGTCCTCCTTTTTTGACAGAAAAGCTATGAGAAGACAACAAGCATACACACAATTCTTTTGACTTTGTGTCATCACTGCCTAGGGTAATTAAAACTAGATTCTAAAGACTGTTCATTAAAGAAAATACACTCATTAAAGAAGATCCAAGAAATTCATTAAAAGAAAAGAAATACACCAGATACAAAAAAAAAAGTTTTTGAGATAAATTCCACAAACAGTCAAAATTACTCTGCCTTTATGTTACCATCAACATAGGATCTGTCTTATGTTATTATCAACATAGGATCTGTCTTTATGTTATTATCAACATAGGATATGTCTTTATGTTACCATCAACATAGGATCTGTCTTTGTTATCATGAATATAGGATCTGTCTTTATGTTATCATCAACAGGATCTGTCTTTATGTTATCATCAACATAGAATCTGTCTTTATGTTATCATCAACATAGGATCTGTCATTAAGTTACCATCAACATAGGATCTGTCTTTATGTTATCATCAACAAAGGATCTGTCTTTATGTTATCATCAACATAGGATCTGTCTTTATGTTACCATCAACATAGGATCTGTCTTTATGTTACATCAACATAGGATCTGTCTTTATGTTATCATCAACATAGGACCTGTCTTTATGTTATCATCAACACAGGATCTGTTTTATGTTATCATCAACATAGGACCTTTATGTTATCGTCAACATAGGATCTGTCTTTATGTTATCATCAACATAGGAATCTGTCTTTATGTTACCATCAACATAGGATTACGTTAAGATTAATTCTGTAATCACTTGTTTTAGAATGAATTACATCAATATGGAATGTGTTTTATGTTATCATCAACACAGGATCTATCTTTACGTTGTCATCAACATAGGATTAACGATGAAGAGATAAATTCCTGTAATATCACTTGTTTAATAATAAAGGAAAAGAATTACATCAGATATGGAAATGGTTTTTGAGATGAATTGTATGAATACAACTTGTTCCAAATGGAAAAGATATATATTTGCTGCATATGTTTGATTTATAACTCTTTCGACTAAACAATAGTTTTGCTCTCACACATTATAAAACCAAAATAATTATCAATTATTATGGCTATGCATAAAGTTGTTTCAACTGCGCATTATACAGAAATGTTCCAAACAGCAGTTATTGCAAAGGTTTTGTGCCAAGAGCTCAAACCAGAATGAAAACATAATAAAGCAAATAAGGAAGGAATACACACATGCATGTGCACACAAATGCATGCATGCATACAAATGTGTGAAAAATCAAGTTTTTAAAATGCATTCAATTTTGAAAGGGGGAAATGCGCTGAATCCTAACTGCAAAAGGTAAAAACTGAGGTATTGGTTATACTTTGGTTATACTGAGGAAATACAGACTATATAACAGAACATGGATGGCCATAAATACTTGAATTATGTCAACAGAGCTGTTGTTGTATTTTCTGAATACTTATATAATACAGTGATATATTTTTCTGAACACTATATAGTGATACTGACCCAAAACGGCAAACACCTATTCAAACAAACAAAAAAAACCACGAGAGAAATGTATTAGGAATTATCATGATGACAACAGACAAAGACTTAAATGGGCACCTTCTTTCTGGCCGGAAAGCAAACTTATGTTAACCCTGCAGAAAGCTGGTGGATAGGGTGAGGGAGTTAAAGGATTAAGTTCTACCTTCGTTAGCAGGGTTGAAACGGTAGGATGACAGTGTGAATCTTATTATAAATACCAAGGCGTGTTTACTTATTATGTAACTCACACATACAAATCACAATATTACTAATATGTAGTTTCTGAGTGTTCTGGAAAAGAGAGAAAGAAAGAAAGAGAGAGAGAGAGAGAGAAGCATTGAGCAATACAAGTAGATCAATGAAGTGGATATGAATGAATGTGAGCATACTGACATAAAAACAACAGAATCCAATCAAGCGTTTAAAGTAGAGCAAACATACATATTAACACATGAAAATATATGATTTAGAATCAGTATGTCCGTGAGATTGAAATAAGGAGGATCACACATTAGTCCGTCACTTTAGTTTTGACATGCTGAAGTCTGATGTTAGTATTCCAAAAGAAGAAAATTTTCACATGTATTCTTAACTGTGTCAAATGTATTAGCTCATGATCAAGGAATAGTTCATGTTTTTATAATGTTTCCAACAATTCTTGAATAACAACTTATTTGAAGCCTTGGATAACAATGACATGTAAATGATTTAAAAATGATAATGAAAATAACATTTCGTTTAACAAAGTGATACAAATCAAGCTTGCAATGTCATTCACCATTCATTCAACAGTCCATTACATACATACATGTATGATTGTTTCGCTGATGGAGACTAGTAATAATTCTTACCACAACAAAGTAGCAACAACCAATCAAATACAAGTAATTTTTCTAAAAACTTAGCAGTTGTGAAGTCAAAAGAATAAATGGATGCCATCAACAAATTCTTTATTTCAACACACTGTAACTCAAGCATGGCACTAACAAACTCTCCCACACCAACGTGCCAGCTGACACAAGTCATACTTCTGGCACCCTGCAACGTAAACCTTTACACACTACAAAACATTACTCTCCCTGCAAAAGCAAAGAAGCGTTTAACCCTTTCAATGCCAGTGGTACAACACCAGACCTACAGCACAAGCCAGCTCTGCAGCAGTTCACTACTGTCAAAAACCAGCAGTGCAGCAGCGAAGAAAATAGGGGTACCTCTACCTACTTTAAATGTTTATAACTTAGCATCCGCTCCTTCATAATCGTCTTTATTCATGGCTCATTTCAAAGGAAAATGAAACCTGTATACAAAGAAACAATTTTTGTGCACTAGTCCAGCAAGTTTTGAAATCAGATGAGAAAGTGCTATGTGGACTAGTTTCAGAGTCTGGCTAAAAAACATTGTCACTGTCACTGTGGAAGTCGTTATAAACCGGCCGTGAAAATTCTTTGCCATTGTCACTGTCAACTACAGGCATTCTAAGTAGCAAATCGTCGTCAAAAACCATGTTCAGTGCTTGTGCAGCGTTATATGATCCCTTTCTGGTATCTGGAGTTTCTTTCAGTACTGGCCATGTTTCAACTCATGTTGACTCCGGAAAACTTGTGAAAAGCTGTTGTCACATTGAACAAAGAAAGCTGTTGTCACATTGAACAAAGGAAGCTGATGTCATCATCAAGTGAAAGACAATCTTCCGTCTTTTCTTTCACAAAAGATCAATCGAGTTTTATAACCCTACTGTGTGATGGTGCAGTGCGGTGCTTGGAGCGTTTTCTGTCTAAGTCACTGTGTGGTGCCTGAAGTGATTTACCTATAAATTGCTGTGTGGAGCCTGCAGCGTTGAAAGGGTTAATACTTCTCTACAATTTCTGGGAGAAAATTCATCCAAACTTCACACACATTCCCAATCTATCTCACGTTCATGTACTCATCCTACCACATCTGTCAACAGCAACAACAAAATCCAACACTCAAACTTCTGTTTAACAACTGATATACATCTCATTTTCTGCCCCATCTATGCAACTGGACATTTTTCTGCCACATCTACATAACTGGACATTTTCCATCAACATTTCAGTCATACAAAACAGCAGAAATGCACCAGCAAGTTAACAATCAAATCAAAACAGACGAAAGCAAAGGAACTTCTTCACTCCTCTTTCCTGTGCTGACTCCCAGTCAGTCTAGTGAGCAGTGAGGGCAGCCTGGGGACAGCCATCAAGATCAAAGCCAGTGAGATGACCCAGTTGAGACGATAAAGACGGATCAGACAGTATGGTAATGACAACACGCATATTGTAAGCATGATCCACCTTATCTGTCTTGTCCAACTCCTGCTGAACAGAAAAAAGAAAAGTACTGATGAAAAGTAAGAGTTTGTCAGCGTTAAGAATAATGTAAAGGCAGCTAACTTGTTTTGTACAACAGCCTTCCCATCAAGCCAGTCATCCATCTCCATCCCTCCTCCCTCTAAACAAGCAAACAAACAAACAACAGACAAAATTAATAAATAAAGTAATAGGTCTGCAAATTTCCTGAACTGCTATGTGCTAGAAATCTACCAACATGATGACTTTGATAATCTTCGCTAAGCATTATTTGTATACATGCAAGATGAAATCTTATCAGCAAAATATCAACACTTCTAAGAAGCAGCTACACTCAATGTTCTTAGTATGAAACACAAAAATTAATCTTAATCTTATGCAGTTGTCTGCCATGTGGTGCTATTATAAACTTGTGTTTCTTGAAAACTGTTTATAGGTTACGCTGTTTTCTTTATTTTTCTTTCTTCACTGTCATTTTTGATATCTGTACTTGAATATACATTTCAGACTTAATTAATTTAATTCTTGACTTTTTTGCATATGCCAGATGTACACAATCACTATCTTTCGAAATATGTCTTCATTATTTATGTGTTAATTTCAGACATTTTTGAATTTTGACAATATGAGAGACATGTGACAACTGAAAAATATGTCTTCATTCTTTATCTGTTTAATTTCACAGACATTTATGAATTCTGACAATGTGAGATGCGTGACAACTGAACTTTAATGACTGTTGATTGTACTGAATTGTCTATTAAAAAGAAACTGCAAAAAGTAAAAATTTTAAAGACAAAAAAGAAATGTGCTGACATGTATGCCTCATCAAAACGTACAGTGGTCAACAGCTGACCTATAATCTTAACTCTTTCATTCCTACAACCCGGTTTTCCGGTTTGCAGGATTCCTACCCTTTATTCCTGTAGCCCGGAAAACCGGGCAGCAGTTAAACCCTCCCTTCCTTCCTACAGCCCGGAAAATCGGTTCTGCGTTAAGCGCTTTGAACTTCGCGCGAGTCGCGTCATCACTGCGCGTCATTTATCCTTGACCGGGTCGCTTGCGGGGCAGTGTGTATGAATGGAATTGATGCCAGACTTTCCCCCTACCGTGGGAACGGGCTCGCCGTTATAACCGTACCAGTGTATTGCTGCCGACGTGGCATTTTTGACCAAACCTACGTACGGTACACGGAAAATGGAGGGCGGACATAATTCGGATTCTGATCAGTTTTCTGATGATGATTTTTACAACGCTTTAGCTGATGATGATTTTGATTTGTTTCAATTGAATGAAGAGGAGAGGGCGCAGTTAGCTGCTGTAGTAGAAGCACAGATAGCAAGTGATGATAGTGGAGAGGAGTTGGATGATGAAAACTTGCCACTGTTTTATACTCGACCAAGGTTTGAGTGGGTGAGTGGAAACTACGTCGCACCTGATCCCACCACCAGGACGACATTCAATCGCCGATCGGGGCCAGTGCGTGTGTTGGACACATCAATGACAGCGATGGAGTACTTTCAATTATTCTACTCGGAGGAAGTGTTCCGTTCTGTGGTTAATTTCACAAACGACAATGCCACCAAAAAACGCACAGAAGAGCCGGAGAAGAACAAAGGTGAGTGGAAACCTGTCACGCTGGAGGAACTCAAAGTATTCTATGGACTGCTGATAATGAAAGACATCGTGCGACTCGACAGAGACACTCACTATTGGAGCACAAGTGCACAACACTTTCTGCTCCGAACTGCGTTTGGTGGTGTGATGAGCCGGGATCGCTTCTTTCAGATACGGAGATACCTGTATTTTGATAATCCAAACACACCTGTTGATAAGAGTGACAAACTGCACAAAATCCGGTACATTCTGGACACCGTCAGGGGAAATTTCGGGAACGAATTTGTTCCCTACCAAAACGTCACTGTCGACGAAGCAATGGTGCCATTCAAGGGGCGTTTGGCCTTCAAACAATTCATGAAGGACAAACCCGTCAAGTTTGGCATCAAACTGTGGGTGCTTGCCGACGCCAAGACAGCCTACTGTTTCAACATGGAGGTGTACACAGGTAAGCACGGTCAGCAGGTGAACAAGTTGATGGGGCTCAGTGCTCGAGTGGTGATTGGCCTGACCAAACCCATTCAAAACTTTGGTCACACAGTCTTTACTGACAACTTTTACACCTCACCTGTGCTGGCAAAGTATTTGTCAAGCAAGGGTACTTACCTGTGTGGCACGATGCGACCCAACCGGATCGGCTATCCCCGTGACCTGGTCAAGACCAAGGCAGAAGAACGCCGGCTTCCCCGTGGAGCTACAGAGTGGCGACAATGCGGTGACATGATCGCAACATCGTGGAAGGACAATCGGATGGTGTATTACCTGTCCACTGCCCATCCACCTTTTGACAACTCAGGTGCCATTGCCAAACGACGCCAGAAAGACGGGACTGTTGCCGAGCTTCCCTGCCCCCCAGCTGTGGCTGCCTATGCCGTCAACATGAATGGAGTGGACAGACTGGACCAGAACACCCGACAGAACAAATAAAAAAAAACCATGAAATGGTATAGACGGGTGGAGACTAAGCTGATGGAGACAGCCATCTACAATGCCTATGTCCTGGAGGGAGAGGTGACAGAACACAAAGTTCAAGGACAAAGCAAACGAGACCTGCTGTCATTCAAACTGGACCTGGCCCACCAACTGATCGGTCTTCAGTACATGGAAAGGACCCACCCTGGCCGGCCCAGAACAGAGGAAAATGCATCAGATCCCCGGCTTGATCGCACAGACCACTGGCCAGTCCGCGGAGTAGGTGACGACCACACCTGTGTCGTGTGCACAGCACGACACAAGAAATACAGGGAAACCCACCCTGGTGTCAGCTACACAAACAATCCCTTCAAGAAATCGAAGACCACAATCATGTGCGAAAAATGTGGAGTGTATTTGTGCAACAACCAGCGTGACTGCTTCAAGGTGTTCCATACACGTGTCACCTATGTGTGACATGTGACAATGTAACTGTGACATTGACTTGTGTACATAGAAACTTTCTCGTTGTAAATATCTTCTGTACATAAAACTAGGTCTTAAAAAAACAAAAGATTTTGGCTCAATGACACTGTAGCAAAAGAAATATTCTTTGTAGGACAGTATCAAAAACTTCAAACAATCCATGTGGTGGGTAGGACAAATGCAGTGACAATGTGACAGTCTTTCTATGGATATGACCACCATTGTGGCACGGAGATTCACAGGAGGCACTGCTCGGTGAGTACCTGCATGAGGTGTACACTCTGCAAGCAAAACACTGTCCTGCATGCTGTGCATGCTTGCATGTGTTGTGTTTGTCCCCAAAATTACCTGTTTGACACCTGAGTGTCACCAACCATGTCACCCTGTGGTGTCAACATAGTCTCAGACAAATTCTCACATCAATTCTGTACGCAACGGTATGTGACATTCTTAATTTATTGTAGATAGTGACACTGCCGCAACTCTCCAAAGTTAGTACCCCTTTTTAAACTTTCTTTATTTTCTCTAAATCCAGGAATGAAGGGAACATATGTATTATAGAAAGCTAGGAATAAAGGGAAGTAATGATATATAGATATATAGGGATGAAAGAGTTAAGGTTACAGGGGTGGGAAGAGACAGAGACCCAGACTTTTCTCTGGGCTAACATTATGCGGAAAATGTACATCTCCTCTCCTTTACTATTTACCTTCTCCAACCCTGACAGGATCAGGTACCCATTCACAAACGGGTGGATTGAAGGCCGCATGTACAATGTTTTCCCAGAGTCAAACTTGAACTTATGCGCTCATATGGGAGTAGGCGCTCTACCACTACACTCTCCAAACTTCCAAATCAGGGAAGTATTCAGAAACAACAACAATAACAACCAAAAAACCAATCAACCAACCAACCAAACAAAATGTAAAATTCTGTAAAAATTCTGATCATCAGTGTTTTATTTCATTTTCTGACCATCAAATGAACTGAAAAAGGTCAACAGCATTTTCTCTTATTACAGATGACAACACTGAACATGTAATCAACATTTCAAAGCGAATCCAGATGATATAAATTTATTGCAATCAATTCCCTGCACATAACAATGGACATGTATGAGACCAACCCATGCAGCCTGCAAACTTGTATGCCATCATTTTTGTACCCAAAATTTTCTATGCAAAATTTACATATATAATATACTGTATCAGTGAAATCAAGATGCCAAATCGATATATTTACTGCAACAACATATGGAATATGAGTCTACCATAGTAAAATATAACTACCTTTGTGGGAGAGGGCTTTGATCGATGATGAAGAGCAAGGCACACAGTGTGGCTATGACTGCTGGCCACCTGCTGGGATCCATGGGCAAGTATACAGAAAACCTAGAACAATTACCACAGCAGTAGCGTGTATTAGATGACATTCTGTTTATCTGCTATTAATTTTACTTTATAAACTTTCCCCCCTTCTCCCCATAAACATACAAACACATCCCTACAACAAAATCATTATTTTATCTGACAGCAATACAAAACCCATACAAGACATTTGATTGCAATCTCCTAATCAAAATTTTCTATTCCCCCCCAAAAAACCCAACAACAACAACAACAACAACAACAAAAAACCAACAACCAACAAAATCATTTTTAAACATAGGCATGCAAATGGTTTTTGTTGTGATATAGGATATTTGGAGGATGTCACATAGAACCATGACATAATGGAAGATTAGCCAGTTTGTGTAATGTGGAGCGATCTTTTTTGTGAAAAATGAGCTGCATTAAAAAATTCTTGGTGAACCGTGATTCTGAACTTGAAAGTCTAAGAGATAAATACTTTTCAGAAGGCAGGACATGTTCCTGGTCTGTATGTGTGGTGCTGCTGAGTACCGCACTGTTGATGAATCCTAGCTCCATTTGGCAATTATAGCAGAGTTTATTGTTACTGATTTAAAGTGTAAAGAGTTTTATATGAGATTACTTAGTACAATTTCTATGATGAAGAAAACAATCACTGCCATAAGTTTTGTAAGGAGGGTTTTCGAGGTTGAAGCATTCTTAATACTGAAATTGTGACCAGAAGATAATCAAAATAACTGAAACAGGATGTTGAAGAAATGATTTTTGTAATGTAGGGGTGGTTCTGATTAGCCTGTAGTGAATCAGTATTGGTAGTTGTGACAAGGTGGCTCCGAGATGTGGCTATTTCTACTGTCTCTGTATTATTTATTTTCGAGATCGTAAGGAGTTTACTTTGATGAAAAATCCCTAAGGAGTTCATTTTGATGAAAAATCCCTCAGCTAGAATAAATGATTGATTGTTGATTGATTTGATGAGCTAATTTATTTTCCTGTATTTTTGTTAAGACAGAACTTGTTCAGTTGCCTGTTGTTATGAGTCCACTGTGTAATGAGAGTGCTGACAAAGTGACCCTGACTGAGACGCTAATGTGATTTCTCCAGTGATAGACATAAGTTCCTTTTTTCCTTTTGTTGCATAGATGAGATTTCCACTTGTACCCTTTCCCTACTATTTTGTGTGTTTCATACTACAATGTTTTGGTAGACATATTTTGGTACATTATTTTTCTAAATCTTTTTTCATAGATTTTCTTTTTCTGCCAAAATTTGAAATGGAACACTGATAAATTTTTTTCAGCTTTGGGAGGAAAGCTTGTATTCTCTGATGATAAGTTATTGGAATGTATAACAATGTGGAGAGAGCACAGAATACGAGAGAGAGAGAGAGAGAGAGAGAGAGAGAGAGAGAGAGAGAGAGAGAGAGAGAGAGAGAGAGAGAGAGAGAGAGAGAGAGAGAGAGAGAGAGAGAGAGAGAGAGAGCCTGAAAAAAAACCACGCTTAGAAGAATGGATATGAGAAGAATGGAAACTACAGTTAGGCCAGGCTGCCAAAGAAACTGAAATGGAAGAAAGACAAGACAGTTGGGAGAAAGCTGGAAATCCTTCCCAAAACTCCATATATTCCCGAACTCCCATTTTCATGAATCTAGAGATGAGATTGATTCTTCCGTATTTATTTTAAATCATGCCACTTCCTGTTCTTGGCTTCAGAATAAATCACCTTTATATGTTTTATCATTATCTAAAGGGTGCATATTATCATATTCTGGCAGTGAAACAAACTGTAAACTGGGAGGATATGAAAACTAAATTACTTTGTAAATTTCAATGGATGGAAGTTGGCTTTAATCAGATATTCCATTCTGTTCTCCCAGACACAAATGAATCATTTGCTAAGTTTTTGATTTGCTCTGGACATTTACTTGACTATTGGATCATTTATATACATGTACAAATAAATTCCATTCCTTAAAAGAAAAAAAAGTGGTAAAACTCCCGATGTCATGTTTCTCAATTCAAGTGAATAGATAAAACAGCTACACTCATCAATGACAAAAACAGACTTGTAGTTTCAGTGTAAAAAGCATGCACAGTTGTATACATCTTCTTACAGTCACAATCTCATTTGTTAAAAAAATAAGGAACATTAAGAATCGAAAAAAAGATAATACAAATCTATTTTTTAAAAGAAATACTGCAATACACTTCATTATAACCAAATACACAGTTCAACAGTGTGTGGTGAAATACAAACCCCACTCCTTTGGCCCAGACGACAAAGGAAGGTGCGTTGATGATAGCCAGCCACATATAGAGCATGGTGAGCAAGAAGTAGAATCTGTAGCGAGATACCTCCACCTTCCCGGCCCCTTCCTTCACAGACAGATCGTATAGTCGCTGCACCTGCACACATATGGTTCATTATATTTCTGCCATTTTTCACCAGAGCTTATCTGCAGAATGCTAGATAATAAATGAGTAATATCGGAGGGTTAGGGAAGAGTAAATTTTCTCAGTCTTCACTCTTGACCAGTCGATTTTTTTTTTATCTCAGTGTTGAGGCCTAAAAACCTACAGCAATCAGTGTTAGATTCATGAAGATTCACTGTTGTACAATTTGTGGTTCTTCCCTTGAACTTGCATTTGACAGTATTACACAATATAAGAATGCTCTTCTCTTAAGGTCTGTATACAGCTTCATGCTTCTTTTACCTTCCTTTTTTTATTTAACAAAGTTAATTAACCACTATATAACATCAAAAAAATATCAGTCAGTCTGTGTTACATGCACACTATTTGCTTTTTCGATAAGCTTGATGTACTTATGTACTTATGCACAGAGTGTGTGTGTGTGCATGTGTGTGTGTGTGTGTGTGTGTGTGTGTGTGTGTGTGTGTGTGTGTGTGTGTGTGTGTGTGTGTGTGTGTGTGTGTGTGTGTGTGTGTGCATGCACATGGATATAATAATTAAATACAGTACACAGAATTATCATCATACAAAACACACAGTACCTTAAACAAGAGAACACCATAGACAATACAGATGCCAACAGCTCCACAGAAGAAGGAAGCCACACAAGCAAGAACAGTTGCACCGAGTTGTAAGATAGCACCCAGAGACATCACTGACTCTGGCAACCTGCCACATAACACCACAGTATCAAATGAATGACAGTTCATCTGTATTACTTTTCTTTCCAAAGTTTCTGACTGTTATATTGAGATTCAGAACTAGATGATACAGAGTAAGCTACAGTTCAATGGAGATAAAACTGAAGCAATGCTTTTTGGCACCAACCACGAGCTTTCCACTGTAAAAGTTTGTTCTATCCAACTAGAGGACAATACTATTGTACTCTCTTATTCAGTCAAAAACCTTGGTGTTGTTCTTCATCCTAAATTCTCCATGCACAAATTCATCACCCAAACCTGTCAGTCATGTTACTATCAACTATGACATTTCAGTTAAGTTCATTGCTATCTTTCAACTTCAGCAGCATCTAAACTTGTGACTTCTCTTGTCTTGTCTCAGTGATCATTGTAACCCTCTGCTCTCCAACTTGCTTACTCTTCTACCACATATCTCCAGAGTATTCTGAATTCTGCGGCCCATCTTGCACTTATTAAGAAAAGAGGCACAGTCATATCATTCCCTTGTTTCACTGTCCCCACTGGTTGCCCAATTCTCAAAACTACTCATATAAAAATCAATACATTTTGCTACAAGGTAAGAAAGGTAGTGAACCTGTTCCTCTTTGTGACCATCTCTGAATGTACACCCCTGCCCGACCTCTCTGTTCTACTTCTGATACTACTTGTTCACAAATTCCTTGAAATGGATGTTCCAGAATCAGTTATCGTTCTTTTTCTGTGTCTGCTCCATACAGCTGGAACAAGCTTCCCGTCTATTCCACAGTCACATTCTCTGTCTTCTTTCAAGTCTGACTTGAAGACATGTATACCTTTTTGTCCAGCTGTGATTTTCACCTCTATGTGCTGACCCATTCATCCTACTCCCCTCTTGTCCTCAGCCTCCTGGTTTGTGTATGTTTTGTACCCTGGAAATTTGATTGTTGTGTTTGATTGCTTTAGTGACTGATGAGACAGTGTTGTTTGATTAGATTTGTATAAGATTTGGTGTTGCACAAATGTCATTATTATTATTATAACATTTATCTGACAGTAATTTCTCTATTATGTATGATCAGATGTTGTTAGTATGTATACATTCATTTGTGTATGTCTATAAATGTGTATATTCTGTTGTATATATGTATGCATGGTAGTGCTCCACTATGTCACAGTCTTGTGAGTGCAAATGGGTTTGGAGAATAATAAGACTGATCAAGAATGATTTACTTAGTTTGATTATTAGCTGATATCAGTAATACAATCTCTGCCAAAACTTCTTAAAGTTACAGGAAAGCTTTAATCTTTCTAGAGCACAAATGAGCTTTACTCACAAATCCAATGAGAGCTTTCCCCTTGAAATATACCAACAATCTTGTGATAAAACTTTCCTAACATTACTGATACACAAATAACCAAGACGACCATAAAACAAAACAAAAAAAACAACCCCAAAGAGCCACCTACCAGAAAAAAAGCAAGCCAAGTATCCGACTACGAGCAGCAATCAAATAGTGGGTGACGTAACACAGGAATATGGTCACCAGCCATGCCGTCAGACACAGCATGACAGGCAGCAGCTGAAGCCACAAGTCTCGAGACTGTAATTCTGTGATGTCATTGGGGGGTAGCCCCAAGCTGCTCATTAGCCGTGAGATTTTTCTCATGCTGCACATACAGTATAAATGAAGACTGATTTAACAGAACAATGGCAGTACTATTCCATGTGCTAACATCTCTCTCCTTCCTACCTAAGCATAGATATTTAGAGTGCTGTATGATGTTTAACACCTTTCTCTCTTCCCACCTACACAAAGATATTTACAGTGCTGTATGATGTGCTAACACCTCTCTCCTTCCCACCTACACATAAATATTTACAGTGCTGTATGATGTGCTAACACCTCTCTCCTTCCCACCTACACATAGATATTTACAGTGCTGCATATGTTAACACCTCTCTCCTTCCCACAACAAGATATGATAGTTAACACTCTCTTCCATACAAATAGAATTTACAGATATGATTTACTTACACTCATTACTCCATCACATAAATATTTACATGCTGTATGAATATTTTAACACCACATCCTCCATCCAATAACATCTACCATTGAATTTCCCATGCGTATGATATGTTAACATCTCTACTTCCTACCACAAACAATTACAGTACATAATATACTAAAAACACCCCAAGCACCTACCGAAAAGAATATTTACAGTCGAGTATAATATGTAACTACTCCTTGTCCCACCTCCACGAAGCACAGGCTGTGATAGTTAAACTCTTCCTTACCCACTACAATGATACCAGTGCTATTACCAGTTTCCTGCTCACATAGTATAATGATGATTAAACAACATCTCTTTCCTCTACAATAGTTTTCTTCGTATAATGTTACTTACTCTTTCATTTACACTTTCTCTTTCACCCTACACAAGATATTTACAGTGCTGTATGATGTTAACACCTCTCCTCCCCCACATAATATTACAGTGCGTATACTAACACCTCTCTCTTCCCACCTACACATAGATATACATGTTGCATTTACCCTCTCTCCTATATAATGCTGTATGATATGTTACTACCTCTCTCCTTCCCACTACACATAGATATTTACAGTGCTGTATGATATTTAACAACTCTCTCGGTCCACCTACATAAGATATTTACAGTGCTATGATATGTTAACACCTCTTCCTTCCCACCTATAATAGATATTTACAGTGCTGTATGATATTTAACATCCTCACCTTCCACCTACATATAGATTTTACAGTGCTGTATGATATGTTAACATCTCTCTCTGTCCACCTACATATATATTTACAGTGCTGTATACTTAATACCTCTCCTTCCATCTACACATAGATATTTACAGTGCTGTATGATATGTTAACACCTCTCTCCGTCCACACATACAGATATTTACAGTGCTGTATATGTTAACACCTCTCTCCTTCCATCTACACATAGATATTTAGTGCTGTATGATGTGCTAACACTCTCTCCTTCCCACCTACACATAGATATTTAGTGCTCTAATGATGTGCTAACACCTTCTCCTTCCATCACACATAGATATTTACAGTGCTGTATATGTTAACACCTCTCTCTCCCATCACACATAGATATTTACAGTGCTGTATGATGTTAACACCTATCTCCTTCCCACCTACACATAGATATTTACAGTGCTGTATGCTTGCTAACACCTCTCTCCTCCCACTACACATAGATATTTACAGTGCTGTATATGCTAACACCTCTCTCCTTCCATCTACACATAGATATTACAGTGCTGATGATATGTTAAATACCTCTCTCCTTCCATAACTATACACATAGATAATTTACAGTGCTGTATGATATGTTAACACCTCTCTCCTTCCCATCTACACAAGATATTTACAGTGCTGTATGATATGTTAACACCTCTCTCCTTCCCACTACACATAGATATTTACAGTGCTGTATGATATTTAACACCTCTCTCCTTCCCATCTACACAAGATATTTCCAGTGCTGTATGATATGTTAACACCTCTCTCCTTCCCACCTACACATAGATATTTACAGTACTTATGATATGTTAACACCTCTCTCCTCCCATCTACACATAGATATTTACAGTGCTGTATGATATGTTAACACCTCTCTCCTTCCCACCTACACATAGATATTTCCAGTGCTGTATGATATGTTAACACCTCTCTCCTTCCCACCTACACAGATATTTACAGTGCTGTATGATGTCTAACAACTCTCTCCTTCGCATCTACACATAGATATTTACAGTGCTGTATGATATGTTAACACCTCTCTCCTTCCCACCTACACATAGATATTTACAGTGCTGTATGATATGTTAACATCTCTCTCCTTCCCACCTACAATAGATATTTACAGTGCTGTATATGTTAACACCCCTCTCCTTCCCACCTACACATAGATATTTACAGTGCTGTATATGTTAACACCTCTCTCCTTCCCACCTACAAATAGATATTTACAGTGCTGTATATGTTAACACCTCTCTCCTTCCCACCTACACATAGATATTTACAGTGCTGTATGATATGTTAACACCTCTCTCCTTCCCACCTACACATAGATATTTACAGTGCTGTATGATATGTTACACCTCTCTCCTTCCCACCTACACATAGATATTTACAGTGCTGTAGATATGTTAACACCTCTCTCGTCCCACCTACATATAGATATTTACAGTGCTGTATGATATGTTAACACCTCTCTCCTTCCCACCTATATATAGATATTTACAGTGCTGTATGATATGTAACATCCCTCTCCTTCCCACCTACATATAGATATTTACAGTGCTGTATGATATGTTAACATCTCTCTCCTGTCCCACCTACATATAGATATTTACAGTGCTGTATACGTTAATACCTCTCTCCTTCCCATCTACACATAGATATTTACAGTGCTGTATGATATGTTAACACCTCTCTCCGTCCCACCTACATACAGATATTTACAGTGCTGTATATTGTTAACACCTCTCTCCTTCCCATCTACACATAGATATATTAGTGCTGTATGATGTGCTAACACCTCTCTCCTTCCCACCTACACATAGATATTTAGTGCTGTATGATGTGCTAACACCTCTCTCCTTCCCATCTACACATAGATATTTACAGTGCTGTATATGTTAACACCTCTCTACTTCCCATCTACACATAGATATTTACAGTGCTGTATGATGTTTAACACCTATCTCCTTCCCCCTACACATAGATATTTACAGTGCTGTATGCTGTGCATAACACCTCTCTCCTTCCCACCTACACATAGATATTTACAGTGCTGTATATGCTAACACCTCTCTCCTTCCCATCTACACATAGATATTTACAGTGCTGTATGATATGTTAATACCTCTCTCCTTCCCATCTACACATAGATATTTACAGTGCTGTATGATATGTTAACACCTCTCTCCTTCCCACCTACATATAGATATTTACAGTGCTGTATGATATGTTAACACCTCTCTCCTTCCCACCTACATATAGATATTTACAGTGCTGTATGATATGTTAACACCTCTCTCCTTCCCACCTACACATAGATATTTACAGTGCTGTATATATGTTAACACCTCTCTCCTTCCCACCTACATATAGATATTTACAGTGCTGTATGATATGTTAACACCTCTCTCCTTCCCACCTACATATAGATATTTACAGTGCTGTATGATATGTTAACACCTCTCTCCGTCCCACCTACATATAGATATTTACAGTGCTGTATGATATGTTAACACCTCTCTCCGTCCCACCTACATATAGATATTTACAGTGCTGTATATGTTAACACCTCTCTCCTTCCCATCTACACATAAATATTTACAGTGCTGTATGATATGTTAACACCTCTCTCCTTCCCACCTACACATAGATATTTACAGTGCTGTATGATATGTTAACAACTCTCTCCTTCTACACAAGATATTTACAGTGCCGTATGATATGTTAACACATCTCTCCTTCCCACCTACACATAGATATTTACAGTGCTGTATGATATGTTAACACCTCTCTCCATCCCACCTACATATATATATTTACAGTGCTGCATATGTTAACACTTCTCTCCTTCCCATATACACATAGATATTTAGTGCTGTATGATGTGCTAACACTTCTCTCCTTCCCACCTACACATAGATATTTACAGTGCTGTACATGTTAACACCTCTCTCCTTCCCATCTACACATAGATATTTACAGTGCTGTATGATGTGTTAATACCTCTCTCCTTCCCACCTACACATAGATATTTACAGTGCTGTATATGTTAACACCTCTCTCCTTCCCACCTACACATATTTACAGTGCTGTATATGTTAACACCTATCTCCTTCCCATCTACACATAGATATTTACAGTGCTGTATGATATGTTAATACCTCTCTCCTTCCCACCTACACATAGATATTTACAGTGCTGTATGATATGCTTACATCTCTCTCCTTCCCACCTACACATAGATATTTACAGTGCTGTATGATATGTTAACACCTCTCACCTCCCCATCTACACATAGATATTTACAGTGCTGTATGATATGTTAACACCTCTCTCCTTCCCACCTACATATAATTTACAGTGCTGTATATGTTAACACCTATCTCCTTCCCATCTACACATAGATATTTACAGTGCTGTATGATATGTTAACACCTCTCACCTCCCCACCTACACATAGATATTTACAGTGCTGTATGATATGTTAACACCTCTCAGCTCCCCATCTACACATAGATATTTACAGTGCTGTATGATATGTTAACACCTATCTCCTCCCCATCTACATGTAGATATTTACAGTGCTGTATGATATGTTAACACCTATCTCCTTCCCACCTACACGTAGACATTTACAGTGCTGTATATGTTAACACTTCTCTCCTTTCCACCTACAAATAGATATTTACAGTGCTGTATGATATGTTAACACCTCTCTCCTTCCCACCTAAATATAGATATTTACAGTGCTGTATGATATGTTAACACCTCTCTCCTTCCCACCTACAAATAGATATTTACAGTGCTGTATGATATGTTAACACCTCTCTCCTTCCCACCTACATATAGATATTTACAGTGCTGTATATGTTAACACCTCTCTCCTCCCACCTACATATACATATTTACAATGCTGTATGATATGTTAATACCTCTCTCCTTCCCACCTACAAATAGATATTTACAGTGCTGTATATGTTAACACCTCTCTCCTTCCCACCTACATATACATATTTACAATGCTGTATGATATGTTAATACCTCTCTCCTTCCCACCTACAAATAGATATTTACAATGCTGTATGATATGTTAACACTTCTCTCCTTCCCACCTACAAATAGATATTTACAGTGCTGTATGATATGTTAACACCTCTCTCCTTCCCACCTACAAATAGATATTTACAGTGCTGTATATGTTAACACCTCTCTCCTTCCCCTACATATACATATTTACAGTGCTGTATGATGTGCTAACACCTATCTCCTTCCCACCTACATATACATATTTACAATGCTGTATGATATGTTAATACCTCTCTCCTTCCCATCTCACCACAAGTATTTTCACATCCTGCTCATTTCCATTTACTGGTTCACAACAATCCAATAACATACTATGCCCATGCAGTATTTTTCATTCAGAACTTGTTCAGATCCACACAGATCTGTTATAATTCATCAAAGAACACTTGAGAAATGTTTCCTGACCCATTATCATTCGTTTGATCATTATAGCTGAGAAAAATTCCTTATGCCCCTTTCAATTTCATACATCTTACAGGTTGTTCAGCTCTTTAACCAAGCACCAAACAAGATCCAAAATCATGATTTATCCATTTCAATTTGGTCACTATGATTCCAAAATTGGGTAATCCCAAGTACACATGCATATATCAAATGTGTTTTTAATTTATAAACAAAAGTCTGTAAAGCTCCACTAATAAATAAGTGCGAAATTCTTTCTGGCTAGACTAGACACTGAACCGATGTAGCCACTAAGAAAATTATATCACATGCACTGCACAGTTCAGTCTCTCCACACCAATCATTTTCAACATGGTCTTCATAATTACTAGTCTTTGCAATTATTAACATCCAACAAGGCATATTGACACCCCTCCTCCTTAGCACTGGAAAAAAGCAAGTTCAGGATGATTCAAATTGAAACAAGAGACAGGACCACTATTGTCTCCCTTACCTGGTGATGGTGTGCAGAACCATAACTACAGGCACCACATAGAATGGCTTGGAGTACATGAACACAGCCTCTGGCATCCACAAACACTCTCCCTCTGTTAGACAACAATAACATGGTTTGGTCCAAAAACAACAACAACAACAGAGATGCATTAACGCTATTCCTCAGTAGATGAAAGTATCGGGTGTGTGTGTGTGTGTGTGTGTGTGTGTGTGGGTGCGTGCGTGCGGTGCGTGCGTGCGTGTGTGTGTGTGGTGCGTGCGTGCACACATGCATGTATATATATATATGTGCGTGCATGCATGCATGCGTGTGTGTATACGTGTGTGTGTGTGTGTGTGTGTGTGTGTGTGTGTGTGTGTGTGTGTGTGTGTGTGTGTGTGTGTGTGGTGTGTGTGTGTGTGTGTGTGTGTGTGTGTGTGTGTGTGTGTGTGTGTGGCACGTGTGTGTGAATACATGCATGCGTGTGTGCATGTGTGTGCGTGCACACGTGCATGCATGCATGCGTGTATATACATGTGTATATATATATGTGCGTGCATGCATGCATGCGTGTGTGTATACGTGTGTGTGTGTGTGTGTGTGTGTGTGTGTGTGTGTGTTTGCGTGCGTGCGTGTGCGTGTGCTGTGTGTGTGTGTGTGTGTGTAAGAATGTGTTTGTGCGTACTTCAGTCAATATTTTTAATAATCAACAGTTTTTCTACTTAAGCTAATAAGGTATATACTACTGGGTACATGCTTGTACATTTTCTTGTGCACATTTACACCTGATGTGCTTTTAATCTTGAGAAAACGGTCATAAATCAAAACTGTTGTCAATACTCTACTACATCAAAATCACACACCAATCAAGCCAATACTGTGAATCAGAATCTGGAAAACTTCTATAAACATTACTGTCATCAATACAACTAAGATGCACAAGACTGCTGCTTTATCAACATTTTCAAAACCAGTTGGAAAAAAGTTCACTTTCAATATTTGAAACCAAAACAGAGACTGTTACATGTATGGCTAAAAGAAGACTTCAGGCATTTTAATCATACAGGCCACAGCCCCTATAAGGTTGATGCATGTATGTCTACTCTTAAATGCCTTGAACAAATTTATAACAAACTGAGAGAGAGAGAACGAACACAGAATAACAAGAATCTGTTCATATTCATGCCTTGGACCCAGCTGACTAAAGGGACTAAGGAGAAGAAAAGAATGCATAAAAATTCTGACCATTTGCAAAAGCGGCCATTTGTCCTCCCAGAGCCAGCAACAGGACCACCACAAACATCACAGGCAGAAATGTTCCAAAGTAACGCACAAACTGTAAAAGACCATATCTCTTATTGTACATAGGCTCAGTAATGTACATAATTCTGTTTTGATGATAACAATAGTAATAATAACAATCATCATCATCATCATCATCATCATCATAACAACAACAATAACAACAATAATAATAATAATAGTAACAACAACAATAGTAGTAGTAGTAGTAGCAGTAATAGTAGTAGTACTAGTAGTAGTAATATGATGACATTTATAAGGTGCCAAATCCTGATTTATGAATCAAACCATACTGTGCACTCTCATCATTCACCAAAGCAATCACCCACAATGACAAAAACTCCAGGATTCAAAGCACATCCAGATCTGGAGGGGAGGACAGGAGCCTGGGTGGGATAAAAGGGTGGGCACAAACAGAGGGAAATGACTGCTGGACAAGAAGAGTATGTCTTCAAATTAAACTTAAAGGAAGACAGTAAGTGACTGTCGAATAGATAAGGGAAGAATATTCCAGTTAGACAGAAAATGAGCAGCGACGGACTGTGGAAATCTGTATTGAGGAATTTGTAAACAAGTAGTATCAGAAGCAAAATGCAGAGGTCAGGCAGGGATGTACATTCAGAGTGGTCACAAAGATAAACAGATCAGTACCATTGATACACAATCATAACATACTGATTTTATAAGAAATTTTTTTGAGAAACAGAAAACCAGTGGAGAAAATGATGCAAGGGAGTGATATGATCTCATCTCTTTTTATAAAGGGCAAAATGTACCACAGAATTCTGACTGCAATGGAGGCATGCAACAGAAGAAACAGGCAAGCCAGAGAGAAGAGAGTCACAATAATCGACATAAGACAAGATAAGAAAAGTCGTGAAGTTAGATGCCGCTGAAGCTGAAAGATAACAGCATGTAGAATTGAAATGTCAGAGTTGATAGTAACACAACTGACAGGTTTGGGTGATGAATTTCTGAATAGAGAGTTCACAGTTAAGAACAAAGCCAAAGTTCTTGATTGAATCAAAAAGTGCAACACTCCCGTAGTTGGATAGAACTTTTACGCTGGAAAGCTTGTTTCTTTATGTCAATAAACATTGCTTCAGTCTTATCACCATTCAACTGTAGCTTATTCTGTATCATCCAGTTCTGGATCTCAACACAACAGTCAGAGATTTCGGAAAGAAGAGATGACAGATTTACAACAGATGCACTGTTGTAGAGCTAGGAATCGTCAGCACAAACATAACATTTAATGCAGTCATCTTCAGCTGTCTGTGGGCTTCAAGTTCAAGAACACCATCACAAACACAATATATAAGTTACTGTAACAAAACAACGTATTTGACAACCTGTAGACTCATTACCACCATACACATGATGATAAGTAACACACAAACAGATACACAGATGGTATCCTCTGCTGACCACAGGCTCCAATATTATCCTTGTACGAACCAAAGACAGGAAAGGTCCATACAATTGCTCACACTGAAATACAAACAACCAGTTTGTACAGTTTTAATCTGAACTGTCTGCCACTGTGACCAATTAAATGTATGTATTGTATTAAGTGCATATATCATAGTACAAGATCTAATAAAGAAACAAAAAGTATCAAAACCAAACACAAACACATCAAAGTTCTAACCCAAAACCTAAAATGTTTTTTTTCTGCCTGCAAACAATTCTGCTTTGATCAACCTTTCTACAACAGTAGTAGTAGTAGGCCTCCCTCAGTCATGGCTGACCATGGACAAAGTACATCCGTTCTAATGTCTAGATGGGCTGCCTGCTTGGTCCAAGCAGCGTCGCCTGTGACTGTAGAGACCAATGTGAGAGAGGCAGTCTCTGTCGCAGCGGTCGCATGTGTATGCTGATGCTGGTCTGTTGGCTGTCATCCCTTTTCTGCGAACTCGCTTTTCTGCTGCAGCAGCTGACAGTTTGTCCTCACCAATCCGCAACTGTTTCTTGAGAGTGGTTCTCCAGCTGTTGCGGTTGTCTGCGAGGTCCTCCCAGGACTCAGTGTTGATCTCAAGCGCCTTCATGTCACGTTTGCAAACGTCTTTGTGTCTCAGCTGTGGGCGGCCAATGTTTCTCTGCCCTGTGGCAAGCTCACCATAAAGGATGTCTTTTGGGATGCGACCATCTTCCATGCGGCGAATGTGGCCCAACCAGCGCAGCTGACGCTGTCTCAGCATGGTATGCATGGTTGGGAGGCCAGCGCGGGTCAGGACTTCGGTGTTGGTCACCTTGTCTTGCCAGGAAATACCGAGTATGCGCCGTAGGCTTCTCAGGTGGAAGGTATTGAGCCTTTTCTCCTGATAAGCATGCGTGGTCCACGCCTCGCTGCCATACAGCAAGGTGCTGAGGACACAGGCGTTGTATACAGCCATCTTTGTCTTCGTGGTCCGCTTGGGATTTGTCCACACCCTTTGTGTGAGGCGGGCTAGTGTTGTGGCTGCCTTCCCGATCCTCTTGTCGATCTCTGTGTCAAGGGAGAGGTTATCGGTGATGGTGGACCCAAGATAGGTGAATTGATGGATGGTTTCAAGCTCGTAGTCATCAATGGTGATGGCTGGTGGAGATGGCATGTCTTGGCCCAGGACGTTTGTCTTCTTAATACTGATGGTCAGACCAAAATCTTTGCAGGCCTGGGAGAAGCGGTCCATTAGTGACTGCAAGTCCCGCTGAGTATGGGTCACAACTGCGGCATCGTCGGCAAATAGCATGTCTCTGATGAGGGCACGGATCTTTGTCCTTGCTCTGAGGCAGGCGAGGTTGAAGAGCCTGCCATCTGATCTGGTCCGCAGGTGGATCCCTTCTTGCGCTGTGCTGAACGCATGCCTCAGGAGGAGAGTGAAGAAGATTCCAAAGAGGGTTGGGGCCAGGACGCAGCCTTGTTTCACACCGCTGTATACTCGAAGGGCTTGGAGAGGTTTCCGTCGAGCTGCACGTCCCTTTCATGTTGGAGTGGAAGGACTCAATTAAGCTGCGCAGTTTGGGGGGGCAGCCGATTTTTCGGAGAGCCCTGAAAAGGCCATCTCTGCTGACTAGATCAAATGCCTTGGTGAGGTCAATGAATGCCACATACAGGGGCATCCACTGCTCTCTGCACTTCTCCTGGATTTGGTGAAGGGAAAAGACCATGTCTACCGTGGATCTCTCTGCTCGAAAACCACACTGTGATTCTGGGTAGACGTGTTCAGCCAGTTTCTGCAGGCGGATTAGGAGGACCCGAGCGTAGACTTTGCCAACAATGCTGAGGAGCCAGATACCTCTGTAGTTGCAGTCATTCCTTTTGCCCTTGTTTTTGTACAGGGTGACAATCTTGGCGTCCCTCATGTCCTGCAGTACAGCTCCCTCATTCCAACACTGACAGAGGACTGCGTGCAAAAGGGTGCAGAAGAGAAGTCTTGCAGTGCTTGATGAGGTCTGGGGGAATTCCGTCGTTGCCAGGTGCCTTGCCTGATGCCAGGCTATCAATGGCCTTGCTGAGTTCGTCCACAGTTGGCTCTGCGTCAAGTTCTTCCATTACCGGCATGCACTTGATGGCATCGAGGGCTGAGGGGGACACCATGGTATGTGTGGAGTAGAGGTTGGAGTAGTGTTCCGCCCATCTTTCCATCTGTTGGCTAGGATCGCTGATTACTTCCCCAGTGGAGGATTTGAGGGGGGCGATCTTGCTCTGTGTTGGTCCCAGTGCCTTCTTGATGCCATCAAACATTCCTCGGATGTTGCCTCTTTCAGCAGCACTCTGTATCTCTTCGCTGAGCTCTGTCCAGTACTCGTTTGCGCAGCGCCTGGCGTTAGCTGAACCTTACTCCTGGCAGCCCTGAGGATTTGCAGGTTCTTCTCACTGGGTGACCGCTTATACTCGGTGAGTGTGGCGCACTTGGCCTCAACAGTGGGAGTCATCTCTGATGATTTGGCCTCAAACCAGTTGTGGGACTTCACAGTTTTCTTCCCAAAGGTGGCCATAGCAATGCAGTGCATGGTGTCTCGTAGCATTTCCCATCTCTCTGCAGCAGAGTCTCTGGGCTGCAATGCATCGTATTCTCTCTCAAAGGCCTCTGCAAACTGTTCTACAAGATCTGGCTGAGACATCTTGCTGACGTCAATGCGAGGGTTCCCTTGTTTCTTTGAGCAGTGGAACTTCTTTGGTTGCAGCCTGATCTTGCAACATACCAGAGAGTGGTCTGTGTCACAATCTGCGCTGTGATAAGAGCGAGTGTGGAGAACGTTTTTGATAGCGGCACATCTTACTAGGATCAAATCCAGTTGGTACCAATGTTTTGAGCGCGGGTGCCTCCAGGAGACTTTGTGTTGAGGCTTCGTCTTGAAAAAGGAGTTGGCGATGCACAGTTCATGGCAGGCGCAAAACTCAAGCAGTCGCTGTCCATTCTCATTCATTTTCCCCACTCCAAGGGAACCGAGGCAGGAGGGCCATGAGTCATTGTCTGTACCCACTCTGGCGTTGAAGTCGCCCAGAAGAACAAGTTGTTCTGTCCTGGGGATGTTCCTTATGGTTGATGCAAGATTTTCGTAGAACTCATCCTTGGCGTCTGGAGAGGCAGACAGAGTTGGGGCATAAACGCTGATGAGAGTGACATAGCCTTCGGTGGTGTTGAGGCGGAGAGTCAAGAGTCGTTCTGAACCGCCGCTGCCTGGTTCAATCATGTTCAGCAGGCTGTTCCTTACTGCAAAGCCTACTCCGTACTCTCTTGGGGCATCAGAACTCTTTCCTTGCCAGAAGGTGTAGTCCCTTTCCTTTAGTGTTCCTGAGTCAGCCAGCCGTGTTTCCTGCAGAGTGGCAATGTCCACATTGAGCCTCATTAGCTCGCTGTTTATGATGGCGGTCTTTCTGGTGTCGCTGATGTCTTGCAGATTTTGGGACAGCCCAGGCATCATTGTTCGGACATTCCAACAGCCCAGTTTCACTGCTGATCCTTTTCCTGATCCGTTTCTTGAATTTGAATTTTTCTTTTTGCCTGGTGCGGTAGTTAACGACCTGCTTGTCAGATTTTCTCCAAATCTTCATGTACCCAATGAAGAAGGCAGGTCGTGGCGGGACAGCACCTGATTGGCTGGGGGCTGCCTAGCTTAGGCGGGCGGTAGCTATCCAGTAAGACGCGAAGGCGTCAGCTCTACACCAGTTGAGCAATGACTTATCACCGGTATCTGTTGCTTCCCGTGTTGTGCCGACACAAGTGTTAGTAGTGTGGCTGGAGTGTCCTCTCCAGGTTGTAGGTGCAGAGTGTTTGTGGATGAATGGACGGATGTAAGCCTGGGCAGTGTAATATGGAAGACAGGCTGCTGCCCATGCATCTTGTCCCCCCTCTCCACCTCACTGACAGATCCAAAGGAACAGCAGGGCTGTTACGTTTTGGTGCCAACGTGGCCGCAGGAGCTGCCGGAAAGTGACAAAGTTTGCCATCCAACTGCCTTAGGGGCCCCACACCGGATTTACTGTCAGGGTTTACTCCCTTAGCTAGATGGCCGTGGGTAGCTCTTCAGAGCTGGCGCCCTTTGATGGATCTAATTTATTTCCACCAGGGTTTCTAGCCACCCTCCTCACCAACAACCAGTCAATACCAACAACTGCTACATCAACCAGCTTTTCTTTGAAAACTATTCAACTGAAGGCAATTCACTGTAATAGTCTTACAAGAAATGCTGGAAAGAAACATAATGCTTACATACCTGACCAAATGACTGAATGGGTGACACAAATAAACGCAGCTGGTAGTGGCAGCCAGGATGCAAATACATCTCCAGATGGGCCTCAGAGTGCTCAAAGCCATAACGATCCTCAGATGTGATCTGTCGAGGAGTCTGCAGCTTTATGGGTAAAGACCCCACCTCTCCATATCTGTCAACAGACACACATGACTGGAAGTCATATTTCAACTTGGTAAAGAAGAAAAAACATAAAACATTGGTCATATCTCTCCGTACCTGTCAAAAGATACACACAACTAGAAGTCGTATTTCAACTTGGTAAACAAGAAAAAACATAAAAAAGATAGTAAAATCATGTTCACAATTTCCTGACTGGTTAATTGGCAGATTTCTAATTCAGTAAACACATTACCATATCTTACAAGTGCATACACTTAGCTAATGCAAGATAAGCTCAGCTAATGCAAGATACCATAGTAACTGCAAAATACTCGAAAAACTGGTGAAGACATACACTGCCAAGTGCCGCTGTCATGCCCACCCTTATCCTGATACTCAGTTCTGGCCCGAGCGATCATCGTCCTTTTTGCAAAGTAGGCAGAACAGGAAAATCTGTTGCCAACTGGCAGGTAGAAAAGAGCAGGGTAGGTGAGCAGGTAATAGGTGTAAGATGTTACAAGAGTGCTCTGGAAGGGACAGGAAGGACATGGTCTGACATTCCCTTCTAGAGGAGGTACTCATGATCTGTATGTGGACTGATTCCCTTAGAGTGTAATGAGTCTTGGGCAGAAACAGTCAATTGAGAGGGGCTTTTCCTCTGAGGACATTTTGTTGTCCAGCTCTCCTCAGATATTTTAGTTTTTTTGTACCCAGTACTGCTAGTTTTTCTTTCCTATTCCATGGCAATCATGTCACACACAACACACACAGACACAGACACAGACACAGACACAGACACAGACACACACACACACACACACACACAGCAAAACATACAACAAAAACGGTCATACCAATCTCTGAATAAATTGAAGAGCACCCACTCAATTGACTTACATTCCACTTAGTTTAGGAGAGGAATATGTTACAGCCAGCCATAATAAAAACAATATCGTAACATCAAACAAAAACCTTCTACACAAACATTTGTTACCATACCTGAAAAACTGGTATGTGTTTTCATGACTCCATGGCACATTAAGAGTCATAACACTGCCTTCATAAAAGCCTGTTAACAGAAAAATATTCAAGTAATTTATTTTAACCAATTGCATTTACAGACCAACAGAACCAAAATCATGGCCCGATGGTTTCAACATGCATGGGAACTGGTCAGGGTGAAAAAGTATGAACATCTACAGGGGTCCAGGGGTATGCTCATCCAGAAAATCTTGAAAAGCTAGGTCAAAATCTGTGCAGTCTGAGGCTATCTGACAGCCTAAAAACACACTCTGTAGCAGTCAAAATTACGAAAAGTGCTCCTCTTTCATTAGAAAATGTCGGAAATCTGCCCAAAATCAGACAATTCCCATGCCTATTTCTTACTAGCCTTGTAATCCATATAGCTCAAATCAAGAAAGGAGAGGAATAAACTGACAGATTTTCATCTAATGTATTGGAGAGGAATAAACCGACAGATTTTCATCTTATGTATTACCTATCAACAATGTTAGAACTAAAACTTTTAAACCTTTTTTTCATCTTGATTATCATTGTGAGGGCCTTCAAATCATAAAAATTCCTTGATTTCTGTATCTGACAACAATGACCGATGGTTCTTTTAAAGATTATGAATAAGCCCACAGCTAATGCCCTTTCAAAATAGGACAAATAAATGTGAAGGAACTTCTGACAACACAAAATCAGCTTAAGTGTTCCTATAGTCTTACTGCCTGACAATGACAAGTTTCAACACAAGTATACAAAACTTTCCTGATTCAAACTCTGAAAGACAGGTGCAATAGTTAAGTGGGTAAGACGTCAGACTTTCAATCGGAACCTCTGGGTTTAATCCTGCTTTGGTACCTCCTGCACCAATCCTGCTTGGACACCTTTCACCTGGTGGATTACGGTGTTGGATTCCCCTGATCTCCCAGGTCAACATGTGTGCAGAAATGTCAAAGCCTAAACCCTCTTCATGAATATACACATGCAAAATTCAAACATATACATTAAGAATCCTGTAAGTCATGTCAGTGTCCTGTAGCCTATAGAAACAGGAAAACATGCAGCACACACACCCATCAAAGACAAAGTACATAGATTGTGCAGCAACATACCACCTATGTGGCATGGACAAAACAATGTACCTACACATAGTCAAGAAAGCTGGAAGAATAAAAACAAAAATACCCTGAACACCAAAACAAAAAAACAAAACAACAAAAAGCAAAAACAAAACAAAAAAAAAACAAAAAAAGATGCTTATGAACAAACAAAACTAATGAAATAATTACAGAGACATTCACCAACCTGGCTGAACTCTGTGGTTACATCGTCGTGGATTGACAACAGCAGTGTAAGCAGTGAGGGGACTGAAGAGACCTGCCAGGTGCAGGCTGTAAAAGACTGTATTGTTCTGGATCTGTAGCATGGCCGTGCCATCTGTCATGCTGATGGGGAAGGAAATGATGGAGTCATACACACTGGGCAGCTCGTACACTAGGTGACGAGTATCCATGTTGTACTTGTCTACAATCACTTCCACCTGAGGAAGAAGCAAATCGTTTTATCATACAAAGCTGACGGTGTTTCACAGATATTTCTTCTTTTTATCCTGTAATTCAATTCTTGTTGGTTCTTTTGACAGAGCTGTAGACACAAGATCTGATATCTCCAGTTCAATCCCAACCCACAATATTAACAATAACAGCCCTGTTTCCTGCCCATATTAATGTTTCCATCATTGTGGTGGTGTCAGCTTAGTGTTTCTTAGATCCCTGCTACCACCCTTCCCTTATCCATTTCATGACCTTGCCAATGCATACTATTTTTGGTAGGCATAGAGAGTTTGTCAGATAGTTGTTGGCAGATCTGGGTGGATTTATATGGAATTATCCAAGTATGATGAATCCCTCTTGAAAAAAAATCTAAACTCCATCATGTTGTTTATAACTCTGCCCAATGCTAAAGTCCAAATGAGAGTTGTCAATTAACACGAGAGTTGTCAACATGCCATTAACACAAGTCACAGAATAAAAATTATCACCACTTTAAACAGTACATCAATCAGTACTTCTTGTCTGTTTCCTGTCTCCTTGCTCTAAATGAATCTCAGATGCAATATCAACTTTCATAACATGATGACCAAGGTACAATGATGATGCATACACCATATATATTCATACACACAAATACACCCAACCCCTACCTTCCCCTGTTCTATATGAAATATAATAAGCATGCTTTAAAATGGACTGTCCGCACTATACAATATGACATTATTTACCATGCTAAATTATATACATCATTATCATTTAGTAGTATTACATTATCTACTGTGTTATACTGTATTACTGTCGCCATCAATGTTTATCATGTTAATGCATCAAAACGGAAGATAACCACCCAGACTGGAACCAGATCACTGAGTGGGTAGACCACAGCAGTGACACCTAACAGTGGGCATCTTTTAACCATTTCCAGACCAACTGATTGAATATTACAGTTAATATGGTCTTCGCAACCACTGAACTTATGCACTTGTGAGATAAGGTTATGCATGCGGAATTAAATTAGCATTATTACAGACCAGAAGACACAGATAGCACACACACACACACACACATACACACACTCTCACCTTCTAGAGCCTTTAGGCAGGTGTAACACCAGGTGGGTATTCTTCCCAGTTCCTCCACATTAGGCATAAACTGTAAAGAAATGTAATAAAATGAACATCAACACAACAACAAAAAACATCCTGCTTGTGTGCCAACTCCTTCTGTTTTGTGAGCATGTCTTTGAGCTTTTACATTTGTGCTTTTCCTTTTCTGATACTCTGTGTGTGTGTGTGTGTGTGTGTGTGTGTGTGTGTGTGTGTGTGTTGTGTGTGTGTGTGTGTTGTTTGTGTGTGTGTGTGTGTGTGTGTGTGTGTTTGTGTGTGTGTGTAGTGTGTGTGTGTGTGTGTGTGTGTGTGTATGTGTGTGTGTGTTTGTGTATGTGTGGTGTGTGTGTGTGTGTGTGTGTGTGTGTGTGTGTGTGTGTGTGTGTGTGTGTGTGTGTGTGTGTGTGTGTGTGTGTGTGATGTGTGTGTGATGTGTTGTGTGTGTGTGTGTGTGTGTGTGTGTGGTGTGTGTGTGTGTGTGTGTGTGTGTGTGTGTGTGTGTGTGTGTGTGTGTGGTGTGTGTGTGTGTGTGTGTGCGTGCGTGCACACATACATGGATGTGTGTATGTGTTTAAGAGCGCACGTGTTCTTCTGTGTGTGTGTGTGTGTGTGTGTGCGTACATGGTTGCGCGCATGCATGCATTTGTGTGTGTTTGTACATGCGTATGTAAGTACACACATTTATGTGTGTTTAACTGCACATGTGCCATTATGACACAGTACACCATTATTAGTTTGGAAGAAACACAATGGATGGAATAAAATTCCAATCAAACATTCCTGTAATTCAGTCATCCAACCTGACATGCTCGTGTAACACCTGCACAGCACAAACCGTAACTAGCAAAACAACTCACCTTTCTGTTGGAGTAGCGTGGGGGCAGAAGTCTTGCCTGAGAAGCCAAACTGAGACAGTCTGTGCTGCTCAAAAACAACAACAATTACAAGTGATTAGACAAAGGAAACACACACACACACGTATGCATGCATGCATGCACTCGCACATACACACACACAGAGGCACACACACACACACACAGACACACACACACACACATACACACACACACACATACATACACACACGCACACACAGAAACTTCGTCAGGCACCTAAGGGGAGCAGCAAAGCTCTTAATAACCCATTGACTCCCTCACCCTATCCAATAGCATTCTGCATCATCACCAATGACAGCAAAGCTGTTAACCCTCTGACTCCCTCACCCTGTGCAGCAGCTCAAGGAAGCTGAAGTCAAGGGGTTAACATCTATCACTCATAAGCTTAATGTTCACCGATTACTGTCTTACAATTTCCTCATCAAAATTTAGTGCTCATCTTTCGCCATGCTGAAACAACCTGATCAAAAACAGAATAGAATTGAAGACTTTGTTTTGGTGAGCAGTGTCTGCTGATGACATTGACATCATCTATCCTTGTTTATATCATCTGTTAAAATCTGTTAACTCTTTAAAATATAATGATATAAAACTGCTAGTGAATTTTGGTTTCTTTCACTGCTTCCCTGGCAAGTAGACACCTATTCCCTTTAGGTCAAACATACTGATCTCGGAAAAGATCTAGAACATTCCTTTTTCTTTTCTTTTTTTAACATTTAGATCTACATTATTCATGGACTTCAGAACTGAAGTGTATCATCACATTCTTTTTGTTATCATGCATTTCACTTCCTATCAGAGAAAATATCAAGACCAGAAACACTGTGAATACATACAAAATATATGTAAAAATATACACACAAAGATGACACTGGGAGCTAGATCATGAGGCCTTGCACAGGCTATTTTCGATTCATTTTACTATTATTACTAACAACTGCTAAATCAGGCCAAGACAGGACAACCTACTGGTGCCGTAATGCATTCAGTCTGACATGGTACAGACTATGAAGCCAAAATACATTACTGTGTACTCACCATTTTTCTTCTCCTTCTGGAATACGACAGGCGCAGACCCAGTTACTTGTAGTCTGAAATCAATAGTTTGAAGTCAATACCAATGACTGAACTAAAATCAATAGTTTAAAGTCAATATAAATGACTGAATTACAATCAATAGTTTAAAGTCAATATAAATGACTGAATTACAATCAATATGTGGATTTATGGTTAATAAGATAATATACTGTTTCCTTCCTACCAGGACAGTAAGCACTCAAACTAAATTTCCACTAAACTGTGCCTGCATGTGCACGCAACACACTGGTATGAACAAACAAATGTGTTGACCAAGAAGTAAAACGTATCCAATAAGACTCATAATTTAAAATCAGTCTTGGGCTATTTTCTGATGTATTAGAGCAACACAATACAAAGTTTACTGTTGACAATACATAAATCTGTTTACACCTGATGCACCAATCTTGTCTGCTCAGCTGATGAAAGGTATCATGTTAAACACTGAATGAACAGGTCAGATTTGTACACTCAATAATTCTAAAAGAAAAAGGAAATGAAAAATACAGGATTTCCATGACTCAAGTTTCTATAATCATACTTTTGTTTTCAATTATCAAAACAAGGCAATAGATACATTATCAATTTGTCCTCACTTTGAGAGCTGTGGAAACTACTATGATACTTACCAAGTTTGTTACAACAGTGATGGAATCTGTCCTTACATCTCCTTGCATAGATACAAGTGGTATCACAATATATTTAGATGCAGATATCTGAAACAAAATGAAGCTGTCTATACAAAATCATAAACAACATTTCTGTCCATGCAAACATCTCTAAAACACAAAGAACATTACATTTCGACAACTGAACATGGATCCATGCTTTCAAATACAAAAAATAAGCAACAAAAAAACATACATACTGCTTCTTCTTTTGTGTTCAAGACTGGTCATACTTCAAAATGGTCAGTATAGCCATCTGAACCATGCCCACAGTTGTTTGCATACATACATGCTTATCATTCAAATGATTTAGCTGACACTCTGCAGACAACATAATGTTGGTTCACAGTCTGCATGCTTTGATGATAAGAACGACAAAACTCTACAAGAATTTCTAGGAACACTCCTCCCTTCCTCAAGTAACTGGACCAGTAAAGCATTATGAATATAAATATGAATAGGAATAAGAAATGTTTTAATCAATATAGGCCTAGTCCCCTTGACAATTGGACCATGAAGGCAAAAAACAAGAAAAGAAGATGCGACTGACAGAAGAGAAAAGTAGCAATGCCGCATGAAAATTTGAAATTGGGTTTTGAGTTAAAAGATGTATAAGGTGTTGAAGATATTGTTGTTCTGAGTAAAAAGCAGTTTAAAATTTTCAAATCGGACCAATAGTTCACGAGATATTCCAATTTGAAGCGTCAAAAATTTCTTAAATTTTGGTACCACATTTTAGTGGGACAAAGAAGAGATGTGTGGGACAGCTGTCACAGAACAAACCCATCAAATGGCATGGTATGCTGATTTTGCTGGAAATGACATTCATTTTGTAATTGTGAGAGACAGACAGGATCAAATGTCATGAAATTTTGATCGTTGGTGTATTTTTGTATGCCGAATTGAATGAAACCATTATCGTAACTCTGCGACGAGCCATTTTTGTCTTATTACAGGAAACATGTGATATTTGGCATGTTTTATCAGTTTTTCATTAATAATTGCCCATATTGTATTTATAACAGACAAAAATGAAGCTAGAAACAAAACAAGGATATATAATCATTTCATGAGATAGATATAAAATCATTTTGCTCATCGTTCAAGTGTCTTATTACTGCAAATCAAACCAAAAAAGTCATGACTCGCTACTTCAGTATCTTATGAATAATTTGTAATATTTCATCAGTTTCTGTACATATAAAAGGAAATCTAAGAATCAATGACTTCTGGAATCACTTCAATAATTGAAATTTTAAAAATTACTGCATGCTTTTATGCTGCAGTCTATCCAAAAATATCATTCGATCAAAATTCTTCTAAAAACTAAACACACAGAACACACACATAACACACATACACATACATACACACAAAGGAAAACATTACAGACAAGATTTTTGTACATTACATTTGATTTTTATTTTATACATCAGTGTTTAGAGAGAAAAAATTCAGTAGACTGTGGATGAGTCAAGTCCCTGAACATTTAGCACAGCCTGAGTCCAAAGAAAACTTCAGGAAGGATATGGGACCACTCGCCATTCAGGAATAGGTCACTTAACTCCTGCAGTAGAGAAATATATGAATCTCTGCATAATATATGCTATTCACTGAGAGATTAGAAAGGAAAGGAAACCATGAGGCATAGTCTAAACATCAATATTACTTTAACATTAAGCCCAAACTTGCGACTTTAATTTTTAGCATATTACTTGTAAAAATCTACCAAAGCTGAGCAATCCTGCTAAGTATTTCCAGTGTAATCTTGCCCTTTAATACAAATCAATAACAATAGGCTACTACTAAATAAGATGAAATCTTTCCTTTAAAACAAACTGATGACAATAGGCCTATCCTTTTCAGATACTGACAACAAACTGAAACAACTATGTAAGCTAATGGATGGCCTACTTTACAAATAATACAATGCATAGCCTTCTATTCAGCTGCAAAACCTAAATAAGGAATATTATAACAATGACAGAAGATTTTGTTTTGTGACATTCTAAATCTCTGTGTGTGTTAGTGTGTGTGTGTGTTGTCTCAGAGAGAGAGAGAGAGAGAGAGAGAGAGAGAGAGGATCATGCCTGTTAACAATGACTTGGATATAAATGTATTGGGGCCTATTTATTTATTTATTCATTTCTTGATCTTTGAGAGAGAGTACAATGACTTGCACAGAATTGTTTGTTGATTTGAAAAAAAATTATTTAGACCTATTTATTCATTCATTTATTTATTAGAGAGAGAGAGAGAGTTGGGGAGGCAGGTATGCGCACCCCTCTGTTTGGGCAAACCCATTTTCCACGGCTCGGCGAAGCAGGTCGAGCACATAGTATTTTTAGTAGTAAGCTCGCCCGTCGTGGGGTGAGCAGATCTACACTGCGACATGCAAATAGCATGATCTCGGGGAGGAAATGGTTGACGAACCTAGCTTCGGCTGACAACTCCGAATCGAGTTCAAACGCAGTTGTCCTTTTCTTGAAAAATACAATATTACAGATAAAACAGATCTTGATCTGTTGGTTGCTAGTCTTTGTCTGACAACGCGAAACTTGCTGAGCTGAAACTTGCACACTGTTCTGTTCCGCGCAGTAGGCCTATGGCGTCGGCACATTGCGACTTTGTTTTGCTACTGATCTGGTATAGATCCTCGTGTAAAAAGTTGCCGTACGGCCGTATTTTACTTCAAATTGATTTCATATTACACATGCATATAGAAAAAAGCATGTGAAATCGAATCCCGCCGACGAGAAGTTCCAAAAATGGCGACTTACTTGCAAACTTTTCCGATGAAAAAAAGCAAAACTTTGGAAGCGTCGATCTCGGTTCAAAACTAGCACACATAGCTCTCGTCGGGATATATCATTCTGTTACATTAATTCTCATTGGCTGCAAAATTACAATGTGATTGGTTCACAAATATAGCCGTACCGACCGAAATAGTGAAGCACCCCGAACAAACTTCGATTCTGAACGCATACCGTCGCCGCGAGTGCGCTCGAAACGCGGATTTTCGACTTTCTCATCAAATAACTAATTCTATTTTCGCTCTAAGTATATAAAAAGGCAATCATTCAAATCTTTATTCATTTCTAATTCACATAAAACAAAAAATAAGAATGAAACACCGATTAAAGAGGCAGTAATACTTGATTGAACTGAAGACCCCCCCAATTTTGCTGCCGGCCCCAGTTTTTTGTACCACAAATTTGACGTCGCGTTTCGGTTCGCGCGGCATTGCTAAGAAAAGATCGAAACAAAGAGTGCAACAGAAAAGAGAGTTTCTATGCAAAGTCTACAGTGAAAGACCATTTGACATTACCACAGAAGAAAACAAGTAAGCAAATAACAAAACAGGATGACTATCAGGCATTTAAAACAAAATCAAATTTCCTGGAAACTAGTTCCTGATGGGAACCCCTGTGTGTGTGTGTGTGTGTGTGTGTGTGTGTGTGTGTGTGTGTGTGTGTGTATGTGTGTGTATGTGTGTGTTGTGTGTGTGTGTTTGTGTGTGTGTGCATGCGAGTGCATGCGTGCATGTGTGTGTGTGAGTGAGCGCATGTGTGAGTGCATGTGTGTGAGTATGTGTGCACCTGCCTGCAAGCACATACATTTGTATGTCTGTGTGTGAATGCATGTGTCTGTGTACAATGTAAAAGTACCTACACAATTTCTCTAATCTAATCATCAAATGCCTTAAAACTGGCCACGCCAACGGCATCAAAAGAAAGAGGGACTAATCAAAAGCTCTGCAGCTTTTCTTCACTTAGGACTCAAATGCAAAGATCGCTTGCAGCTTAAGTGATTGACCATAAAACATACTGTCATTATTCAAATGATCTGGGTTTAGTTTCATGAGGAGAGAAGATGTACTCATTTCATTGCACGTGTACTTACCTTTTAGTTTTTGTTCACCCATTTTGTAAAAGCCACTGGCCAAATACAAATAATTTTGTTCCAACCTAATCATGTAAAAGAATATTTATAAGTTCACAAATGGGAACGGGAAATAACTTAATCAGACGGGGAAAAAGAACAAAACAAAACAAAACAAAGCAACACAAACAATAACATGATCACAACATTCACCTGGTCTGCGTAAAATCTCCATACGCGATCAGTGTGAAGTTTCCAAGGCAACTTCTGATCCAGAGTGATGGATTTGTCTTCAGGTGGCATGGATTCCAACCCACTGCTGTGAAGGAAATGATACTGGAAGACTCGTGATCGACGATTTACATCTAATGTTGGCTGAAACATACATATGTTTAGCAAATGGTAACATCCTTTTTCTTTTCTGTTTACATTTTCATTTCCTCAAGTTAAGCAAATGGAAACATCATGTGTCTTTTCTGTTTACATTTTCATTTCTTCTTATCAAAAAGTTTATCTGTTCTTTGCAGCACACTAGACCCAATGCCTTATTTACACATCTGCAGTTTTGTATTCATGGTCTTGACATACACAATTCATTCTTACCAATAAATGTGATGCATTTACCTTTCTGTCCACAACATCACACAAAATTATCATGGCTTGTACAAAGTTACCTGCAGCATCTTTCTGTCCAAGTCAGCTGATCTTATGCACTTGTAAAATGTGGTTTTACCTGCAGCATCTTTCTGTCCATGTTAGCTGAGCTTATGCACTTGTAAAATACAGTTAAGCACGGTGTTATGACAACAAGTATATATCATGGCTTGTACATTTTTACCTGCAGCATCTTTCTGTCCATGTTAGCTGAGCTTATGCACTTGTAAAATATGGTTAAGTTATGTGTTATTACAACTGTACAAAGTTACTTGCAGCATCTTTCTGTCCGTGTTAGCTGTGCTAATGCACTTGTAAGATATGGGTAAGTTATGTGCTATTACAAGATTATCGAGATTTGTACAAAGTTACCTGCAGTGTCTTTCTGTCCACAATGTCAAACAAGGCTCGAACTGTTGTAAGCACCATCTGTCTGCACCTGAAATCCAAGTGATACGTGTTTAAAGGTGAACAGGCGAACAGTTCACATGCCTAATCACGGAGAAATATGTTAACATCCCGTATGCCTAACAACATCCTCCAGACCTTCCCTTTTTTTCTGAGTCCTCCCCTTTCCACTTTTGGTTGGCCTCTGCCTTTATTTTATTTTTTTCTAAAAGAGATAAGTATATGCAAAATGGATGGTTGAGGTTTTCATTTGCTTGTTTTGTCTAAAAATTTACCTGTTCATCATAAAAGCATCTAATTCGAGAAGAAGATAATATGGATCAACCTGAAAAGTACTGAATGACAGGAAATCTTACATAATCACAAGAAATAAAAAATTTAAAAAAGTTTTCAAGGATTTTCTGTCAGAATGGTGTATCATACAGAAATAAATGAACCATATGCTCCATTCTTGCTGGAAACTCTCTAAAATAAAAGTGTTCATCACATACTACCACACTTATATGACACATAAACAATTCATATCAATCAATAATTAGACATGCATGTGAAATAAACATGTACCATACAAATTTGAACAAACACCAAGAACACAATAAACTGGAATATAGGTCATTTATCAGTCATGTGGCAATTCAATCATAGTTATTTTTCAAATAAACACGAGGGACTTACCACACAGAACACAGGTGATCAGTTGATACCCAAGACAGTGGAACAGTCATGGTCTGGCAAAAAAACGAACAAACCATTTATGTGTGCATGACATCTCTCTTTCTTTCAATTACTGTCTGTTTACACAAAGGGATATTAGACACAAATAGAATATATCAATGAATAAATGAATGCAAAATTACAAAATACAACGGCACCCCAACACTCAATGAAGAAAAGAAAGATGTGCATGTTAAATTTTCAATAAAAAGACAAAGACAGTACCATTTGTAAATGAATATGTTACCGAGGATTACAAAATTTATCAAAAAACACCCCCTACATGCGTGCACACGCATGTACTCAAGCACACACGCATGCACACACACACACTCTTTCATTCTTCTAGTGGTCAACTCGGAAGACAGAGCAATGCTTCTTCGTCTTTACTCCCCGCTGTCTGATTCTCCACTGACTATATATACACTTCACAGTGAACAGCAATCAGTTATCATTTAAACAAATATCATCCCGTGCTGCTATCGGCAGGCTGTTTATTGTTAACAGATGTCTCTCACACACACACACACACACACACAAAATGTGGGGACTGTATTTTTTTGTCCCAACTTCTATGCCACCCCAGTTGTGGTGATCCAGTGTTGCTCAGTCTAGCGCCACAACATACCACCAACCACAAGTTCATTCAAAGTGCCAGTGTAAGGAAGCCCATGGGAGCCAGAGATGTCAAACTGTCATTCAGCCACCCACTGGAGAAGATCCTGCATTGCTGTAGGTCATTTCAGTGAGGTTCAGTAGTGTCTGTTCTGATCCAACTTACTAAGGACAGTGCCCACTAAGCCTTGACAATAAAGATAGAGAAACGTAACACAATAAAGATGGAGAAACATCAACACAATAAAGATGGAGAAACATCAACACAGACAGAAGATGTCCTCGCAAGATGGCAAAGCCTTATTCAACTGTCAAAATGGGGAGACTGCCCTAACCTAACACACAATCTGCAATATTAGAATCAGATCCTCTTCAGGAAGAAACAACAGACGCTATCAAACAGTAGTCGGTCACGACTGAAAAATCCCACCCCGTTTCCTAACAATTACATTATTTTTGACTGATGGGGTGTCAAATCCACAACTTCTCAGTCAGCTGTCCATTGTGAAGCCCCTTCACAAAGATGACTGTCAAAAATGTGGTAAGGATGAGACTTCTTCAGTCCTTTCAAAGAGTATAAATGAAAATACTGCACAAAGCAAAAGCATGAAGAAGAGGAAAAACACAGACAAAATATCATAAGTCAAATACAAATCTACTTACGGTTGTACTTATGCCTCTGCTCTCTGGTAAAATCTGAAAAGAGACAATGTTGGTTTTATTACTAGATGAAAAAAAAAAGGTAAAACTTACATCATCTTAATAAAACTGACAATGGCTCAAAAGCTAAAACTGATATAATACTGATAATTCATACAGAGAAGCTGTAATATCCTGTAGACTCCAACAGCAGCCGTTAAGTGATCATACCAGATGTCATTTATGGATGTCTTTTGAGTCTTTTTGGTGATGTAAATGTTCATGCCCATATGAAATTCCCGTATTTTCTCTTCACTGGACCAGTTCTTATCGAAACAGTTCGTAAAAGATACATGGATTGCAGTATTCTTGCTCGCATATCTTAGCAAATGAAAACCCACACAATATGTACAGAGAGAAAAAAAATCTTTCTCTTTTAACAGTTTTTATTCTTTTAATCTCTCATATTTAAACAAAAAAATCTCCTTCTTGTTTGCTTCTGTTGGTTTCATTAGTTTTTCTTTTTTTTAAAATGCAAAAAAAAAAAGTCGTAATTACATCTTTCAATGATGTCAGCCCACCGCGGACCTGGTAATCCCGATAACCACCACCAGTGCTGACCATAGTGACATGACCCAGAGTGCTGTTGCTATGGTGATACCAGTAGTCATTGACCTTCTGATAAAACTCGTCCAGATCAATGTCAGGTGTCAAAACTGAAAGAAGGAAAATACCAGCAAGAGTAATTGTTCAATTTTGTAAAATGACATATTTTTCCTATCATGTTGAAAATTAAACAAGAAATGCATGTAAGTGATTTTGGAGAATTTTTAATGTGTATATATCAGACAAGGAAATTGTCATGTCTTTTTTTACACCATACAAGAAAATATTTTACACCTACTTTTACCAACATGGATGGACACATTCCTGATTTATCTGAGGAATTGGAATAAATGACAGGGGATAAATATCCATGTATGCAGCAATCCATCCATCAATTCATCAGCACAGAATTTACAAAAGGACTCATATTCTCATTTCACTGAAGCATAGATAAGGTCTAAAATACTACAGTTCCATTTCTTGGGCCTTTTTTCCTGTGAAACTTTGTTCTTATTGGAGTTTGTTTTCTTTTTAATTTTTCCCTGCTACCTTTCTGCACTGTACAGAACAAATTAGGACACCCCAGAAAGATGTTTAATTTCCTGAACTGTAAAAGATAGTGAGTCAGTTTGTCAGGATTTTCTTTTAAGTTTGCCACTGACTGGCATGGCAGTCAAGTGAGTGAAAAGGTCTGGATTCAATCCTGCAGGGGTGCCTCCCGCCTGGAGGACAAAGGATGGAAATTTCCCCAAATTTCAAGGTAGACATATGCATAGACCTTCTAATATCTGCCCCCTTCATGCATAAGTAAAACAGGAAAAGTGCGTGTTAATGATCCTGTAACTCATGTCAGAGTCTGATGATTTACAGAAACATGAAAACGCTCAGCATCTATGTCCACTAAAGGCAGTATGCAATAATATACACTTACACAATATGAGCAAACCAGTATGCATACATGCATCCGTAAAAAATATAAATGGAATGAAAAAAAAAATGAAAAAAAATAAAAAGAAATTTGCTACCTACTCACGGAGAAGTAGTGGAATGCTAAAAAAGTTTGCTACAACTAACTGGTGAAGTAACATGTTATCTACATGTTATTTTTTGTGGTTTTGTTAAGTTTTGTTTGTTCTTATCATTGTTGTTTTGTGTGGTTGTTTGGTTGGCTGCCTGGTTCGTCATTTCATTTTTTTCTCTTTTTTTTCTGTGTGTTCCTGGCCATTACTATTAGCAAAATAATGACACTGGCAAAGAAATGGGCCTTGCAAATTACCAGGGGCTTGGTGTGGAGAAGCTTGTGTAATGATGGTATGTACCATCTGAGGATCAAACCCTGGCAATGTAAACAGCGCTCTAGCCAAAACTCCACCCTGAAAAAAAAGTCACATCTTTCATCAACCAGCATGTCTTATAAAGCAAAAGAGAAACAAACTGTAACAATTCAGTCTTAACAATTCAAATTAAGCTTCTTTTGTTTCTTATTTCTTTTGTTTCTGTTGTATTTTCAAAAAATTGTTTACTTATCATTTATTCTGCTGCCCCATTCTTTTTTATCACCTCACATGCTGCTCTGAACTTTCCAACACATTTCAAAGCCTACTAAACTGAGGTCATCATAACAGCAGGCAATTTTTCACAAAGCCAAGATGATATGTATGAATGGAACACAGTGATGATGCTAACAGATTCTTTCTGGATCAAGACTATATGACAGGGCTGTTGTACTCTATGCTCCCCATTACAATACACTGTGGTGTCATTCAGGCCTGAAAGTTACAAACACCTGCAGTGTTCGTCAGGAGGAATTTATGAAGTTGATGCAACTCAAATGTGTGGTCGAAATGTTCTCAATGAGCCTATATCATGTTCAACTTGCAGTGGGAGCTGTTGAGGCTGAAAATCTTCATGATGATATGAACTGATTGGAGTCTGAACCTCCTACTCCCAAATCATTAACCACTTATGCTAATCACTTAACCACATTAACTGGTTTTTGTTTACTTAATTGTTGATCTGACTGCTCACGTGTTTGTTGGTTAGCTTGCCGGTCATTTGTTTCAACAACAACAATAACAACAACTACAACCCTAATTTCTACTTTTGACAGCAAAAGCAACTTATCTGTCTTTCTTCTTCCTTCTCTAACAAAGACTACCTTGCACACCAAATACTCAAAAAAGTTACCTTTTCCTGAATGGAAATCAGAATGATCAGCAATTCCTTTTAATCATCCTCCATATCTCTCCCTAGCTACATTCAGGTAGTTGAAATATAATTTCTTCCCATTCCAATAAATAGCACAAAGTTGATCATGAAAACTCAAGCATGTGAAACTTTCTGTACAAAAATGCCTTGGTTTGAATAAACAAAACAAACAAGTTATCTAACTGTATAAGAAACACACTGATTAATCACATAAATTCAGAAGCGGGGAAAAAAAACGGACATATATCATATTGTCATTCAGCAAATTATCCTCACCATAGAATGTCCAACCAATATGACAGATGAGGGTGGACGTTTTGAAGACTTGTACAGGCTCATGATTTTCTTCAAACAGATGTTTACAAACTCTGCACATAGATTTCTAAAATAATAAATAAATAAATGTAAACATGAATATTTATTTTTGAGCAGCATATTGCCATTTTATTGTGACATGTTTATTATTCAACAGTGCATTGAGTTTATGTATGGACTACTGACATGTCTGCAATTATTATTCTGGAATCAAATGCAAGGCAACAGAGGTGTTGTACATGTATTATCATGGAATCATCTACACAATGACTTTGTAATATCTTTGGCAGGCCAAGGGTTTCTCTTTTCTCTCATGGGTTGGTTGGTCATTCTGATGGAGATGTGCACTCAAGATCTGATATCTCAAGTTTAATCCTGTCCTGACACATTTCAAACTGGTCTGTTCGCTGTCCATCTTAATGTTTCCATCATTTTGGTGATATCAGCTTAGTGTTTTAAAGGTGTCTCTGCCCTCCTCCCCATTTCAAGACCTCGTCAGCACATAGGGTTTTGCACAGACTCAGAGAGTCTGCCACATAATTGCTGGCAAACTCCACACTCTAATGCATTACTTCAGACTTTAAACTCTTATGCAAACCTAAGCCGTGCTGTATATTTCAATGAAAAAAATGAACATGTACAGAGCAGAACATCACAGGGAAGAAACAAGTAAGCACTTTCCACTTTACACAACACGTTATGCAATTAAAGAAAACAGTCAACAATAAAAAATCCATAATATAACTGAAAGGTGGTCTAACATTACACAACACACCACACACACACACAACACACACACACACACACACACACACACACACCACAACACCACACACCACACACACACACACACACACACACACACAAAGAAAAGAAAAACTACAGTACAATCTCATCAGAAAAATCATACGTCTACACATACAAGGACCCATTTCTATTCACAGACACATGTTCTCTCTCTCACACACACTTACAAACATGCAGGACATATGCGTGCAAGCATTCACTCATGGACACATGCGCAGGCATGCACACATGTAGATGAACGCACATGTACAGTCACAAGGCATGCAAAATGGATCAATAAAATATACACACATTGATAAATGTTCACAAAAAACCCAATCATGTGAGTACTCTATGTACAGGAGGGTGGACAGGACATCTGTAATTATATTATGAAGTTGATTAATCTGAACTGAGTGTTTTCTACACTGCCTGAAAACAGCGTGTATTTTTGTTGTCACTGTTGCCATTGTTGTGGCGGATGTTTTACTTGTTTTTTTCTCTTGACAAACTTGTAACTTCTTCTTGTAATTTTTGTTCATCTATTTCTGATACTTAGTTGCCTTGGTGAAACATGTCACATGAGCTAATTCAAATCCACATGAAACAAATTTCAAAAACGTCAGCTTCTATCATTTATGTGTGTGGCTGCACACACACACACACACACACACACACACACACACACACAACACACACACACACACACACACACACACACACACATATACACACATATGCATGCAGACATACACTCACACACACATACTTGCATCCTCAAAACCAGATATATGTCTACATGTATGCATCAGTGAAATACTTTGATGACAGTAAAACTGCATATCACAATCAATAAACAGAGATATATGACAAGAACTGAAAAATGATTGGTATATAACACATATGAACAAGCAGAAGACATACCTGTTTGCCCCTGAAGAAGAGCACCATACAGGGCAGATAATTCCTGAAATTTAGGAAACAAAGCATTCTTTATATCCCAGCAATTTCTTGATACATTTTCAAATGACTGACACATAAGTTTACATAAAGTCATAATAAACACATTAACACAAATCATGATAAATGAATATAATCATAATAAGAAGTTTACATAAACTGATGAAGTGGCAATGAAGTTACATAATTACGTTAACACTAAGTATAATCAGTGACTATATATTTATAAAAAGTTTACAGAGAAAGATAATTTATTACATTCAGTATTTTACACAAAGAACAATCACTATATCTGTATATATTGATATGATGTGAAAATATGATAATGTCATAAGTCATAACATGCATTATATAGACCATAATCTATGTACATGTTCATCAATTAGCACTACAACAAAAGACAAGATGATAAAGCCATACTAACATTCCTCTTTTCCTGATAACATAAGGCACTTCTGAGAAAAGACTGAGAGAATGGAAAGTGTTTTGTGCTGGAATGTGAGTCTGTTCAAGGTTAATTTACTGCACTTGTACAAATCCAGATGTCCTCCACCCAGATCTGCCAGCAATACACCATTAACTCTGGCAGTGAGCATACTGAAGCTCCGCCCCTTCTCAGCCGTTCTGGCAAGCATGGCAGCAAGTGTGTCGGCACCATGTAGTGCTCAGAGTTTAGTCAGTTTACTATGAAAAACTGAACCACTGTGTGACAGTTGCTGCATTTCAGTCTGCGTGCTACAAGCTAATTAATGCTTTCAAAGTTAACTCTAAACATTTCACTTGATATTTCATAGATATGTTTATTTTCTCTGTCAAGTATCTTATTTTTCTCTTTGGCCATTTTCTGTGTCGAGCATCTTATTTTCTCTTTGGCCATTTTCTATGTCAAGCATCTTATTTTTCTCTTTGGCATTTTCTCTATCAAGTATCATGTTTTCTCTTGGCCATTTCTATGTCAAGCATCTTATTTTTCTCTTTGGCCATTTTCTATGTCAAGCATCTTATTTTTTTCTTTGGTCCATTTTCTCTATCAAGTATCATGTTTTTCTCTTTGGCCATTTTCTATGTCAAGTCATCTTATTTTTCTCTTTGGCCATTTTCTATGTCAAGCATCTTATTTTTCTCTTTGGCCATTTTCTATGTCAAGTATCTTATTTTTCTCTTTGGCCATTTTCTATGTCAAGCATCTTATTTTTCTCTTTGGCCATTTTCTATGTCAAGCATCTTATTTTTCTCTTTGGCCATTTTCTATGTCAAGTATCTTATTTTTCTCTTTGGCCATTTTCTCTATCAAGCATCTTATTTTTCTCTTTGGCCATTTTCTATGTCAAGCATCTTATTTTTCTCTTTGGCCATTTTCTATGTCAAGTACTATTTTTCTCTTGCCATTCTCTATCAAGATTATTTTCTCTTTGGCCATTTTCTATGTCAAGCATCTTATTTTTCTCTTTGGCCATTTTCTATGTCAAGCATCTTATTTTTCATCACATCTTTGGCCATTTTCTCTATCAAGCATCTTATTTTTCTTTTGGCCATTTTCTGTATCAAGCATCTTATTTTTCTCTTTGGCCATTTTCTATGTCAAACATCTTATTTTTCTCTTTGGCCATTTCTGTATCAAGCATCTTATTTTTCTCATTGGCCATTTTCTATGTCAACATCTTATTTTTCTCTTTGGCCATTTCTTATGTCAAGCATCTTATTTTTCTCTTTGGCCCCTTGCTGTTTTCCTGTAGCACATAGATGTCAGCAGCTGCAGCTAAGGTCAATTCCTGCTATATTCAGCGATGCAAAATTAAATACACCTTGCGCTGTGAGTTGCTATTGAGTGTATTAAGAATGCGGGTTGCAGACGTGTATTTTGTTACTGTAGATACTGGGTGTGTTGCTGACAACCAGATTTGCTCCCAAGAATGACAATCAAGATGACACCACAGAGGGTATAACCTAAGCCTGGCACTGGTGATCAATGGCTGTTCTAATGAATGCATTTGGACTACCTGCTTTTGTCAAAGGAACAATTACCTCATTAAAATCCACAACAAAGTAATTGAAGTGAAACTTGATCCCTGGTTTCTCCGACATCCTCAGTGACACAGACCCAAGAGATCTTACTGTTTGGAAAAAAAAAGGAAAATAATTATCAGTTACGCACAAAGAATGACTCATTGACTGACTGACTGACTGACTTCTGGTTGATTGACTGGCTGATTGGTTTACTTATACATTTATTTATCATTCATTTAATTTATGTTCAACAGAACATAAAGAGAATGCCAGTGACACCAGTGTAGAAAACATGCTTTTGATACTCATCAACAAATACTACACATGTGACATAGTCTTTAACTAAATTTATACACTTACCCTAAAAAATCCTGAGTTCACACTGAGTACTGACAATATGTATGCATTAACTTTTTAAGCTATAAACTTCATTTGATCAAACTAAGCAACAATCATAAGATGTGCACACAGACAGACAGACAGACAGACACACACACACACACACAAAACACACACACACACACACACACACACACACACACACACACACACACACAATGCCCATGCACAATTGACAAAGTAGGGTAAATGTAGTAAATCACCTTGCCTGTAGCTGCCAGCATTACCAGGAAGGAAGAGGACAGGGATACCGCTGAACTCCATGTTACTGTCAACAACAGAAAACAAAACCAGGTAAAGATAGTCCCATTTATTACCTAAAATTCGAAGTGTGTTGAGGTGGAAGAGACTTCTAAGTTTCTCATTATAAATCATTCTTCTGTAGAACTGTTCTCCAAACTCTTCTGGACTCACTATACACAACACATTCACAAGACAAAGAGTATTACAGAACTGTAATATCAAAAAAACACACATCAGAACACACATATTCATACATATACACAAACTGATACATACTGACAATGTCTAACTATACATTTATAAGCATATACCAATGGTCATCAATACACATGTGACATAGTCTTTAACTAAATACACATGTGACATAGTCTTTAACTAAATACACATGTGACATAGTCTTTAACTAAATTACATACATATACATACATGAACCCTCTGACTCCTGCACCCTATCCACCACTGGCAAAAATTTAAGCCTTTGACTCCCTCACCCTGTCCACTAGCTTCCTGCAATGAAGATGACAATAATGTCACAGAGTTCCATTCTGGGCTGACTCACTGACTCCGCTTGACAGGGCTGTGCCTTACATTTCTCAAGAATTTTTGAGCAACACTGTCAATAATGAAAGCTTGAAGTGGATGAGACTCATCTGAATGTTCCCAAAGTGTTCTCAATCATCCAAATGAGCCCATAACATGCTGGCCATGGGTAGGAGTGGACTGTGGACAACTCAAACAATGGTTTTGACAGGACTGATTGAAATCGAATCCACATTAATCCAGTGCATTCACCACTTTGCCATGGTGACCAGTCACAAGCACAATGTTTTCTTGAGCTAGAATTGCACTCGTGAGGTCAGTCTGGAAAAAAGTAACTCTATCTCTATACCACAAGGTCTTAAACAGTGTTATGGTTTTCAAAATTTCTATGACACTTGTTTGACTACTCAATTCTAAACTAATTGGTTGGCTGGTGGTTTATTTGTTTGTTTAGTCTGTTTCTCTGGCTTGTTTGTTCAACTGTGCCACATTACTTGTAGTAACTACTTTGCTGGTTGGTTGGTTTGGTTGTTTTGTTTGTGTTCCTCTTGCTTGTTTGTCCAACTGTATTACATGACTAACTAACAACTACCAGGAACTCATCCCATTTTACATCAAGGGGGAGGGACAATTTTACTATGACCTGAGCAGACATGGTAAGTGATATGTTACAGACCATAACTTTTCTAAGGGCCAGCATTATGAGGGTGGCGTCCATCTCCTCTCCTTTGCTGTTTCACCTGCCCCATACCCAAAAATGGACAGGTACCCATTTACAGCATGGAAGGACTGGGACAGCATACAAATCTTTGTCACTCATCAATTTGGTACTGCATGAACCAGAAAAAACACGAAAAAAGAATGAGAATGCATATTCAATACAACAAGACAAGACAGGTGCAAATTTTTGGCCAACTGGCCTTTGTCTAGCGTAAGATCACAAACAAACAAACACCAGTTACAAAAATTAGGAGAAAAAGACTGAAACTTCCCTGCTGCTCCTTCCAGTGTGAGAAAAGGAATCATTCCTTTTCAGTTTCAGTCTTTATCTACTAATTTTGTAACTGGTGTTTGTTTGTTTGTGATCTTGCGCTTGACAAAGGCCAGTTGGCTGAAAAATTGCGCCTGTCTTGTCTTGTTGTATTAAATATGCGTTCTTATAGTTATTCTTTTTTTTCATGTTTTTTTCTGGTTCTTGTTTGCTTGAACGCGGGCAGTCACACTTGTTTTGGATCTGGTACTGCATGTTTGTTTATTTTTTTGGCCAATGACTTGTTCAAAATATTTAACCCATTACGGTTATATCATGCTTATTAAACACTGGTTACCATTTCAGGTAATCTTTCTAAGAAATTTTGCACAACGAATACACATGACTCATGTCCAAAGATGCAAAACAAAACACATGATATATGAAACCTAGATACAGGAGAGAGTAGCCACATGGCACACGCACACACACACACATGCGCGCGCGCACACACACACACATACACACACACAATACACACAAATAAATTCCATGATGTATATATGATTACTATAACCATCATTGTTATATATGCTTCTGACAAGGCTGATGTACACAATGTAATTGCACTAAACCCTGAATCTGATGCTTGTAGCTGCATGCATCAGTTTAAGATACTAAGTGTGCACACACACACACACCCCACACACACACACACACACACACACACACACACACACACACACACACACACACACACACACACACACACACACACACAAACACACTCATATAAACACACACACACATACACAAGTTACAATCACAATAATACAAAGTATACTTACCTGATTTGTTGCACATAGGCTCTGCACAAAAACATCAATATCATTTTATGAAACGCACACAGTTTTGCACAGCATTTTTGACAGATATATGGGGGAAAAAAGAAGAAGTCTTTACTACATCAACTAAGGATATCTAGAAAAAACATGAAAAAGGAATAAGAACGTGTATTTAATACAACAAGACAAGACAGGCACACATTTTTGGCCAGTCAAGCGTAAGATAATTCCTTTTCTCACACTGGAAGGAGCAGCAAGGAAGTTTCAATCTTTTTCTCCTAATTTTTGTACCTGGTGTGTGTTTGTGATCTTATGCTTCAAAGAGGCCAGCTGGCTGAAAATTTGCTCCTGTCTTGTATTGTTGTATTAAATGCGCGTTCTTATTCCTTTTTCTGTTTTTTTTCTGGTTTCTGTTTGCTTGAATGTGAGCAGTCACACTTGTTTTGGATTAAGGATATCTAGGCTACTCAGAATACATCAGGCTGAACCAAACAAATCATGATTTAGATGGGGATGGGAGGTGGGGGGTGGGTGCGCGGAGAAAAATTCAATCAAGCAACTTACATACATATTTTCAAGTACAAGCATGATACTGATACCTGTCTGCAATTTTGTGCCATCTATGACGCATACCAATATATCATTATATGTGATGTAAACATGTCACTGGTATGTTAAATCCTGTTATTAGCTATGCTATATACAAATCTCCGAAATAATCACACACAAATACATACATACAAACAAACATACATGTGCTCACACATAATAAACACCAGTACCACACTTACACACAAGCACCCATACTACTGGATAACAACTGCCTTGCAATTTGCATTATCACACAGACAGACAGACAGACAGACAGACAGACAGACAGACAGACACACACACACACACACACACACACACACACGGAACAACACACATACACACACACACATGCAGCCCCCCCCCCCCCCAAACACACATACACATGAACACACATGAACAACACACACACACACACCCCCAAACACACATACACATGGACAAACATGAACACACACACACACACACACACACACACACACACACACACACACACACACACACACACACACACACGGAACACACACACACACACACACACACATACAACACACACACACACACACACACACACACACACACAACATACAACACACACACACACCTGAATAGCAACTGTCTTGAAACCTGCATGTAACAATAAAACAATAATTGCAGATGTCTAAATCTATATTATACAGTACTCACCCTTCTCCATACACATAAAGTTTGTAGTTGGGAAACTGTCTAGCGACTCCATTGTCCAGTGGCACACTCTGCAACAATGAGACACCAACATTCACGTAACAAAATAAATATCTGGGAACTTAACTGATACCAACTCCTATGTCCAATTACACTCAGTCAGTCAGTGACATACAAACACTCATTGACCATTCTTATTCTTAGTCTTAGTACTGCATATATAAAGCCCAGCAAACTGCGTAGAGCCACATCAGGCCTATAACCATATCAACACACAGACAGTACTTCAACAAGAAAAAAAAGGAACAGAAAATTAAGTACACATATCAATGCAATCATGCACATAATCTAAGGAGATGCCCCTGGTGTTGACCACTCTGTCCAATTTATCACACAGGGGATTTAAAAAACATACCTGAATACAAACTTACACATAACTAAGAACCACTAAAACATATGTAAAAACGAGCCTAAACTTCCAAAAATTGCTTCCACATATCTCATTTCCCTAGAGTCAAAAATACACTATATATATTATATGTACCCAATTGTCAATCCTAAGAGAAAGCATTACGACTTTATTGAACACATACAGGTGAATGGACCAGCAAGGCAGAAAATGATGGGAAGAAATGACAGAATGCAAAGGAGCAAGACAGAAACAAAGAAAGTGACAGAAAAGAGGAAATTTCTAGCACAGAGCCCACAGGGGGACTCACTAACACAGTAACGAATAAACATCTGTGAATGTGGTTCCATTGTCCAGAGGCACATTATGTAACAATGATACACAAACATTTATGTAACAGATAAACAGAACTAGGAGTAGGAGTGAAATTGATGCCACACTCACCTGTCAGCGTCACCGGGTTCCGTGTTGGCCGCTGCACACCTGGATACCACCGTCTCCTTCCAGGCCGCTTTGTCTTAACCTTTGTGGACAATTTCTTGAATATTTAGGCCACTAATGTTGGTTATGTTCTCAATACATTGGCCATGTGTCATGCAACAAGAACACTGACCTCATGGCAATCATCTTTCGAGGAAAAACAGTGGCAAAAAGGAATAATGGCAGGCCTCCAATCTCATATATTGTGAACATAACCAACATCAGTGGCCTAAATATTCAAGAAATTGTCCACAAAAGTCAAGACAGAGTGGCCTGGAGGGAGATGGTGGTTCCAGATGTGCAACGGCCAACACCGAATCTGATGACACTGACAGGTGAGACATATTGCAATGTAACAAGAACTAGTCGTAAGAAAGGTCCAGTGGGAATTACTGCTACTGTCCTTGAGTAATACAGTGTTTTGAAGTCTGAAAGTCATCTGGACAAGTAGTTGGCTTTGGGTGTGTATATATACCTTTGCTGGGGACATGTCTACAGATGTTAGGAAGATCAAATCCACTGTCAATGTTACTGCTTGTGTAAGTGATGTCATCCCTCCATACTTTCCAAAGTTCCTCTCATTTTTTTCTTAAATTGGAATTTGAATCTTTCAGATGCTTGTACTAGTGTCCGGTTTCTTTCAGTATTCTTGAGTTCAATGTCAGCCTGAAGCATAAAAATATCCTGTACACTGCCCATCTTAATCATTTCCCTCCCTCACCCTGTCAACCGGCTTGCTTCTGGGCTGGGTGAAGGAATAACTGGGTTAATGCTTTGAACAATCAATGGGGTGGTATCAGCTTGGTGTTTCACAGATCCCTCTCACCTATCCTCACCACTCATTTCATACACTTCTGCTTTTGCAGGAGTCTATGGAACACACATAACACAGCACTGTCAGAGTATGGTCAAAGTGAGTCCATTCAGAGCAATCTTCAAACTCACACTGCTGTCAAAGCAACCCTCAGATTCAGCCAGGCAGACCAAGGAGCCAACCACACTCACAACCAGGGAAGTTCAAGCAGCCTGCTTTTTTCAGGTAGCCCAACTCTTTTGACATGAAATGTGGTCCTATGCTAAATTTTACTTTTTTCTTTCTTTCTTTCCTTTCTTCTTTTCATGAGGCCTCAGTGGCATGCAATCCATGGAGCATCAGTTCATCAGTCCCCCCCCTTTCATCTCTTTTTTGGGAGATGTGAATCACATACCCCCTTTTTATGGAAAAAAAAACAACCAAACTGCAGCCACCAACAGAAATTGCTTCTTCTTCTCTTTTCTTCTTTTCATTTTTTATCTTTGTTGTTGTTCCTTTTTGTGTTTTATTCATACACAGATTTTTGTTCGATTGTTTTGCTGGTAAATGTTAAATTAAACTAAAATAAGCGTTCATACGCATCTAAGGTGCCATAATTTGGTTTTACTTTTTAAAAAAAAAAAATTCACAGGTTACTACACTGGCCCTAAATTTTCTCAACCGGTGGCCAGGTCATCATCATCATCAATGTTGAAAAAAATGTAAACTGGAATCTGCTTTTTTGGAGCAATCAAAGAAGGCAAAGTCATCATCTTAATCTTGCACATTTTGCAGTGAAAACTGACACACACATTGAAATTAATCTAGTAATTAAGTCTAGCATGACTAAGAGTAAGACACACTAGTTTCTCGAGAGTCAGATTTCCTTAGCAGGTACTATGTTGCCTGTACTGACTCTATCACTCAAGGAAATTCTCAGGTTGCCACCAAGGTGACTAAATTTGACTAAAGCCATAAACTTAATTTACACAAGGCTGTTTTAAGGGGCTAATGGTGATTTAGTGAATGTTGGATCTCAGGGTTGTAATGAAGCCCAGAGTACTTAAATGTTTGGAAAAGAAAACTGCATGGGTGCAACTGCTATAATGCTAGTTATCAGAAACATGACCATGAAAACAAATAAAGGCAGCCAGTTCTTTAAAAAAAAAAAAAAATAAAAAAAAAACTTTGTCCCAGTCAACACCTGCTTGGCTCAGCACTTAATGTGCGACCTGTTCAGGTTTTTTTTTTTTTAATCTAGTTTTGTTTTCCATGCACATTGTTTGGGTTACACATGCAGGTTTAAAAAAAATTCAGTGACTGATCACAATTTGACACCTTCTCAATGAAGCAACTGCAAAGTTGAAGGGACTTGACTTTGTGGTCCTAGTCTTCCCAACAAGCCCACAGCATGCTCAACTCAGAGTTAGTCAGGGTAGAAAAATCCCACAATAAGGTTTTTGGGACCAACAGAGGTTCAAACATATAAACTCCCAGTCAGCAGTCTGTCAGTAGTCCCTTCCCTATGGTAACTGGTCCCACTCCACCAATTGTGTATTTGGACTTTGTTCCTAGCAGGGATGAGGAGATGATTCAAGAAAGCAGGGGCAGAAATTCTTAACCTTCAGCCAAGCAGGTATGAAACTGTTTCCCAATGAACTAAAGTTATGATGATGACAGGATTTGCCAACAGGCAGAACAACATAAAGTCTAAGAGTTGAGTCTGGCATTTGTTAAATCTTTTCCCTTTCCAAAACATACCACTTAACAGTGACAAACATTTGATTTATGGTTTGTTTTGTTCTGTTATTAGCTTTGGTGTAGTCTTGTTGTTTTTGTAGCTTCCATGACCTTTATTAAATTCATTCTTAATCAAATAACTGAATAACAATAAATGACAGTGGAGCAGCAGTTTGACAATACAGAAACATCTTAAGGTTAAGCTGAACAGCTCTGTGACATCTTTTATCATTTTGTTATCATTATTATTATTTTTACTATTATTATTATCATATACATGTGTATATATATATATGATAATGAGTAATGAGGATAATTTCAGTTTAGAAGAACATGTCCAATTTATCACACAAGGGATTTAAATACATACTTGAATACACATCCAAACATACTTAAGGAAGCCAAAACACACACAAAAATGGGCCCAAAACACCTAAAATTGCTTTCGCATATCTCACTCCTCTAGAGCCAAAAATGCACAAGTTATCAATCCCAAGCAAAAGTACGTAAGACTTTATCGAACACATACAAGTGAATGGACCAGCAAAGCAGAAAATGACAGGAAAAAATGACAGAAAGCAAACAGGAAGAAAGAAACAAAGAGAGTGACAGAAAAAAAGGAAGTTTCCAGCACAGAATTTCCGGAAGGGGGGATATTATTTTATCAATACTGAAGGAACTCCCAGCATCCCTATGAGGATCACATCAGGGTTATAACCATTTCAAAACATACACAATACTTCAACAGGAAAAAATGGAAAACAAAATTAAATACACGCATCATGCAAATATGATATATATATATATATATATATATATATATATATATATAATATATAATATATAATCAAAGGAGATGACCCTGGTGTTGACCGCTCTATCCTATTTATCACACAGAAGATTTAAAAAACATACAAAATGATACATGAATACAAATTGAAACATATCTAAGGACACTAAAGCATAAATAAAATCTGGCCTGAATTACCAAAAATTGCTTTCACATATCTCCTTTCCAAAGAGCAAAAATATACATAATCACACTTAATATATGCACCCAATTATCAATCCTAGGAGAAAGTATGTATGATTTTATTGAACACATACAGGTGAATGGACCAGCAAGGCAGAAAATGATGGGAAGAAATGACAGAAACGAGAAGCAAAGGAACAAGGCAGAAATAGATAATGGCAAAAGAGGAAATTTCTAGCACAGAATTTCCAGAAGGTGGGGGCACTGTTCATACTGAAAGTGCCCCAGGAATGATTCCTGGAGGGCGGGGGGGGGGGGGGGATAATAATAGGGCCTAAACACAATGAGAAACACTTCAGATGCAACATATAGCCTAGCCAAGACACACTGTTCATGAGCTGCATGCTAGTGAAAGATCATGCAGCAATAATTCATAATTATGTTGATGAATCATCATATCATGCATTTCTAATCAAATCATTATCAGTCCCATGAGTACTAACTAAAGTCCACTTCTGAACACAGAATGGATTTTACAAAACACAAATGATGCTTGGTTTGGAGTTTGTTGAAGAGGGATTCATTAAACTCAGAAATTCATTATGCTTGCATCCAAAATCTGTCAGCAATCATCAGGCAGACTCCTTGAGCCTGCGCAAATCCTATGCACTGGCGATGTCTTCAAATGGGGAAAGTGGGACTGGGAGGAAGGGGGGGGGGGGGGGGCGAGTGGGGATTGGAAACATGAAAACGGGAATAGAACCGGCCAATGTTTAATGTTGCGGGCTGGAACTGAACACAAGATATCAGATTCTGACTCCACGGCCCTTTAAAAACAAACAAACAACAACAACAACAAAAACCAACCAGCCTGTGAATGAATAGGCCCACGCTGTTGAAGCCTTACGGCGTCTGCGGTAGCAGACAGAGACAGCCCTGAAAGTGTAAACACCGTGCTTCTTCCCCCTCCCCCCTCCCTTTAGGTCTGTTACTTACTGTTTAGGTATCACTTACCAAATACTTCGGATATTGAAACATCCATGTCATCTCGCATCCATTTTCTTCAAAATTTACAAGGCAATCGAATATGCCCCAGACTAATATGCCGGTGGCTAGCGCAGCGAAAACAGCTTTCATGGGCAGCGCCATGTTTGTTGTACTGAGATGACTTCCGTCACTGACTGTGTGCGCAGACCACAGGTACCTTTCAGTAAGCAGACACACCACCGTGTCGCGCCAACGCGGAGGCATTAGAAAACCGCCACAGCTCGCCGTGTGTTGATTTAAATATGCTGACTTGATCAGTGTAATAATCCACTGTGTGTGAACAAATCCGGTGTGCATTTGCTTTTTAGTTTTACCGTTTCCTCATGTCTGAATAGTGAAACTACACACACACATACACACACACGCACACGCCCACAGAGAGGGACAGACAGAAAGTAAAGGGACAGACAGAAAGTAAAGATCCTAGTATGTGTGTGAAAGAGAGAGGGAGAAGCTGGTATATATGTAATGGCAAATAACGTCCGGGTCGTACAACGTAGTTAGACAAACATAATGTAAATGGAATTGCAAAACCCAATAAAAATCAGGTCTGATCTGATGTCTCACCGTAAATAGATCAAATAATAAATATTGTTCTGCCAGAAAGAGAGAGAAAAGTGGAGATGATCTAATGTCTTCATATACTATTAACAGTGATCAGCCAGCACTTTTTACATCCTATTATTAGAGCACCTTGTCACAACAGGAAAGCTGGAGAGAAAGACAGCGCCAGGTAACCAAGTGAGAAAATATTGAACAGACTTGCAGAATGGCTGTGGCCACAGAGGGTGGGAGATGTACTTGCAGCGACATGGGATAGATTTGTGTGGAAGGCCATGTTCGCCAACGCCACAGGGCACTTGATGATAATGATGATGACTATTATGAAACTGCAAAAAAATAGTGTGAACACTGATCAGATAATAAAAAGAGAGAGAGAGAGAGAGAAGAGACAGACACGCTTGACCACCTAAATACACACACAGACACATGTGCTAAAACATGTACAGATGCATGCATATGAGCAGACATACAAAAACACATATGTGCTCACCCTCACACACACACACTGACACACACACATGCATATGCACATGCACAATGAAATACACTCACACACACATTTAGCTCACACACATACCTGGCAGTCACATTAACACACATGCCCACACCCCCTCCGCCTACACAAACACACACGCATACACACACCTGGCGTGCATGCACACACACACACACACACACACACACACATGCTTATACAAACACTTGGCTCTCTCACACACACATGTTCATAGTTGTACTGTGCGCGCGCGCACACACACACACACACACACCTCACACACACACACACACATCATCACAATGACCACACCACTGATACCAGATACCACTGGCCTATCTATACATCACACACACACACCACACACACACACACACACACGCTCATACACCACACAAACACGCATTAACACAAACACACTAACACAAACACACACACACACGCATACACACAAAAGCACACATACACACACACACACTCGCATACACACATACACTAGCACACATATATACACAAATATATACATATACACATATTCATAGTTGTACTGCGCATGCACACTCACACATGCGTGCACATACACACACAGAGACACACACACATGCATGCACATGCAGACTCACAGACACACACACATTCAAATGCATACTTACACAAACTGCTGTTAATTGTAGCCCAACTTTATTCATTTTCATCATTTGGCAAGGCCAAGAAGCACATACAAAGCATGAACATAGACTCTACACAGAGATCGGAATATTCACACAAATAGACATACACAGGCAATGTAAAAAACAATGATGATTCATCAACAATTCACTGGATTATCGACAATTCATTTGTTGGTTACTTACTTGATCAAATAAAACAAAGCACCCTGTATATCAAAAAACAAAACAAAACAAAAGTCAAGCTGTCAATCATCACATTTTCATCAAAGCAAACCCTTGGAATATGTAACTATCATAATATTACCATTTTCGATCAACCAGTCAATACCCTGATATTAAAATCTATGAATTATCATTAATAAGACTACTGACATGTTACAATGTTTTGTTGCTTTCGTTAAATGGTAACAACAAACACTCATTTCACGGTAATAAGTCACTCACAGGCCTGTCACTTTTAAAATTTAGAATTAATTCCCTTTATTATCCCAGGCACAATGTTGACCAAGAACAGTAGGCTTCATAACCGGATTAGAACAAGCAAAACAATGGAAAGCAAAACAAAATCAGCCTCCCCCCCCCCCCCCCCCGAAAAAAATGTGAAAACATAAAATCAGTACATCAAATTCTTTTGTCAATAACTTGTCACTGAAGTGGGCATATGAGAAGAGATGTTGATTCTAACTTTGGGGGGGGGGGGGGGGGGGGGGAGAGTATTTTTAATCAGCAACAGGAAACAAACGTTTCCATTTCCTGACTCACATTGCAACAAATGAAAAATTTCTTGGTTAATAAATCAGCAACAGATCAGTACACTCTGGCATATGGTGAATAGACGCTCTTCAATTAATAAAACCACATTTCTTCAGAATTTGAAGATTGGACATTTGATTTTACATGTGATATTGCAGATTTTGTGTTGAAAACTTTGATGGAACCATTTCAAATGTTGAATTATTATGTATTGTCACTAGGTAGTCCAGGTTTTGCAGCAGTACAGCAGGTCGCTCAGGACTACCACTCTGTACACAGCAACCTCTGAGGTGTGCCTGATGCCAAGGGCTTGACAAAACCTTTGGTCAGCCTTCCAAAGGCAGAGTAGGCCTGCAAGATGTGCAGCAACACCTCTGCATAAAAAAATTAATTCAGGCATAAATATACTCTGATGAAAGTTCACTGCATTAACCCTTTGACTCCCATGTCCTGTTCACAAGCATCCTGCATTGTCAACCATGCTAGCAAAACAAAACTCAATCCTTTGACTTCCTCACCCTATCCACCAGCTTCCTGCAGGAAGCTGGTGGACAGGGTGAGGGAGTCAAAGGGTTAAATTTTTGCTGTTGCTGGACAGGGTGCGTGAGTCAAAGGGTTAAAGATGATAAAACAGGCCATTAAAAAAGACGGACTGTAACTTCACTACTTGATTTCATCACTTTGCCCATAAAATGAACCATCAAAATCTTAAGTTCCTGAAACTGTGGTTCTATAATCTGGGATGGAAATGGTAGCTTCATTTTCTCTTCTTCTTCTTCCCAAAAGAAGAAAATATCTTTAATGAACGTTTCTTTGCTTTTTTTTCATAAAAAAAAGGCATATTCATCTGCTCTTATAAGCATAAATGACATTTGCATAATGATTACACATCATCACTGGGTTGTTCAGATGGTACATTTGTAAAGTTTACTGAGTCAATGAGAAATGAAACAAAATAAACAAGTTTATGTTACATCTATAAGTTGTTTCAAGTATAAATCAGAGAAGTTTAAAAAAAAAAGAAAAAAAAAAAGGTGATCTTCTAACACTTTTTGCAACAACAAGGATGAGTTTTGTGACCTCTCTCAATATTCCCCTGAGTCATATTGGAATATTTTCAGTTGTTCTGATCCCAAAATGAACCATGACAATTCAGATTTATATCATCATGATAACACTTGGTCCAGACATTTGAATCTAAATGTGATATAAGGTCCTTCTGTGAACAGCAGGTATATACTTACTGATATCTTGGATGCAGACAGACACACAGGTAGACACAGACATCACAGAATGGTATGAATACGTTTCACACTTAAAAAGTAAGGGAAAGACTGAAAAAGAATTAATCTGCAAATTCATAAACAGATAAGCTTGTAAGTAAATTAATTAAAGAATATATAAATAAAACAAAGAAGAAGAAAAAAAACAAAGAAAGAAAGATTTGAACAAGCAGTTGTACAATTAAAACATACAATCACAAAGCTTATTGTGAGATCAATATCTGAGTGAGACAAGACTCACACCTCTCCCAACAATGAAAACAAACTCTCAAACTAAGAAAAATAAAAAAGAATAAAAATTTGGAGACAGCCAATGAGCAGAAACGGGGTGAGGGTTAAAAAATCTGCAAAAGAAATGCCCCATGATGGAGATGAAGAATAATATGAAGGTGTGTGTGTCTGTGTGTGTGAGTGTGAGTGTATGTGTGTGTGTGTGTGTGTGTGTGTGTGTGTGTGTGTGTGTGTGTGTGTGTGTGTGTGTGTGTGTTGTGTTGTGTGTGTGTGTGTGTGTTGTGTGTGTGAGTGTGTTGTGTGTGTCTCTGTGTGTGTGTGTCTCTGTGTGTGTGTGTATGTGTCTCTGTGTAATGTGTCAGTGTCAGTGTGTGATACATGAGAAACAGATGACAGAACCTAAAAGCATGATGATTACTTAGTGATCCTGCCATTTACACTTAACCCTTTGACTCTTGCATTCTGTCCACCAACTGCAAAAACTTAACCCATTGACTCCCTACCCTATCCACCAGCTTCCTACAGGAAGCTGGTGGATAGGATGAGAGTCATAGGGTTACAATTTTTGCTTTGCTAACATGTTTGACAATGCAGGGTGGTGGTGGGCAGGTGCGGGAGTCAAAGAGTTAACAAAAATATTTATAGGCACCATTTCCAGAAGTTCAACATTGTCAAGACATCTGATGAAGGCCCCAAGCATGGGCTGAAAGCTTGCAATAAGAAAGGAAACGTCAGCTACTGGTAAGAACCTTTTGTGTATTGCAGTGCCCAGAGGACAGTCTTCTCTCATTCAATTTTTCTGTCAGTTCTCTTGCATGTGCTTAACTCTCTGATTCCCACACTCTGCCCGCCAGCATCCTGCATTGCCAATCATGCTAGCAAAGCAAAACGTTACCCCTTTGGTTCCCTCATCCTATCCACCAGCTTCCTGCAGGAAGCTGATGGATAGGGAGAGGGATTTAAAGAGTTAAGTTTTTGCAGTTGGTGGATAAGGTGCACGAGTCAAACACAACGAGCACTTTTTCTCTAAGTGGCATGCAGATACCAACTAAGGAAACTAAGGAGTATAGAATGTACTGTACTGATCAATAAATGCCACGTGGCAATGACAAAAAGGTCATAATGGATGAGGTCAATGTAAAGAAACTCATTTACAGAGGAAAGACAAAACAACTACCATCCACACACAAAAAATCCACTATCAAACTTGCATAACTTTCTCCTCCCTGAAAAAACAAAACAAAAAAACCCCAGAAAACAAAGAACTGATTACCAGCACCTGTATGGACCGTGAAGCACATGATGACCCGCCATCAATAACTGAAGGATACAGTTTTTCAATCTGACCACTTCAATGATGAAAGTACTGCTAAAACTGAATCATTGCAGAGTGTATACTGGCCAGGGATGGATACATTTGCGCTGTACATGCGAAAGAGAGGTACCACCTCAATGATGAAAGTACTGCTAAAATTGAATCATCGCAGAGTATATACAGGCCAGGGATGGATACATTTGCGCTGTACATGCGAACAGGGAGGTACACTGTCAAAACCCAGCAAGCATATAAATGAAGGAAATAAGAAGCCTTTTTTTGGCTAAGTGGCAACTACACTTATAATGTGAATGCAAAAACATCTTATTCATGTCATTTTGTCATGGGTTGCTCCTTACCAAACACACCAGCACAGATAAAAATCGAGCAAAGCAATAACAGTCAATGCCTACTTTCAAGAACACTAATGGTAATAGTTTTGTCTTGTATTTCTTAACCCTTTGACTCCCGCACACTGTCCACCAGCATCCTGCACTGTCAACTATGCTAGCAAAGCAAAAACTTAACCCTTTGTTTCCCTCAGCCTATCCACCAGCTTCCTGCAGGAACGTGGATAGGGTGAGGGAAGCAAAGGGTCAAGCTTTTGCAGTTGGTGTATAGGGTGCGGGAGTCAAAGGGTTAACACCAATTTTTGCACCATCTATACACTTTTGAAAACACATCATCTATGTTGTTATTTGTAGGTCACAAGAAATGATATTTGAAAGAAAGCCTCGCCTCACACCCTTTCTCTCATTTCATACTAACCAACAAACATGGAATGCAAGAAAAGGTGACCACTGAGACGACATGCTTACGATGAACCTTAAAACACACACACACGCACACACACAGAGACACAGACAGAGACACACACACACACACACACACACACACACAACACACACACACACACACAAACAACATACACACACACACAATCACACACAAAAGCATGAGTATGACAACCCAATGTAGACAACACATGTGACCAAAGTAGTTTGCATTATCTTTTTAAACTGGTATTCAATGTCACTGGGTTTAAAGCTTAATATTTCACTGCCATGCTGTGCCAATCCTTAAAACCACCCTTTTCAATTCAATTCAAATAAAACATGACACTAGCACCATTCCAAATACTTTCCTCTTTTCTTGCTTCCGCATATTCATTCATGTTTGTGAGCACTATGCCAAAAGTTTGCAGCACTAACAAAAGCATGAAGCAAATTTCACAGAAAGCATTGCAGTAAATTGATCTATAAAGATTTACCGGTGCTAAGCGTGTAGCATAGTTAGCAAATGTATACAACAATGCATCAAAATATGAATACATGAGTTACAAATATGAAAAAGTATAAAATTTTGACTAGGAACATCTATATGTGCAAATGCATAATACTACGTCTAAACATGACAAACTTATATTACACATATCTATATGTGTAAAAGCAACTTACTACATATAAACATGACAAACTTGTATTACTAAGAACAAGAAAGGACTAACAATTCCCATGTTGATAGTTTCTACAGTAAATAAGTAAAGTAAGCAAAGCAAAAATTTTTTTGACATACCAAACTTAACTGATACCATCCTGTCAAAAGACCTGTTTTTCTCTTATTATCACACTGGCAATCACAAATGATATACTGACATTCCAATAAAAAGCAAACTTTCTTCTATGTCCTTTTAGTTTAATCAAAGTTTGCGATGACAATGCAATACAACTTCATAAACATACCTTACAGGCTCAATCATTCACACTGAAAAAAAAAACAGGAACCGCAAATGCACGTCATATGTCAAAATGATTGGTGCACATTGTTTTCACCTTACAAAGAGCTATCAATACATTTTGTTACAACTATGTGGCAGAAAAGTGTGTGATATGTATACCTAACTGAGATTTGAGGTTCCACAGTTTGGACACACTGTATCTAATTTTGTCTTCGTGGTCATTACTAAAATCATGTCATTGCTTACATCCTGACAGGGCGTCTGATCCACTTTTCCTGCTCAATATTTTACCTTGCCTTGACAGTGTGTGCAGCAAGCACACTTTGTACTGCTAACAATTGACTTTCAATCCCAGGCACATGTCCCGTCAAATGCATTTTCCAATCAATTTACGGTAAAGCAAAAGACAATTAGACATGAAGGTTAGAGAATCACACATCTCCAGTCTTCTGTTTGCTCAGCTTCCTCAGGATAAAAAGAAAAACATGTTTCTAAAAAGCTGAAAGTAAGATAAAAATTTACAACAGAACTAAAGTTTAACAAAAACCTTTACTACTATAATGCTAGATGTAGATTGATCTTTTTGAGAACATGTCTATTTAGTTTCTCTGGCATTTGGTGTGCTGAAATGTTATAACAGCTGGATACATAACATATAAACTACTGCCACAGGAGTCTGTGAATGAAGGTCAGTTGTCAGAAGTGTGAAGTGTACATGCTCCACTCACAGTCCAGGCGAGTACAGGTAATTATGTGGACAGAGAATTGGGTCAGAGACCCTTTAAGCATGCAAACAATGGCACAATTTTTATACCAACTATGAACACAAAATTAAGCACTAAGAGTAAAAAATTCTGAGACTCAAATCTCAGCTAGATATGCAAACTGCAAACAGTCTTCTCTCTTACAGTTATAACAAGCAGTGTACTAATAGCCAGTCATAAGGGGAAATGATGAGCACAGAAAACATTATCATACATTAAACGGTGACAAACACTGTATTTACAACAAATTACTGGCCAGTTAAGAAGTATAAATTATAATAGATCAGCAGAATTTCAGATAAAAAGGGTCACTTTCTTTATAGTTTGTTTGGCTATCAGTTTGACTAAAGTGGCAAATAAGCCTTTATCTTCTTTCCTATTATTTATATTTTCAAATCAACCCATTCATTCTCCACCCACCCACCCACCACCCCCAAAAAAAGAAAAAAAAAAAAAAAAAAAAGAAACTGAATCAGTTTGACACAAACCATCCAAATATTCTGGGGGAAAAAAACATTATGTGTCCTGTTTGAAGTATCAGAAGATCTGTTCTTAGTGTTTAGACACTCTTGGTTGGTCACATTAATGCCTAGGATCATTTCATGTTTACATTCTGATGCTGCCAATTCATGATGTTACTTCTGGTGGGATGTAATGGCGTGGTCTCAACACCAGAAGAGTATTCACTCAGGCTCCATAACTAAAGTGAACACTGTTATTACTGAACACAGTAGGTACTGGTAGACAGCAGAAAGTCTTCAGAAGAGAAGCCCCCACTCAAGCAAGTGTTTTGGCCCTAGACTCAAAAGGTGAGCAATGTCATCATGGAACATAGTAATTAGCATGCAGTGTACACTGGATTAAAACACGCAGTACTCAACATTGGCAAAATAAGACAGTAGTACAGAGCCAACTCTAGTTTGTAATCTTACAGCAGCTTGGCAGTGATTGTTCATGTAGAGCCCCTGTCATCAGGGTTATGACAGAATGAACCTGATCTTAGACTTTTGACTCCTGCACCCTGTCCACCAGCATCCTGCATTGTCAGCCATGCTAGCAAAGCAAAAACTTAATCCTTTCACTCCTGTCCACCAGCATCTCCTTGTCAACCATGCTAGGAAAGCAAACACTTAACCCTTTCACTCCCACACCCTGTCCACCAGCATCCTCCTTGTCAACCATGATAGCAAAGCAAAAACAACCCTTTGACTCCCTCACCTTATTCACCAGCTTCCTGCAGGAAGGTTTAATTTCCTACAGTTGGTTGGTGGATAGGGTGCAGGAGTCAAAGGGTTGGTAGAGTTGATTCAATCAAATGGAAGGAGTGACAGTAATGCAAATGAAGCAGGTCCCCCTGACAGCCATAGGGACAACTGAATATGCACACAATTCCCAACAACATCAAACTTTAAATACTTGTATTTTCCCCATTATACTTCATCCACAAGATACATTTTAACACTTTGACTCCTGCACCCTGTCCACTAGCATCCTGCATTGTCAACCATGCTAGCATAGCAAAAACTTGAGCTTTAACTCCCTCACCCTTTCCACCAGCTTCCTGCAGTTGCAGTTGGTAGATAGGGTGCAGAAGTCAAAGAATTAATACAAAGCAAGAAAATTGTATGACAAATCAATCAAAATTCATAAGTTATCAATTACAGCATGGCAAGGTTTAAAAACGATAAGAATAATAAAAATGTTAATCTTAAAAAAATAGGCAAAACAATCTTTGATCAGCTCACACAGGTATGTCACCAGCATCACATAACTAAAACTTTTTCATGTATAGCATTACCTTGTATAAAAATCATGGTGTGATGCCTCCAAAATCTGTATATCACCTTGGTTGGGTTGCAAACAACCTCACCTCCATTTTTCTTTTCTTTAGATCCCTTGTCATTTTTCTGTTTATTTTTCACATTTAATTTCAATGCATTTCATATAAGTTGATAGATAGAGCACATGTTCTATGTGTGCATAAAACTTTAAAATGTTGTTGTTCAACAGTCTTATGCTCACACTCTTTGGTATAACAAGTGGCACAAAGATGTTTCATATCTAGCATGTCACACACAAGTCATACCACGTTTCACACACACGTCATAGTATAACAAGTGGCACAAAGATGTTTCATATCTAGCATGTCACACACAAGTCATACCACGTTTCACACACATGTCATAGTATAACAAGTGGCACAAAGATGTTTCATATCTAGCATGTCACACACAAGTCATACCATGTTTCACACACATGTCATAGTATAACAAGTGGCACAAAGATGTTTCATATCTAGCATGTCACACACAAGTCATACCACGTTTCACACATGTCATAGTATAACAAGTGGCACAAAGATGTTTCATATCTAGCATGTCACACACAAGTCATACCACGTTTCACACACATGTCATAGTATAACAAGTGGCACAAAGATGTTTCATATCTAGCATGTCACACACAAGTCATACCACGTTTCACACACATGTCATAGTATAACAAGTGGCACAAAGATGTTTCATATCTAGCATGTCACACACAAGTCATACCACGTTTCACACACATGTCATAGTATAACAAGTGGCACAAAGATGTTTCATATCTAGCATGTCACACACAAGTCATACCACGTTTCACACACATGTCATAGTATAACAAGTGGCACAAAGATGTTTCATATCTAGCATGTCACATACAAGTCATACCATGTTTCACACACATGTCATAGTATAACAAGTGGCACAAAGATGTTTCATATCTAGCATGTCACACACAAGTCATACCATGTTTCACTCACATGTCATAGTATAACAAGTGGCACAAAGATGTTTCATATCTAGCATGTCACATACAAGCCATACCACGTTTCACACACATGTCATAGTATAACAAGTGGCACAAAGATGTTTCATATCTAGCATTTCACACACAAGCCATACCACGTTTCACGCACATGTCATAAATACAAATAAAATTTTTTATGGCATTCAACAAGTCTGCTGGCACATATGAAAAAAACAATCAGCTATACATTAACAAATAAAACATGCAACATCCACTACATGCCCACTTTATTAAACAATCACATTGTTCTGCTTCATCCTCAATGAGTATTTTTCCTTTATCTTCAGTAAGCCAATAACTGTCAGTTCACTCGTAGTATATATGTACCCTGATTCATGGTCACTTTGATTCATACTTCTTCAAGTGAAGAGGAATTCAGCATCACTTTCTATACCATACTCATGGTACTGTAGAATTATCGAATTATAAGAACTGCACACAGAAGCAATAATTATTTACATATTTAAACTCAAATGTAAATCACATTACACAGAAGCAATCAATACTTACACGTTTAAACTCAAATGAAAGGGATATACTTGTCACATTTTCATCTTATGTACACTATCAACATGCCAAATCACTATCTATCTCTAAGTAACAGAAAAACATGAAAATGGAATCAGAACAAGCATTTAATACAATCAGACAAGGCATGTGCGCATTCTGATTCTATTTTCGTTTTTCTGAGTGCCTGTCTTGTCTTGTTATGCTAAACATGTGTTCTGATTCTATTTTTGTGTTTTTCTGGTTCCTGTTTGCTTGAACACAGGGGTTGCACTTTTTGTTTTTTAAGGATATCTCTATGTACATTTAATGGTCCTTTATACCATAATTCATAATATTTCTAGGCACATTAACAGTCTGTATCAAATCATGATGAAATCTTTCTGTGTATATTTATAGATGCTACATTTTACTGCACATTGTTTAATATTTCTATGTACATTAACAGTTTGTATATCATTTTTAAGTATAACATTTCTAGAGTATTCAATAAATAAAATTACATATAAAATGGCAGTACCACTTTCCAGTTCTGACTAAATATAAAAATAAAATTAAATAATATTGTAAAAGATGTATTCCTGAAATTATGACTTCATCTAAATTTCATCTTCCAACTTTAAATGAATATAGACAACAATAAACAATCCCACAGTAAAAAAAAAAAAAAACAAAGCATAAAAATCACTGACAATAAAAACAGAAATGACAAAATATTTCTTTACAATATCACATGAAATTGGAAAACATTTCTAAACAACATCAAAAGAAATAACAAAAGAATCCCAAAACAATGAGACAACACAAGAAAACTATGAAATACTCCAAACAATTTCAAATGGCCACATTAAAATACTGTAAACAATGTGATGAAGCATTACATATCACTGTAAACAATGAAATGAAGCATAACATATCACTGTAAACAATGAAATGAAGCATAACATATCACTGTAAACAATGAAATGAAGCATTACATATCACAGTAAACAATGAAATGAAGCATTACATATCACTGTAAACAATGAAATGAAGCATTACATATCACTGTAAACAATGAAATGAAGCATTACATATCACAGTAAACAATGAAATGAAGCATAACATATCACTGTAAACAATGAAATGAAGCATTACATATCACTGTAAACAATGAAATGAAGCATAACATATCACTGTAAACAATGAAATGAAGCATAACATATCACTGTAAACAATGAAATGAAGCATTACATATCACAGTAAACAATGAAATGAAGCATAACATATCACTGTAAACAATGAAATGAAGCATTAAATATCACAGTAAACAATGAAATGAAGCATTACATATCATGTAAACAATGAAATGAAGCATACATATCAATGTAAACAATGAAATGAAGCATAACATATCATGTAAACAATGAAATGAAGCATTACATATCACTGTAAACAATGAAATGAAGCATAACATATCACTGTAAACAATGAAATGAAGCATTACATATCACAGTAAACAATGAAATGAAGCATTACATATCACAGTAAACAATGAAATGAAGCATTACATATCAATGTAAACAATGAAATGAAGCATTACATATCACTGTAAACAATGAAATGAAGCATTACATATCACAGTAAACAATGAAATGAAGCATTAACATATCATGTAAACAATGAAATGAAGCATTACATATCAATGTAAACAATGAAATGAAGCATAACATATCACTGTAAACAATGAAATGAAGCATAACATATCAATGTAAACAATGAAATGAAGCATAACATATCACTGTAAACAATGAAATGAAGCATTACATATCACAGTAAACAATGAAATGAAGCATTACATATCAATGTAAACAATGAAATGAAGCATTACATATCACTGTAAACAATGAAATGAAGCATTACATATCAATGTCGAACTGATGAAGAATAGTGACAATGATCTCCATTTATATTTACTTAATAAAATAGTTCATCAAGTAAAATTGCACAATTACTACAGATGTATCTCATTCTGATGTTTGATAGGAAATTTTCCTTCTAAAATTTATCCCCCACAGTGGAGAGAGGAAAGGGATAACATAAGAACACAAAACCAAGAAGTGTAAACGATCTATCTTTTTAAATCTAAAGAAGCGTAAATGGTGCAGAAATTACACAATGGAAGACAGGCAAGGATTACAGGATGGATGTAAATTACTTTACAGTGCTTTCAGAATATTTTCATTTATTTACTATTTATTTGTTACGTGCAAGTTTTTCACTATGTTACTATAAAACAACAACAAAAACCGTATGGAAGATGCACATTATCCCTTCCCTCTCTCCATCACATTTCTGCAATTAAATATCACAGCGAAGTTAGTGGTTTTTTTTGGTTTTTTAAGAAACTTTGCTGTTTTATCTCACACAATTCCCGAATGAATGGGATTTCATGAGATATCAAAGTTTGCAACATTTAGATCTTGCCACAATTATTACATTTTCATTTTCAAAGTTTGCAACATTTAGATCTTGCCACAATTATTACATTTTCATTTGTAACAAAAATGTTTAATTCATAAAGCATTAATTAACTGTATTAAGTCAGAGAGCTTACTCGTTATCTGGTTAGGACGGCTTCCCAAAGTTTGTTCCATTCAGAATGGGCATTTGATAAAAGTTGTAAATATAATGGCATGTCTCCATCCAACCCACTGTCTTCAGAATTGTTACCAGTGGTATTTTGCTTGCAACTTTATTTAGTGCAGCAGTTCTGCTTAAATGAAAGATGACACACATGTCAACTCCGACTTTTTGTAAGTCTCTTTAAGTTTATCTGTGAATCATGTCTCTTAAAAACCACTTAATGAAGCATTCTCCAGCTGATAAAAGGTTGTTTTGAGTTTCTGCTAACAGCAAATAGTTAACTACAAAGCCGGTTCAATGGTGCATTAAATGTAGTGTGTTACAACACTGGGCTGTATGAGACGGCAAACTCAGCTACTGTTTCAATAAAATGAACTGTATCTGTGCAGTGTAGACATGGCTGCTTCACACTTACATTAGCATAAAGACAACCCAAGGTTGCGAATTGTGCCAAAGTGTTATTTGAACAACTGGAATGATGCCAAAGGCAGAAGCATTACACAGAATTTGAAAGGAATTCAAGACAACAGCAGGACCATAACATGTGGTTTGCTGAAATGAGCTGTAAGCGATAACATGTTTTGAATGTGTTGGTTGTGATTGAACCAACAAATGAATTTCTCACTCATCAAGTACCAACAATAGGTTAAAAATAAAGTATTAAAAACTAACTTTGATCTGTTAATGTTAATATTAAAAGTTTAAAAGAGGATTAAGTGATTAAAATCTACTCACAGATCCAGAATTACAGTTTGACAGCAAGCCCACTTCACCATGCATCTATCTTCAATCAAAGTCATGTTCACAATGATGTCACACTTCACATTCTCACAACATCCCATTCCTCTGTGACTTGTGGGAGATAAAACAAACTGTTGAACAGACCATGTTCATATAACAACACCAAGCTGAATATAAAATATTCAACTATTTGATATTAACAAAGAAAGGCAAGTAAAACCCCACCGGCTTCAAGCGTTAATGCATTGCTTTAAATCACAATTAGTTCTGTACAAGACAGATTTCGTCCACACAAAACTGAAATATAAAAACATGTAAAACATGTAACAAAAAAGATAGCAGCAAGGGAGGACATTGAGGATATGGTGTCATAGTCACCCTTTTCTCTTTCAGGCCTTTTCAATACAATTGTTGTGTACCTCATCCATCCTGGCTCTTTGCTCTTGTGCCAAATAAATACAAATGAGCAAATAACTTATTGCAGTGACAAAATAACACCAAACTCAACAGAAAAGAATCACTTCTCAGACAACCACACAAAATGGCAAATACACTTTAAAAGGAATGAAAACAATTCACAAAAGCAAAACAAATTTTTGGAGGCTTGAACAAGTTCAGAACAAAAAATGCAATATTCAGTTAATCTTTAAAAGAAGATTTTATTTGATTTTCACTTTGTCTGTAGGATTTCAATATTGAACACTACCAGGACTACTTAAATCTCATTTCTGTCATTAGTTTTCATATCTATGTCTGCCAAACATGTCAGCCAGTGTATATACAATATGATGCAATGAGAGGGGAGAGAAGGGGAGAAGGGGAGAAGGGGAGAGAGAGAGAGAGAGACAGACAGACAGACAGACAGACGGCGAGAGACAGACAGGAGACCTCTGTGTCTGTGTGTCTGCATGTATGTGAGTGTGTGTGTGTGTATGTACCTGCAGTTATGGTCATGAATGTTGTCAGCTGTCTGATAAAAGACCATAGGTATTCAGGAAATGTTTCATAATAACCTTTATTTCCTCATTAAGTTTGTAACTATACTCACAAACCATTTTCTTTTCTGGCTCAGTATTAGCTGGTGGTAATCACAGTGTGTCTTCAGTAGCTTGTTTTGATATAGTGACATTAAATATTAAAGATCTGTTTAACTCACTGCTGTATGACTGACCACATTTCCAGATGTAATTGTCAAAATATGCGAACATTCACGAATGAAAATAATCGAAGGGAAACGACTGTTGCATGACTGAAAAACTGGCACTGGCCAGCACATGTTTACTTCCCATAACAATAAACATTTCTTTTAAATCATTGCCTATGTCTAGTTATTACTGCACATGGGTGGTACATCAGCTTCAAAAAATAAAAAAAATTGAACCAATCCCATATACACAGATTTATTGCTGCAAATAGAATGTTGATACTGGGGATTATTCTGAGCATCAACAAACACTAAACTCTTTGTTTTGTGTGTGTGTGTGTGTGTGTGTGTGTGTGTGTGTGTGTTCTTCTGTGTGTGTGTGTTGTGTGTGTTGTGTGTATGTGTGTGAATGGATAGTCAAAACAAAATGTCCCAACTGTGGATTACACTGTGGCATCATTTTTTTCCCTTTCTTGGACCTTATTTTTAACTATATTCAAACATGTTAATCAGTACTTTGTATGATATTAGCAGTTCTAATCTATCATTTTTCCAAAATACCTCAGTTGCATGCAGGCCATGGAACAACATGTTTTTTTTTTCTTTATGTGCTTCACATGTCCCTCTTTGTTGGTCTTTTTTTTTTGTAAAAGAGCACAGATACATCTTTCTAAGACTACACGGTTTTATGTTTTGTGTCGATTGGTTTGCTCTGTGTAATGTTGGCTGAGCTGGGAGTGCAGTGAAAATGTTAAATGCATTGACTTAATAAGGAAATATGAAAATTAATGAAGTCTTTATTTTAATCTCACACACAAATCACACACACACAAATGCACACAGGTGCGCGCACAACACACACACATACACTCACAACACATAACACACACACACACACACACATACACATCAACATACACACACACACACACACATCACAAGAAGCTGAAAGCCACTGTAGTATGTGGCAACACTACTGACGGAGATCTCCCTATATTATTCTCATGGCAACTCACTTCTGCCTCACTGGAGTTCTGATTCTTGTCACATGAACACAAAATATGCATCAGACATGATACTTTCATAATGAACACAGCATCTATATACACCCACACACACATTATATATATATATATATATATATATATATATATATATATATATATATATATATATATATATATATATATATATTATGTATGTATGTTTTATATATATATCTATGTATGTATTAACAACTCTACTGACCATGGGTGGGTTATTCTCAACAGAAAATATCACCCCATCCATACAATGCACATTTTCTGTATTGAATCCATGACATCATCATCAATGTTTCAGTGAGCTTATAGGTTTGAGCATATTTACATCTATTCTCATATAACTGAACATGCCAGAAGTGATTCTACATCATACATGCCCCAGGTATGAATACTGAGCCTGCTCAGCAGGTACAAGAAGCATTCAGGGTCATTCAGGCATGTTCCCCACAGCACATGCACAATTGTAGTCCATGTGGAAGTAGCCTTCAGTTTGATCCAAACAAAAGGTTGTCTGAGAGTAGACTAAATATATAGAAGGTATTCAAAAGCTCTCTGAGACTATACTGTGTGTACAGAGAGCATCCTTCCATGCAGCAAGGTTATAAAATAATGCTATGTGTGCATGGTATACTAAAAGTGTCAAAGGCATACTTGGAAGTTTACCTCCAGACAGAGAGGCATATTAGAACTTAACACCTAGACAGAGAAATTTTCTGTATGTTACGGAGAAAATGCTAGGTAAAACAGAGAGCAGCCCAAGCAGACAGTCTCAGTAAATGACAGTCTTTACAGACAACTAATGTTTACAAAGTTGTTACTTGTCAAGATCTGATCTATTAATGTCTTCACCTTTGTGAAACTGTCATCCAGTAAGGCCATAATCTCACCAAACTGTCATCTATCATGAATAACATTGTCTATAACAAAAACAGTAAACAATATCTGAAAAATAGGTTAATAAAAAAAATGACTGGGGCAGATCTGTCATGGGATCACTTCTGACCTGCTGACCCCCATAAGCTCAAGCTGAATGCACAACCATACCAGAATTTCATCACAAGTGTATGGTGCTGTACAGCACAGTGTTGTACTGTCACGACTGTCACAATCCTTGGTACTGTGCCCCTCCTTCAGCTCCTCTGGCAGGGGATGATGTAGTGGATGTAGGTGGTGGCTGGCGTGATTGTTGCTGTTGTCGTTTTTTCTTGGTCCCTTTTTTGCTGCTGGCCTCTGGTTGGTCCCTAACCAACATACAAACTCACAGATATATTTCATTGATCATAATTTATAAAATGTCTTTTACACAATTGTACATATGTAAGAATTTAGAATCAGGTATTACTGAGATTTTACAATGAAAAACAAAACAGCTGTAATTGTAAGAGAAATCACAGATATGTTATAATGTGATTTCATGAAGACAAGTACAGCACAATCATAAAGACTCTGATCAATGTAACAACATACAGTGAACACATGAAGTACTGAATCCTGCAGTTCTTAACAGGCATGGTAGTCAAATGCGTAAACATTGGACTTTTTTGATCTGCCAAGCGCCTCCACCTAGTGGGATTAGGATGGAGATCTTTCCACACTCCAAGTTCAACATGTATGCAGATCTGTCGGTGCCCAAACCCTTTTCATGTGTATACACATGCACATTATCAAATCTGCACACTAAAGATCTCATAACAGATGTCAGTAACTGGCGTATGGAAAAGTGAAAACACCCAGCATGCATGCCCAAGAAAGATGCAGACAGTGCATAACACAGTGGAATGTGGTCAGCTTGTCTAACAGGTTGAGTTCTCTGTGCTCCACTAAAAAGTCTGACTTGTGTAATGCGTAAAGAGTCTGAATGAGTCTGGAGGATATCAAATGAGTTGGGAGGATAACTCTAAACAAAAACTATTTATAACAATAAAATATGACTGTAAAGTTCATAAATCAAAATCTCACTTTAAGATCAGTTACATTGTTTTGACCACAATAGAACCATCCTCTCTCATTCACCTCTATCCTTCTCTCTATCCCACCCCAAAACAAACAAACAAACAAACATAAGAAATAAGTTTGTCACCACTTTGTATTTTACACATTCAGTTTGGTTTTCATACTAAGCTTGAATCAGAAGAACAAGAAAACCAATGCAAGCACGTCTCCAACAAGACAAAACAAAACAAGCGCAAATTTTCGGCCAACTAGCCTTTGTCAAGCGCGAACGCACGGTCACAGACAAATCACAGACACCAAACAATGGATAATAAAAACGGGGCTAAAAACTTCCCTGCCGCCTCGTCCAGTGGGTAAGAGATGGATAAGAAAACCAATGCAAGCGCGTCTCCAACAAGACAAAACAAAACAAGCGCAAATTTTCGGCCAACTAGCCTTTGTCAAGCGCGAACGCACGGTCACAGACAAATCACAGACACCAAACAATGGATAATAAAAACGGGACTAAAAACTTCCCTGCCGCCTCGTCCAGTGGGTAAGAGATGGAATCCATCTGCGCGCTTGACAAAGGCTAGTTGGCCGAAAATTTGCGCTTGTTTTGTTTTGTCTTGTTGGAGACGCGCTTGGCATTGGTTTTCTTGTTCTTCTGGTTCGTGTTTGCTTGGGCGCGGGCAGTCAATCTTGTTTTGGATCTTGTAATACTAAGCTTGGTTTGGTTTGATTCAGTTTTTACGTTGACACCCACCTCAGGTGACATGGCCAACGATCATGACGAGCAAATCAACTTCATGATCACAGATGAATAGACAACGAGAATTTCGTAAAATGACAATACCTAAAATTGAACATCACCATTCGAAATGCTGCTAGTTAAATTCTATGTGAATGTCTCTGAGAGAAAAATGTAAATTATTACTATGAATAACACTTCTATCAAAAATACTAAAAACAAATTCAGTGTGTCCAATTATTCAGTGAGGAAATAATAATGACAGTAAAATTAATGTAAAAAAATGAACATATTCTTTTAAAAATCTGTTTTTATTCATTTTTTTACTTTACAAAAACAGACATGAAAAATGCAGTAACGGATAATAGCATCAATTCATATGCATAGGAAAACATACTGTTGACATATGAAACAGCATACACAACACACACACATATATATATATATATATATATAATATATTATATATATATATATATATATATATATATATATATATATATATATATATATATATATATATACACTACACACAATATATATAGATTGATATACATATATACACACACACATATATATTATATACACCTGTTAATATATATAATATATATATATATATATATATATAGATGTATATATATAGATGAGCCAGGGTCAAAAGGTGCTTTGGGATGACTTTCCTAGTTCAAATCACTGCAACTAATTATCTTGCCTTTGCATAGCCTGAACAATCCTAGATATTGAGCTTTAAATGTCAAATCAAATAGTAGACATGAATTCAGGGAGGTTGAACAAATCATTTATCAGCCAGTCAAGTTTATATTTACAATTTTGCTCAAACTTCAGCCTTCCTTTTACAGATAGGTGTAGTAGGCTAATACAGTTTGGTGTTAAACCAATGGCTGTACCCATGTATGTATTTTTTGGTTTCTTATCAAGGTTACTCACTAGTTTATAATTTCATTTGTTTTTTTTGCCTAATTTTTTCATATATTCTGCAATATTAAAGTGTAAATATAAGGTTTCATTCGTGACACTTTTGTGTCACAGGCCTACAATGCTTTGATCAATCACAGTGGAAAAAAATGATTAAAAACTGCAATGAAATAGGGCTTTTCAAGTTTTATGCATAAAATTGTCTGAATAGAAGTGATCAGCATTGCAATCAAATGGATACTTTGGAAACTATTTGAGTTTTTTGTGTTCGTGTAACACCTGTCACGGATGAAACTATGTCCTATAAAGTATGAGCTACTGCCTCTGGAAAAGCTAATCCAACGTTTTGTTTGACCAAGAAGCATTCAAGGCGTGATGGAATATTTCTTTCCCGCCAAAATGGCTGAGCATGGTCAAGATGAGTATGACAAGTTGTGTTGTCACACCATTTTTCTTGTCAAGGATGAAACTAATTAACTGTTCAAATCACATATTAAACTGAGTCACTTGTTTTCTATCATAATATGACTTTTTAGCTTGCAATAAGGTTTTAGTTGTTGAAAATGTCTATAGTTATGTTTTAACATCAGTCTAAATGTACAAACATTAATGTCGTATGTTAATTAACATAGGCTGTGCACAGCCTATTGTTTAGTTGAACGCACTCACTGAGCCACCGCGAAAGACAAAAAGCTGCTCAGTGCCAGGGAATCATACAAAGTGACGTTCTGCTCTTTCAGTGCCAGTATTAAGCTGCAAGCCACTGACCACGGTAAATTCTAGATCTAGTGTCTGTGGTTCTACATCATTTATGTCTGACTCGTCATAGCTGTAAGATTTTTGATAAAACCAACAGAAAGTACTCTGTTGCAACACATTGAAAGTAAATGGGAAAAAAACTAAGTTAAGAAACTGAAAGTCACAATGCAAAATACATGCATTTTCAACGGGTGGTGTAGTAAGCAGTTCACTTTTCTTGCCGTCAATCTATACATACGAGTATGATGGAAGATGCATAAATGCATGATGCCATGCTGAAAGGAACACGGCAGGGACACTTACCTGTAATAGCAAGAGGTGGTGCCGTAATGTAGGTGTACAGGGCACAGAACAGCACTGAGTTTTCACATATTCCACACAAAGACGCATTGCTGATTTCTAGATCTAGAGATGCATTCTCCGCGCCGAAGTTTCGCTTCTTTCCGCAGATATTTCAGACTGTGTACGTTTTCGTGCATACGTTTTTGTTTTTTTGGGTCTCCCCCCTTTCAAAGAGTGCACACGATGTACATTGATCTACTGACAGTGTGCGGTCGAACTCAGCCCAGATCTATATCTGCAATAGATTTCTGATCTTTTCGGCTGCATTTTGTAAAACAGCATTTTTTCTAGCTTCAGAATATTTTTTGCTGTGAGTCAGTGTATGACAGCACTTAGATCTACATTGTTTTGTCTTTCACTTGTCTTTTCTCTCTTTCATCACACAGTCGACACAAACAATTCAAACGGTGGATATGCTCGTTGTTAAGAATGAGTGAGCATCGTCTCCATGATAACAAAATCAAAGAAAACAATCAGCACAGAAATACAAACAAATCACGCGGTACAAATTTTGACCCTGTAAAATAATAACCACAGTACTGATCTACACACTTTACACACTTTTTCCTACAAGCTATACTTAACGGTCATTCAGACAAAAGTAGCGTAATTGAAACAAGAGCAGTTAAAGTGGTGGGAAAAATTCTGGCACCGAGCTCAATTCTAGTGAGAACAAAGAAGGAATGCGGAAGGCCTGCAGGGGCTACAGAATGTGAGAAATGGGGTCAGATGCCAAGAGGGGCCAGTGCTATCAAGATGCTGAAGTTACAGAAAGGTGTGTTGGTGTCACACTGCAATCGTCACAGATGAAACTTATTTTGTTGCTATGCTTTGTAATATTTGGTGTATTAACTTTTCCATCCTTTTCATAAATCTTTTCATTGTGTTCCTTGGAATAAAATATAAGAAACTGTCCTATTTTCTTGCTTTTCATTGTAGCTGTTTTGTCTGTGAATAAGATGGTGTCATTTGTGACCGTGACGACAAACAGCAGTAATTTTCTCCCTGATGAACTGGCACAAAAGTTTAGTTTGTTTTAGATATTCCATTTTTAGAATGTCTCAAGCCTGAAAACACTACACATTTCCATGAAGTAATCATGTTTTAATCAGTAATGACATGGGTAAGGATATGTTTGTCGTCACATGTCACGAGTGAAACCAGACATTTTTAAAACATTTATGAGCAGAGATACCAAAAAAGACAATTTTCACTGTATAAACATTGAACATTGATGTCTATACTTCTTAAAACATGATAAATCAAATGCCTTAAAACTCTTTCATTTTGGACAAAATCAAGAAGCACCTTTTGACCCTGGCTCAGATATATATAAAAACAACAATATTTCATACATTTGAGGTTTCAAAGTGAACATCAAGATTTAAGTACATGTCATAAAGATAAATTTGTTCTCTATCAAGAAAACACTGGCAAAGTGTTATTCCACTGAGCATTAAAAATGGACGAACGAAAGTTTATTTTGATATTGTACTGTTAAATTTTCAATCTCATATTCGGTAGTCTTTGGAAAGTAGGTACACTGAAAACATATCTGTCAATATTGCATTTACAGATAAATGCTTTTGCAAGCATTACGATAAGATCAAATAGTCTATTCATTTTTACAATTTGATCATCACAAACAAATCTGCATGTACATTCTATGTTATTTTGACGTTGAAGGTATTTTCACATTTTTTGATTGAATGTTCTATTCAGTTCCAAAATAATGGACACAGTAGCAGTTCCCTAAGAAATGTTCAATTGAGCCTCATGTATTATTACACTATGTACAATGCCCATTGCGTTTAAAATGATACTGGTACAATAATCTGATGAAATAGTCTCAGTTGCGATCATTTCAGTCTGACATTCTTTAAGAAGAAACAAAAAAAAACACGAAAGAAGAACACGAACATGTTTTTAATACAACAAGACAAGACAGGCGCAAATTTTCGCCCAGCTGGCCTTTGTCAAGCGTAAGATTACATACAAACAAACACCAGATACAAAAATTATGAGAAAAAGACTGAAACTTCCCTGCTGCTGTGTCCAATGTGAGAAAAGGAATCATTTTGCTGTTTTGCTGTTTGCTTGAACGCAGGCAGTCACACTTGTTTTGGATGACAATCTTTAATTCACGAATTTTTAAAAATGCAGTTTCCCACAAAATATTAATGTTTCGTTTCTCTCATCAAGTTAGACAACAGTTTGATTTACTATCATGAGATTTAGTTTTTTCATATTAGAGTTTCACCCCCTTTTGCACAGTCAGTCTTACTATTGGGCACATTAAAAATATTACTTATATTGTTGTTCAGAGTAATGAAGACTTGACTATAAAACAAATACAGAATGTCCATTTCTTCCATGTAAATAATAACGAAAATCACAAACAGAAATAAAGACATGGCTACCACTTCCCTCTAAAAACAGTTTGGAGCACTGTACAATATCATGAAGTATAAACTGAAAACAACATGGCCTATGCACAATGCATCAACAATGTGTTGTGTAGAAAAAGAAAATTAACACAAGCCACATACCCAAAGAAAGGCAGGAGTGATATCAGTCTAGCTCTACAGGTGTCTGCACACAGTTCAGGGTTTTTTTCTTGGACTGTGTTGATGACACTGCGTAGATATTTCTGGAAGGCATGGCGCCGAGCTTCAACAACCTTTGCCTCCTGGCCACAAACATGTCAACATCTAATCATTAGCCAAGTTCAGAATTGTACGATGATCACATTTCAAACTATGTAAAATATATTCATCACAACATCTGTTTAAGAAATATACAGTAGCTATACTTATAAAGTCATGAACTCTATGATAGTCTCTCCTCACTCATACCTATAAAATGAGAATATTATAAAGTCATGATCTTTATGAAAATCTCTCCTCACTCATACATTACAAAATGAAATGTTATAAAGTCATGATCTTTATGATAATCTCTCCTCACTCATACATTATAAAATGAGAATGTTATAAAGTCATGATCTTTATGAAAATCTCTCCTCACTCATACACTATAAAATGAGAATGTTTAAAGTGATGATCTTCATGATAGTGTCTCCACACTCATACACTACAAAATGAGAATGTTATAAAGTCATGATCTTTATGATAATCATCTCCTCACTCGTACACTATAAAATGAGAATGTTATAAAGCCATGATCTTTATGATAGTCTCTCCTCAATCATACATATAAAATGAGAATGTTATAAAGCCATGATCTTTATGATATCTCTCCTCATCATACACTATAAAATGAGAATGTTATAAAGTCATGATCTTTATGATAGTCTCTCCTCACTCATACACTATAAAATGAGAATGTTATAAAGTCATGATCTTTATGAAAGTCTCTCCTCAATCATACACTATAAAATGAGAATGTTATAAAGTCATGATCTTTATGATAGTCTCTCCTCAATCATACACTACAAAATGAGAATGTTATAAAGCCATATCTTTATGATAGTCTCTCCTCAATCATACACTATAAAATGAGAATGTTATAAAGTCATGATCTTTATGATAATCTCTCCACACTCATACATTATAAAATGAGAATGTTATAAAGTCATGATCTTTATGATAATCTCTCCTCACTCATACATTATAAAATGAGAATGTTATAAAGCCATGATCTTTATGATAGTCTCTCCTCAATCAACACTATAAAATGAGAATGTTATAAAGTCATGATCTTTATGATAGTCTCTTGTCAATCATACACTATAAAATGAGAATGTTATAAAGCCATGATCTTTATGATAGTCTCTCCTCAATCATACACTATAAAATGAGAATGTTATAAAGTCATGATCTTTATGATATCTCTCCACACTCATACATATAAAATGAGAATGTTATAAAGTCATGATCTTTATGATAATCTCTCCTCACTCATACATTATAAAATGAGAATGTTATAAAGTCATGATCTTTATGATAATCTCTCCTCACTCATACACTATAAAAATGAGAATGTTATAAAGTCATGATCTGTATGAAAATCTCTCCTCACTCATCTACTCACACACTACAAACTGAGAATGTTATAAAGTCATGATCTCCTCTCACTCGTACACTATAAAATGAGAATGTTATAAAGTCATGATCTTTATGATAGTCTCTCCTCACTCATACACTTAAAAATGAGAATGTTATAAAGTCATGATCTTTATGATAATCTCTCCTCATCATACACTATAAAATGAGAATGTTATAAAGTCATGATCTTTATGAAAATCTCTCCTCACTCGTACACTATAAAATGAGAATGTTATAAAGTCATGATCTTTATGATATCTCTCCTCACTCATACACTACAAAATGAAATGTTATAAAGTCATGATCTTTTATGATAGTCTCTCCTCACTCATACACTATAAAATGAGAACTGTTATAAAGTCATGATCTTTATGATAGATATCTCTCCTCACTCATACACTACAAAATGAGAATGTTATAAAGTCATGATCTTTATGATAATCTCTCCTCACTCATACACTATAAAATGAGAATGTTATAAAGTCATGATCTTTATGATAATCTCTCCTCACTCATACACTAAAATGAGAATGTTATAAAGTCATGATCTTTATGATAATCTCTCCTCACTCATACACTATAAAATGAGAATGTTATATAAAGTCATGATCTTTATGATAATCTCTCCTCACTCATACACTACAAAATGAGAATGTTATAAAGTCATGATCTTTATGATAGTCTCTCCTCACTCATACACTATAAAATGAGAATGTTATAAAGTCATGATCTTTATGATAATCTCTCCTCACTCATACATATAAAATGAGAATGTTATAAAGTCATGATCTTTATGATAATCTCTCCTCACTCATACTTATAAAATGAGAATGTTATAAAGTCATGATCTTTATGATAATCTCTCCTCACTCATACACTTAAAATGAGAAATGTTATAAAGTCATGATCTTTATGATAATCTCTCCTCACTCATACATTATAAAATGAGAATGTTATAAAGTCATGATCTTTATGATAATCTCTCCTCACTCATACATTATAAAATGAGAATGTTATAAAGTCATGATCTTTATGATAATCTCTCCTCACTCATACACTATAAAATGAGAATGTTATAAAGTCATGATCTTTATGATAATCTCTCCTCACTCGTACACTATAAAATGAGAATGTTATAAAGTCATGATCTTTATGATAATCTCTCCTCACTCGTACACTATAAAATGAGAATGTTATAAAGTCATGATCTTTATGATAGTCTCTCCTCACTCATACACTACAAAATGAGAATGTTATAAAGTCATGATCTTTATGATAATCTCTCCTCACTCATACACTATAAAAATGAGAATCCCTACAAGTATGAAACAAAACATGTTGCAACATACTTTATAAAAATGCATTATCAACATTGTTCATGAATTAATGATCTTGTAACAGGCTAACTGGCTATCCCTTAGTGAAACATGGAACCTGCTGAAAAATGGTAAAATTGCCATTAGTTATACACATCCCCCACTGAAGATGAAAATGACATAAAGCACTAAACATGTGAATAAAAGTTGGCAAAGATTTGGAAACAAACAGCAAAGAGTACTATTTTTTTCTACCTTAATATGTGTTTGGCTATAAAAAATTTTTTGTTGATGATGTCTATTTGACTCACGTTTGGCTATAGAAAATAATTTTTGATGATGTATATTATACTCAATGAGAAAAAAAAAGGAAACACACTGAAATCAATGAAAAAAAGGAAACTAACACCGAAAAACAAACTGGATGACAGGTGATAATGCATATGTGTGTACATCTGTCAATACTAGCGTGTATACAAGCATGTTCATTGTTTTTGAACGCTACACATTCAAACCTACCTTACTTCCCATGGATTTTTTGGGTGGGAATTCAAACTTGCTGACAATGGGATAGACTTTCTTTAGGCGTGTGTGTAGGTCCAGGAACTGACTGTAGCGTCTAAACACATTCCATTCCTCATCCTTGATGCGCACATACACCTGATACACATGGTACTGGTCTGAGGAGGAGCCACGGAGGAAGGCTGATGGAATCCAGATGTTGATCAATGTTCGACCCTGGATACTGAGACTGCAAAGAAAGTGATATGCAAATCATGTATGTTTCATGTGATCAATGCAAGTCATGAACGCTTCATGTGATCAATGCAAGTCATGTACATTTCATGTGATCAATGTGAGTCATGTATGTTTCATGTGATCAATGTAAGTCATGTATGCTTTATGTGATCAATGCAAGTCATGTACACTTTATGTGATAAATGCAAGTCACGTACGCTTCATTTGATCATTGTACTGTGCTTGTTTCCAGCAGATACAAGTGTTAAATATGTTCATATGCAGTCTCACCTGTCGTCATCACTGGGTTCAGTGTTGGCCGCTGCATTCTTTGACACTGATACTCTCTTTCAAACGGCTCTGTCTTGACTTTTGTGGACAACTTCTTGAATATTTAGGCCACTGATGTTGGTTATGTTCTCAATGTGCGAGACTGGAAGTCTGCCTTTCTTCCTTTTTGCCTCTGTTTTTCCTTGAAAAATGGTTGCCATGAGGTTTGTGTTCTTGCTACATGATACATGGCCAATGTATTTAAGTCGTTTCTTGTTGATGTCTGCCAGTAATTTCCTGGTGGTACCAGGTTCTTCAAGGACACTTTTATTAGTTCTTCTATCTGTCCACTGATATGTAATAGTCTTGTGCAGTTTTTGGCAAAAAATACATATATACAGTACGTTAAACAAAGTGGGATGAGGGAGGTGGTAAATAAAGGTCTGTCAGAAAAATTTGTAAAAGCTGTATGGAATAAGTTGAGAACAACATACACAACATATTTTCACAGTTAACTTGTCTTCAAATAACATGGATTAAGTAATCTGGATATTTGCAAAAGTGTATACAAAGATCTATTTTCAATACATTCGCTTTTCATTCTAGAACAAAACTTGAGAGATACATTTCAGTGACTCTGAACTCAGATCTGGGAAAGACAAGCCTGGCAATCACATTTGGTATGTATATATACTCAAACATATATTTAGGTTAAACATACCATGTTTTGTACAATGTTCTCAACAGTGGAGTTGAGGACTGGTATTGTAATTCTGTCTGTCAACTATAACTCCCTGAAACAACAGGTAATTCTCTGGCTTTGAGCGTCATACTGCTACATTAGCAGTGAATATTTGCCAAATTGAGTGGACCTATTGGTCGTTGTATGCTCTAATCAGACATGGCGCAATATGTGATCGCAAACTTTAAATTAGATATCAAGAAGGAGAGCTGTGTTAACATTTTTCCAATCAGTCTTTTACACAGTAGTCAAATAGCTATTCTGACCTTCTGATCACAATGTTTAGGTATCTGATGTAATTTTGTTATCATTCCAATATCTTTCCGTTAAGATGTAATTCTGTTGTGTTTCTATTAAAAACAATTATTTGTCCTTAACCATAACCTTTCAGTAATGTTGTAAATTTGTTACCTCCTTTCCATTATCTTTCCTTTAAAAAATTATTTGTTCCCAACCATAATCTTTCAGTAATGTTGTAAATCTTTTACCTTTCCATCATGGCTGAGACAGTTTCTTCCATCTGATGCTCATTATAAGGAAGCTGAAATTAAAATAATTCATAAGTTAGTATACTAACAATCATATTCATTATTACATGTTCAAATATCCTGACTCTCACTAACAAACAAAACAAAAAACAAAATAACAAAAACGAAACAAAACAAACAAACAAACAAAAAACAAACAAACAAAAAAGAAGAGACAGAGAGAGAGAAAAAAAAAGAAGAGGTAATTTTCTGAAAATATGCTCTTTGTCTCTTGCAGGCGCTGAAAACTGACAACTTTTCTTAGACAGATATTTATGGCACTGTGACATTAAAGATGGACTCCATGGATTCCTCCTTCAATCCTGCTCTTGTCGTCGTCGGCCTCTTTACATCTCGGGATGATAGTCTCACCAGGAGGCGTTGTGGTCATGACGTGCACTTTCTGCTGTGGCTGTGCAGGCCGATTCTTGAGTGGCAATCTCTGTCACATCTGCCACATACAAATTGAGTCGCTATTGTCTGGTTTCTGGAACGTTGCTTGCGAAGAACCCTTTTCTCATCTGCGCTTTGCGCACTCCTCCTCTCCGCATTCACAACGCCTTGCTGAACGGCTGTCCGCCACGCTGCCCTGTCTTCCCCAGAGTCTCCCAAGAGCCTGGGTCAATCCCTGAGCTTCTAAGGTCCCTTTTGCATGCGTCTACAAAGCGTAGCTGTGGGCGTCCTGGAGTTCGCTTCCGATTTGCCAGTTCGCCGTAGAGAACATCTTTAGGTATGCGTCCATCCTCCATTCGACGCACATGGCCAAGCCAGCGTAGTCGGCGTTGGCTTAGAAAGGCAAAGATGGTCTGTAGGCCTGCACGACGGAGGACCTCTGTGTTGGTCACCTTGTCTTGCCATTGGATGCCGAGGATGCGTCGCAAGCAGCGGAGATGGAAAATGTTGAGCCTCTTTTCTTGGCTGGCGTATGTGGTCCAGGCTTCACTTGAGTAGAGTAGTGTGCTCAACACACATGCTCTGTACACCTGCATTTTGGTGTTCGCAGTGAGACTGCTGTTGGACCAGACCCGCTTGTTCAGTTTAGCCATAACAGATGAGGCCTTCGCAATTCTGGCGCCGATTTCAGCATCCAGAGAGAGGTTGTCACTTATGGTGGACCCCAAGTACTGAATTTGGTGGATAGTATTGAGGTCGTAGTCTCCAATGTGTAGAGATGGTGGTTCTTCACAGCCTTGGCCTAAGATCTCAGTTTTCTTCAAGCTGATTGTGAGACCAAACTCTCAGCAAGCGTGGGCGAAGCGATCAACGAGCCTCTGGAGATCTTGTTCACTGTAGGAAGCCAGCGCAGCATCATCTGCGAAGAGAGCTTTCTGATGGTCTTCTTTTCCACCTTGGTTTTGGAACGAAGCCTGGCAATGTTGAAGAGCTTTCCATCGGTCCTTGTATGAAGATAGACCCCTTCTTCAGATCTGCAGAAGGCATAGGTCAGCAACATCTAGAAGAAGATCCCGAACAGAGTTGGGGCCAAAACACATCCCTGTTTCACTCCGCTGCTGATTCTAAAAGGCTCTGAAGTGGCACCATTATAGCACACAGTGCTATGCATATCCTCGTGAAAAGACTCGATGACAGCTGATAGTCTTGGGGGGCAGCCGATTTTCTTCAAAAGCTTGAAAAGACCACTCCGACTGACCAGGTTGAACGCTTTCGTGAGATCAATGAAGGCGAGGCAAAGGGGCATGTGCTGCTCGCTGCACTTTTCCTGTAGTTGCCAGGGCAGAGAAGATCATGTCGATGGTCGATCTTCCGGCCCTAAAGCCGCACTGGGACTCAGGGTAGATGCGAGCTGCCAGCCTCTGAAGACGGGTTAAGATGACTCTGATGAATGCTTTCCCAACAATGCTGAGGAGAGAGATTCCGCGATAATTATTACAGTCGCTGCGGTCGCCCTTGTTCTTATATAGAGTCACTATCCTGGCGTCTCTCATGTCTCTCGGAATGAAGCCTTCCTTCCAGCATAAGCACAAAAGTTCATGCAACTCGTGAGAAGAGCAGGCTTCCCGCACTTGATGACTTCTGGAGGTATTCCGTCTTCACCAGGGGTTTTCCCGTCGCCAAACCGTCAATCGCCTTGCTTAGTTCTTCAAGGCTTGGCTCAGCATCCAACTCCTCCATGACAGGCAGGTCCTCAATGGCATTCAGGGCAGCATCGGTGACAGAGTTCTGCGTGGAGTACAGCTCCAGGTAGTGCTCTACCCATCTCTCCATCAGCTTTGCAGAGTCTGTGATGCTTTCTCCTGCTTTGGACTTAAGGGGAGCTGACTTGGAGGCTGCTGGACCAGTCGCTTGTTTGATGCCAGCGTACATGCTGCCAGTATTGCCTGAATCTGCAGACTGCTGAATACTTGCGCTCAACTGTAGCCAATAGTCGTTGGCGCATCGCCGAGCAGTTTGTTGGGCCTTGCTGCGGGCAGCTCTGTAAGCGTCACGAGTAGTTTAGGTATTGTTGTTTTTATACGCAAGTAAAGCCTTGCGTTTCGCTTCCACCACTGGTTCCATTTCCTGCCAGTTTGCCTCAAACCAGTCGGGATTCTTTCGTTCTTTTTTCCCAAATATACTCAGGGCAGACTGATAGATTGTGTCCCTCACGTGATTCCACTTTTCCTCAGCGTTTTGGATCTCTGAGCCACTCTTGAGCGCTACATTCAGGGTTTCTACAAACACCCTGGCCTTGGTCGGATTCGGACGTGCGACAGGCATTAATCCTTGGGTGACCTTTTTTCTTTGAGTGGTGCAGTCTTCTGGGAAGAAGCTTGATCTTGCTGCATACCAGGGTGTGGTCTGTGTCGCAATTAGCGCTGTGGAAACTCCTCGTGTTGAGGACATTGTTAAGGTCCGACCTCCTTGTTAAGACGAGGTCGAGCTGATGCCAGTGGTGGGATCTGGGGTGGCCCCATGACACCTTGTGCTTCTCCTTATTGTTGAAGAAGGTGTTGGTGATGGCCAGCTTGTGGTAAGAGCAAAGTTCCAGGAGTCTTTGACCGTTTTCATTTTGCTTCCCAACACCATGATGTCCAATGCTGGTTAGCCAGGCTTCAAAATCAGCACCTACGCGTGCGTTCAGATCTCCCAATATGAAGAGACCTTCCTTGCTGGGAATTCCTCTGACAACAGCATCCAGGGCCTCATAGAACTTGTCCTTGACGTCGGGTGAGGAGCTTAATGTTGGGGCATAGGCACAGATGAAGTCGACTGTGCCTGAACTGGTCGTCATTTTCAGAGTGAGCAGTCTCTCCGTACCTCCTGTGGGGAGCTCTACGGTTGCTAGGAGGGAGTTCTTTACAGCGAAGCCCACACCATGAATACGTGGCTCTTCTGGGTTCTTCCCCTGCCAGTAGAACGTGTAGTTCTTCTCACGCAGTGATCCGTCCCCAGGTAACCTTGTCTCCTGTAATGCAGCGATGTCGATGTTGAGTCGCTGAAGCTCCCTGTCTATCACGGCCGTCTTCCGTGTGTCGTCTAACAGCTGTAGGTCGCTGTCAAATCCAGGACATTCCAGCTTGATATCAGAAGAGCTGGCATCTTCTTTTTCTTCTTTGTGTTGCCTGGTGCCTGGTATTTACAACCTGCCTGTCGAGTTTCCTCTAAGCTCCAAGCACCCATTGGAGCAAACAGGTTGTGGCGGGGTAACACCTTACTGACTGGGGGCTGCCCAGCTTGAGGCGGGCGGTAGCTACCCAATGGAATGCGAAGATTCCTCCCACCGTCGAGAGTAACCCCTGGCGCCCGGCTCTACGCCAAAAAAGCCTAGGCTTAAAACCGGTATCTGCTACTCTCCGTGTTGTGTCGATGCTGTGTTACCAGCGAAGCTGGAATGACCTCTCCAGGTGCAGGCCTGGGCAAGTGAATATGGAGGACGAGCTGTTGCCCATGCAGCAGATCCCCCCTCTCCTCGCCACTAGTAGAATCCAGGGGAAAGACGGAGGCCTGTACGCCTGGTACCAGGGGCGACGCAGGAGTTGCCAGAACGAGATTGTAGACAACGGCGAACTGCCTTAGGGACTCCGACTCCGGATTTTTCCTCAGGGTTGACTCCCGAAGCCTTTCCTATGAGTGGGTATGGCCGCAAGGCAGCGGAGGTTTGAAATCAGAGTTTTCCTTCTCTTAGATGAGCTGTCTTCCCAGACTGATGAGCCCCATCTACCCAAAGCACTGGTTTTCAGGCGCCAGTAACCCGCCTTCA
>CM060306.1:80990511-81043011 GCA_030674185.1 Monoplex corrugatus
TGTGTGTGTGTGTGTGTGTGTGTTGTGTGGTGTGTGTGTGTGTGTGTGTGTGTGTGTGTGTGTGTGTGTGTGTGTGTGTGTGTGTGTGTGTGTGTGTGTGTGTGTGTGTGTGTGGTGGTGTGTGTGTGTGTGTGTGATGTGGTGTGTGTGTGTGTGTTGTGTGACGGGTGCGTGCATGCTGTGTGGTGGCATGTGTGCATGATGTGTGAGAGAGATAGAGACTTGATGGGCATGGAAGCCAAATAAATAAAGAAGAACTTCCGAACAGAAAATCCTAAGTTCGATCACAGACTCCTCACTGTGGAAAGGAGAGCTTTTCCATCTCCCGGGTCAAAATGCGTGCAAACCTGCCAGTGCCTAAACCCCTTTGTGTGTGTATCCACATGTAAAACATCAAATCTCACATTAAAGATCCATAAAGTTATGTCAGTGGCTGACTTGTGGAAACATGGAAATGCTCAGCATGCACACAGCCTGAAGATAGAAGTATGCAGACTGTGCAGTAAAATCAGAATGCTGATAAAAAACAAACAAAAAACACAACAGAAGAGATAAAAAGAAAAAATACAGACATACAGACACATTCTGTGAATGCACAGTTCAGTAGTGGCAGTATTAAAAACAACAGAGGACATTCACAGCTATAAACATTCACATGTACAATACATACAGACAGCCAGACACACAGATAGACAGACGGCTTGACAGACAGGCAGCAGATGGATGGACAGACCGACAGAGAGACGGACATAAACTTATTATTTCATTCAAAGTACTACAATACTCATGTATATGGCTTATAACAATTTTGACAGCTGCTGTTTCATACCAGCAATAAGAATTCCAGTTGCAAAGACACATCCTGGAATGTTAATCCACAATGAAAAGAGAATAAGAACATATATTTAACCGACGAAGCAACACAAGCACAAATTTTCAGCCAACCAGTCTTTTTCAAAAGTACAAAGAAGACAAAGAAAGAAGTTCACTAGATTTAGGACAAAACGACAGAGCAAAAAATTTATGGACTCCCTGATTCTGCTGAGCTGGAGAATAAATGATGTTAAGCAAATGAAAGAAAGAAACAAAAACAAACACCAAAGAAACAATAGCAAAATCATTACCTTCTTTATTGGCCGCTCCTTCTGTTCGTAACAATTGGACAGCATTGACATATTTCTTCAGTTGATGTTTCAGCAGTTCATTCTCACTGTAAGGATACACACAAGGCACAGAAACAGTGACTGCGTGAACACAATTAACACTAAATCCACAGAGTCTATAACAGTCCGTAATGAAAAATTAAAAAACTAAAATGAAACAATTATGTTCAGATCTTATTCTTCTTATACAGGCTAGAACTCCCGCAAGCACTCCCTATCTAAACATATATAATCAAAAAACATATCTGCCTAACAGAGTAGATTTTTACATGCATGATTATTCTTTATCCTGCTGTAAAGGAAATCATATTACGGGCAGCTAAGGACAGAATTTGGAAGAAATACAGGTAAATGATCTGGAAGGCAGAAATAAGAGTCTTTTGAGGAGAAGAGAGCATAATTAGAAAACAAACAAATAAAAGGTTTATTACTGAAACACCTGACATATATAACTTGGATGAAAAGGTCTGAATATGAACAGATATACACAAGCATGCATACATCAATGCACATGCACTCATATTCTACACCGATATTTCTCATTTACTCTGTATTTCACCAATATTTATATTTAGGTCCATTAATTGTTTAACAACATGCATGTGAGTGCATTAAGCTTGTAATGCACTCCCCTTCCCCTCTTCTCCACTAATACCCCACCCACTTCCTTCCCTTCAAACTTATGCAGTTTATTCATCTTGCCAAGGCAGCCTCCTGTTGAAGACTGCTGATTTCTTTGAGATCAACAATCATACACACATCCCACAACATACAAATACACATACGTACATATATGCACTAACTCACAACATACACACACACACACACATACACACACTTGTACATAATGTTAATTTAACCATATAAGCATTTTAACCTTCCCCATATGTCGCCGTTTTACTTGCATGCCATATGTCGTGGTTGTCCAGTAACTCATACTTTTCAAAGAGCGGTTTTAGTACATATTCCTTGCCATATGTCATAGGTGTCCAAAAACCCATGGTTTTTACATAACATTGGTCTAACACTTTTCATTAATGTACTGCTTGCCATTCATAGCTTTACTGATATCCTCTGTTTATTTGGGTCATGTTTTGAGTGTTTGTGCATACACGTGTATGTGTGTGTGTGTGTGTGTGTGTGTGTGTGTGTGTGTGTGTGTGTGTGTGTGTGTGTGTGTGTGTGTGTGTGTGTTGTGTGATGTGTGTGACATGTATGTGTGTATGTTTTGTCTGTGCGTGCGTGCGTGGGCGTGCGTGCGTATGTGTGTGTGTGTGTGTGTGTGTGTGTGTGTGTGTGTGTGGTGTGTGTGTGTGTGTGTGGTGTTGTGTGTGGTGGTTAGTGGGCATGCAAGTTTGTGCATGTTCATGTGAGTGTGTGTTTATGTGTTTATGTGTGTGTGTGTGTGTGTGTGTGTGTGTGTGTGTGTGTGTGTGTGTGTGTGTGTGTGTTGTGTGTGAGGTTTGAGTGTGGGGAAGCATGTAAGTTCATATATGTGTGTGTGTGTGTGTGTGTGTGTTTGTGTATTTGTGTGTGTTAGTGTGTGTGTGTTTGTGTGTGTGTGTGCGTGTGCGTGCATGCTTGTGCGTGCGTGAGTGGCATGCATGTGCATGGGTGTGTGTGTGTACATGCTCCTCCCTTCCATACCTTTGCAGCTTGTTGATTTTGGCCAGGTCAGCTTCCTGCTGCTGAAGGCCGGCCAGTTTGAGGTCAGCAATGTCCGCCCGCAACATGGAGGAGGTTTCCATTTCCTGCTCCAGCATTGATGCAGAGAACGGCTTTGTTCCTCCACCTCATCCTTCTTCAACATCATGGACACTACCGCCTGACGTAGCTCCTCTGGAAAATGTGTTCAGAGGGGATGATCCTTTTCTACGGTGTTTTACTCAAGTTGGTAAGTAGAGAGGGTTTGTGTGTGTGTGTGTGTGTGTGTGTGTGTGTGTGTGTGTGTGTGTGTGTGTGTGTGTGTGTGTGTGTGTGTGTGTGTGTGTGTGTGATGTGTGTGTGTGTGTGTGTGTGTGTGTGTGTGTGTGTGTGTGTGTGTGTGTGTGTGTGTGTGTTGTTGTGTGTGTGTGTTGTGTGTGTGTGTGTGTGTGTGTGTGTGTGTGTGTGTGTGTGTGTGTGTGTGTGTGTGTGTGTGTGGTGTGTGTGTGTGTGTGTGCGTGTGCGTGATGCGCGTGCGTGCAGTGGCTGCAGCTGCATGCGTGTGTGTGTGCAGGAGAGTATGTGTGTGTGTGTGTATGTGTGAAATTGAACACAAAATTGCATTTTAATCAAAAACGAGAAACGAATGCACTGCATTTACCTTAGGACTGGACATAATAATCACAGATAAAACATCTACTCTGGGTCTTCAACATGGTACAAAAACAACATGTGGACACACACGAAAACATTGCAATCAGTTTCGATACCATGATGTGTTGACCTGGTAAAGAACAGACAAATCATTTTAGTAAAAAGAGTATTATCATCATTATTGGTAAAAGTGACAATGATCATAATCATGTTAAGAACAATTACAACAGCAGTAGCAACGTGAATAGGAATACCAAAATCACAATGTTAATAATAATACTAGCAGCAGCAACAGGAAAACCAAAAATCATATCATAACAGCAGAAGCAACATGAACAAGAGTACTGAAATCATAATGTTAATAATTATAATACAGCAGCAGCAGAAACAGGAAAACCAAAAATTATATCATAACAGCAATAGAAGCATAAACAATAAGACCATAGTCATAATAATAACAGCAGCGGCAATACAATCTTTTGACTTCCTCACCCTGTCCTCCACCAGCAAATATTTGACCTTTTGACTTCCTCACCCTGTCCTCCACCAGCAAATATTTGACCTTTTGACTTCCTCACCCTGTCCTCCACCAGCAAATATTTGACCTTTTGACTTCCTCACCCTGTCCTCCACCAGCAAATATTTGACCTTTTGACTTCCTCACCCTGTCCTTCACCAGCAAATATTTGACCTTTTGACTCCCTCACCCTGTTCTTCACCAGCAAAAGTTTAACTCTTTGATTCCCTCACCCTATCCACAACCAGCTAAAATTTAACCCTTTGACTCCCACACCCAATCGACCATCAGCAAAGAAACTGGTGGATAGGGTGAGGCAATCAAAGGGATAAACAACATGACCATTTGTTACAGAATACAATGGCAGAGATGATATGACATCCAATCTCTGATATATAACCAATCTCACGTAGGTTGTGAATACAAGTTAAGGTTATGAATACAAGTCATCATCCAGAGATTTTAATGATGGGATCAAGCGTTGCCTCCTTCATTTTACACTACAGTCAGGTTTAACAATTACTGCATCCTAAGCATGGACAAAAGTTCTTACCATGAGACCTATACTGGTGTGTATATTCTGACATGACTTCAGAGACACCATCACCTTCAGTTCTGGCACTGAAACAGAGAAGTATGTAAAAGAACACACACAATTTATAGAAGATTTCCTTAATGACACAACCCGCATAGAGAGGAATTTTAAATCCATTCACACCTTCGCCCAAGGTAAATTAAACACCAGTACAAATATTCAAACACACTTACTGACCAAGAACTAAATGCCGAACAAATATTCAAACACACCACACAAGAAATAAATAACACAAGTATTCAAACACACCTACTGATCAAGAACAAACCAACACAGTTATTCAAACACAATGACTCATCAAAAACTAAATACCCACATATATTCAAACACACACAAATATTCAACACACTTACTAACCAAGAACTAAATACCCACACACATATTCAAACACACTTACAAATATTCAAACACACTTACTAACCAAGAACTAAATACCCACACAAATATTCAAACACACTTACTGCTCGAGAACTACTACCAACACAAATCTTCAAATACACTTACTGACCAAGAATTATATACCCACACAAATATTAAAACACACTAACTGACCAACACCTAAGCACTAATATTCAAACATACTTACTGCTCAAGACTTAAAATTAAGAACAAACTTCCTACACACTCATACAAACAGCTAACATTCAAGCTTGTATGACAGCAAAACTTTCATGTTTGGAACATAGTTTGCTAGCAGTACAATAACATCAACAGACAGATCAATATTTTGTATTCAAGAATGAGTACTGAACATGTGCTTGATAATAAGCATGTATTAATGATACGCATCAATTTTTCAAAAGTTAAGAGAGAGTTCATAACCCCTTGTGATGTTATGCAAAATCAAATATATAATGAAAATTGTAAAAGTAACAAACAAGTAAAAATATCACAGATGACCCTGCTTCAAGATGAAATGTTTTCTTCACCTTTCCAGCCCTTTCTGGGCAACAGCCAAAGCCAAGGCAGCAGTGTCCACATCACCACGGGAAAACACAGACATCTCTGATGAGGTACCTGAAAAGAAAGAACAACTTGCTGTACATGGAGTTTCACAATTCTCGTGTTGTACAACACTGTTGGTTTGATGCATTCTCACTTACTGACTTGCATAGTGGTTATCTATTCCTACCATTTCCATTTAGAAATTTATTGTCTTTACTTTTACATCAAACTCTTAGTTAGGTCATAAGAGAAGCAGTATCAAAATTGCAGAGGTAAAAATTTATGTTTCATTTTTGTAGATGCTATGATCTACATTGAAAAAGACACAAAAGTGAACATTACTACAATCACTACAACCACAAAGAAACAAATAAAACTAAAAACAACAACAACAACAACACAAGATAACATGTAAACCTGTTGGATTTAGAACTGAATCATACGTATACAAGGGGGATTCATCATATTTAGACAATCCCACATACAGACACTTCACCCAAATCTGCCAGCAACAACCTGACATACTCCTTGAGCTTATAAAAAAAATCTGCGCCAAATCCTGAACAAAAACAGTGGAACTCATGCAAACAGCCTCCATGATTCAGAATATTTGATGACACATGTTATCACATAATCTTCTCTCAGATGCCTGTTCCATTTTCCTTGCCCTAGAAAGTGACAAACTCCTTAACCTGACCAATGCCTTCTGACTAGTCAGAAGAACCAGAAGGGTAAGTCTTCAGTGGATCCCCACTCATTGTAGAATGCCAAGAAATGAGACAGTAGATGAGCTGGCAAAAGGAGCTCAGGAAGACCAACCAGACAACAGCATCAGCTAAAGCAAGAAGAACAGCATCATCAGATCACTCCTTCAGCCATGGACAGAAACAGATGACTACCACATGCATAAATGTAATTAAGTACACAAAAACATGTATAAAAACTGTTGTTTTCATTACTTAAAACTGGCACTAAGCAGTTCACATTTCCTTTGAACTAAAAATGCAATTAATATACATGTAATGATCCTGACATGTAAGACTTTATGGAAAACATACATGTGAATGAACCAGCAAGGCAGGAAATGAGAAAGGAAAAGTTGACAGAAAGCAAAGGAGTGAGGCAGAAACAAAGAGAGTGACAGAAAAGAGGAAATTTAAAGCACAGAATTTCCAGAAGGTAGGGGATACTATGTATACTGAAAGAACCCCCAGGTGTACCCACGGGTGGAAAACTAGGTGACAGCCAGTGTACCTGAGTGAATGTTGTCAGCAGTGACAGACGAGGCTTGTGATATAGGCACCATGTCATGCTGCGGACCAGTGTCTGTGACTGGAGTCAAGATGCAGTTACTGAAACAAAACCACAAAACTTTGTGACGCTTATACTTAAACAGTAGCAAACTTCATCATTCTTTTCAATCATTCATTTCTAATATTGCAACAAATAAAGTTAAGTCTTACAGCAATTTAGACAGACAACTTTGACTTAACGAACACAACTATGGTAAAATAAAACGAAAAAATGGAAAACAAAATGTCAGAAGAATTTTGTGTACAAATACTATAGACATTCTGATATTTTTTGTGATATGGTCGTGTATGTATCATCCATCAAGAAATATTTCATGGGCACATCAGCAAGTGTTTTGGAGAGAGAAAGCGAGAGAGCGAGAGAGAGAGACAGAGAGAGAGAGAGAGAGAGCAGAAAGAGACAGAGACAGAGAGGCAGAGACAGACAGACAGACAGACAGGCAGGCAGGCAGACAGACAGACAGACATAGATACAGACACAGAGAGACAGAGAGAAATGATACAATGTCAGCAAAGTTATCTGTGGAATGAATTGTGACCTTCTCCACTACTCATCAGTTCCTTACTTCCTAACAGAGCACATCAGACAATCAACGGCAGGACTGGGATAACACTACTGCTTGTTGTGCACACTGACCAACACAGCACAGGTTTATTTTCCCTTACCAAGATGATGACACAAAGAACATTGATTTTATAAATCTATTACAAGTGATATAGTGCTTCCAAACCTATGAATTAAACAGCATTGCATTATGTCAGCATTTTTATTTTTACCATTTATAATGACAGGAAATACTACAAATCTAACTGGGCTTCTTAATGACCAGATTTCATATCAGCCATTTTCCCCATCTCAACAAAACATCAGGAAAGTCTTGCTGTATTTTACCTTTTGATTGTGCGTTTGTTCTTTGTTGTCTTTTGTGTGCGCTTGACAAAGGCATGTTGGTCCAAAATGTGTGCCTGTCTTGGTTTGTGTATTAGATATAAGTTCTCATATTATTTTCATGTGTTTCTGGTTCCTAGTAGATATTAGATTGATTCTATGGAGCTGCAGTCATCATCATCATGTGCCCTGCCGCATGGGTGCTGGCAATCATGGCCACACAACAAGCAAGCAAACAAGCAACAACCTACCAACCAGCCAATACTTAACCAATCAACCAATCAGCTATCAACCAACCAGGCAGTTTCAGTTTCAGTTTCAGTTTCTCAAGACGACGTCTCTGTGCTCGGAACGAATTCCATATGCACTATCTTCACAGGTGCCAAGTGTATGGTGATCATGGCACAAGCCTTAAGCCTGAACATAAACCCATGAGCTGGCCAAGTTCTAAGGCCCTATCTAGCTGAATACCCAACCAGCCAGCAAATCTATAAACCCAATCAATCAAGCAACCAATCAAACAGAGACCAACCAGAACCAACCAATATGCAAAAAACAACAACAACAACAACAAAATGAAACAAAAAAAAGAACCAACAAAAAACAAAAAACATGAAAATTTTCTGGGCACACACCCAACATCACCATCCAAAGATGCCATGGACCCTGTGCTAGACTTGGACAAGTTGGACACACCATCTGTGGAGGTTGCAGAGAAGACGGACACAGTACTGGTCACACTGGTCTGGGCCTGCAACACAGCCCTCACTCTGTCTACAGAACTCACTGACCCTGTCCTCCTGGAGTCTGTGTTTGGTACCTGCATGTCCTCTGATGGCTGTGATGCTGGGACCTCTGTTCACACATTCAGGGACAGACATGATTAACAGGAAACAGAAATGGAAAGAAAACACACCTTTTCTCTATAGAAAAAATTTTGACAATCAATGGAGAATAGACGGGCTAGTTTTGGGAAGAAAATTCTGTTTTTATACCCAATAACAGATTTACCAAAACTCTGTCACCATGGCTAAGGGGTGATGTTGTGTACCAAGACTACACACATACACACACACACACACACACATACACACATGCAAGCCACACACACACACACACACATGCAAGCACACACACACACATGCAAGCACACCACACACACACACACACATACATACACACACACACACACACACACCACACTACACACACACACACACCACACACACACCCACAATACATCCACACACACCCACAGATACATCCACACACACCACACACACTCACACACACACACATATATGTTAACTCCCCCTGTCTTTCAAAAAAAAAAAAGCATAATTTACCTGCTATACCTGTAGAATCTGGATTGTGATGATGTGATGTGGTTGTGTCTGAGATCTTGTCATCACCAGCGGTACTGGCAATGCTGCTACCAGCACTTGTAACACTGCTGTGACGTCGCGACTTTGTCTCCGAACTGTCATCATCATCGAAGCTCACCACATTAGCCACTTTCTTCTTCTTCTTTTTCTCCTTTTTTTTCACTGAAAGAAACTTCAACAATTAAGAGATAAGCAGGTATGCCATTCTGCTGATAGTCTCCTTATGTTAGGTACCTCTTAAATCTTTATCTGTGAATAATAAAAATATTTAATAATGATATCTATCAAGCGCCAAACCTTGAATCAAGAATCAAACTAAATGCGCACTCTCATCGTTCACCAAAGCAAGCATCCTACAATTATCAAAACTTCTGGGCACAAAGCATAAGCCAACTAGGAGAGAAAAGACAGGAGGGGGGTGGAGCATTCGTCCCTGACCAAAACTGTTATCCTCCCTCTGTCTTACTCCACACACACACACACACACACACACACCACACACACACACACACACACACACACACACACACACACACAAGATGCTGATCTAGGGTACACTCAAGCCTGTTTGGCAAATTACCCTTGACTCAGGTTGTCATCCTCTCTCTCTCTCTCTCTCTCTCACACACACACACACACACACGCGTGCATGCGCACACACTCACACACACACACACAAACAACACACACACACACACACACACACACACACACACACACACACACACACATACATACAATTCCAACATATTCTCTCTTTTTCTCTCTCTTTCCCTTTCCTCTGTTACTCCTTTTCTTTCACTCACTGTCTGCGTCTCTTTTTTTTTTCACCATCTTCAGAAAGAAAAGGCTAACTGGCTTCAGGGAGACCTAGGAATAACCTATCTCCTTTCTTTCAATGACTAGGGAAAAATTAGGTAATGGGACTCAGAAAGGAGAGGCACCTGGTACCTATTCACCCTAACAGTATATCATGTATGGGTCCATGAAATAGGTAAAGCAGATAATCCAAAAAAAGTTGACCAGACATCTGTTCAACCCAAACATGACACCTGAAGAAACATCAGAAAGCTAAATCCAAACAAGTATGACAAAACATATTCAAGCAAACTAGAAATTCAAAAAACAGCAAGAAAGTAAATAAAATATATAAATCTTATATTAACTTTCTTTTATCAGAAATACAGAAATTTACAAAACTTACAAAATGTTTTGAAGATTAAAACTGAAAATGAAAGAGGTGATAAAAAGTTATTACTTGGTCAATAAATTAATATACAAAGAAAAGTTAACAAGTTAACAAGAAACACCCCGAGGGTGCAGATGGGACCCAGAGCACCAATACCTCACTACTCTTCGAACAATCACCTCCCAAACTTTCAGCATCACTCCTTAGTCATTTCATCAAGCAAAGGGGGGCTGTCCATGCTTTGCAAATTATCACCACACAGATGCAGTATTCTCTACCAAGTAATACTATTTAACTGGTCTTAATGCTATTGAGAGATATAAAGGTATATGTCAGTGACAATTAAAATGTTCCAGCTGAATCTATTGAGAAAGAACAAAGACGAACATCATAACGTATACAGTTTCCTTCGGTAAAGTAGGTATTCACTGCTGTACATTTGCCAAAGTATTAAAGGGATGTTAAGGTGAGATTCTGGACGTTTCAAAATCTACCATGTCTTCTTGTCTAATCTAGATTTGCCCAGTTTTGACTTCAAATACAAAAATTAAATGACTCACTGAGAAAACATCTGAATATGATTAGTATAGAAAAGACAGTTTACATAGAACATATTTTTCACTCATTAGTTACTTCACATAAATTCGAAAGCTATAAACAGTAAACTGCTTTAGGGAAAAGGATGGAGAGGACAGAAAGACAGACAGACTGACTGACTGACGGACTGAACTGAGTGACTGAGTGAATGACTGAGTGTCTAAGTGAACATATTTGTGAGCATGCATAAATGTTTCACATTTCATGTCAGAAAATTGACCAGGAGAGTACAGACTGTAAAAAGACTGACTCTGTGACAGTCCGCACAACTCACCAGCTGGTGAGTCTTCAGCAATGATGGCCCTTGGCTCCTCTGTAGCAGGAATAGGCTTGGTGACCTCCCCTCCGTTCCCAACATGTACTGTGTTCTGATATGCTTTGTTCAACTCTGGACGGTCAATTGTGATGGCGAAGAGGATGGATCCTAAACCTGAAATAAAGAAATAAGTAGGAAATATGAACCACAAACCTGAAATACATAAAAAAAAGTATGAAATATGGACCCCAAACCTGAAATAAACAAGTATGAAATATGGACCCTAGACCCTGAAATAGTATGAAATGAAACACATACACCAAATTTGCATGCACTTCATATTAACCCTTACAGTGCCAGATGATGTAATTAAAGTGTGCATCGCCATTGCCAGGGCGCATTTTGCGAATTAGGGTAATAATTCATAAAAAATTCCTGAAGCTAAAGGAGACAAAATAGACAATAACATGTTGAATAAAGTTTGTAGCAAAATGATTTCTCTTCAAAATGACACTCACAGAAAGACATAATATGAACATTTGAATTTTTGGTGAAATATTTTATTTGTACTCACCAAATTTGCAGAAATTTTGCACTCAGTGGCATGATACATTCAAAGTGAAACAAAAAGCAATCCTAGATCCATGTTATTTTGAAGCACACCAATTCAAAGAGAAGAGTTCCCATCACTGAAGAAATGAAGAAATAAAAAAAGGCACAAAAAAAAAAAACTATTTACAGATTACGGATGTCCGACTCAACTACTGTCGGCATCTCCACAAACTAATCTTCAAGCCAGTATTTGAGTTTTGTGTGGTACTCCATGAAACAAGGAGAAGCCCCTTCATGTCCCCTTTTTTGGTGACCTCAAGGTCAGTCACCTCCTTCACCAGTCTGTTGGCTTTGATGGTACCACAACAGCAGGTGTTCTGCCTGAAGAGGTATCTGAAATCATACACACAAGCACACACAGCAATAAGTAACATGTGACAAAATATGTAACTGCACCATAAGCAGGATGAACAAGCAAAATACATCACACACACACACACACACACACACACACACACACACACACACACATAATCACCACCACCCACCACCATCCCACCCCTACATCACCACCACTATCACAATCACACACACACACACACACACACACACACACACACACACACACACACACACACACACACACACAAACACACACACACACACACACACACACACACCACACACACACACACACACACACACACAGAGTTGGTAACAGTCTGTCCACTGTCTCAGTCAGCTATGTTTAGAAATTCCCCCCTCCTTCTGACTGGCAGCTGTGATAATCTACTGCGCATACCTATTCGTCTCAGTCACAAGCCTCTGTTGATACTTTGATGCCCCCATCCCCTGTAAACTCAAATGACACAGGTCTTGTGTTTGTCGCGTCAACGAACTGACCATCGAAACGTGCAGTCCCAGTCACTGTCCGTCCTCTTCTCACACCCCAGACCCGCCCCCTCCCCTGCCCTACCCCCCTTCCTGCTGTCTCTCTTCTTCGACCTGCACCCCTGCTTTCCGAAACTCTAGAATTTTTCCTGCTAAGTAATGGCAAATTCACTATCGCTTTCACTCTCAGCACCACTGACCTCTGTCTCCGCCGTGAATGCAGGATCAACAGTCGAGTCGTGACTAACTGACGTATCGCTGTTGTTGAAGTCGGTCAGGGCACGCGGTGCACTTGTTCTGGCCACATCATCGCCATGAACATCACTGTCCTCGGTAAAATCATCCAGAGAATCAACTGATTCGATGTCAGAATAACTTTGGAGCACAAGTTGAACGGCAAGGGAAAGTGGAATGGAAGCGCGTCGTCTGCTTGAAATGTTCGGACCAGGCTCGGCGCTGTCGGCCATTTTCGCTGTCGGAGTGTTTACGTAAGCGGGTTCCCCTGCTAATTGCTTTGTTTGCAAACTTTGCGAGGAACGTCACGGAAACTGCGTAGTATCGCATTATCGGGGAAGGATTGTAAATTGTGTATCTGTGTTCTGCGTCACTACTGCTTGCCGTAATTCCCCATGAAAAATGCTAAAAATAGACTGTCAGAATATTCGGTCGCTGGCAAGGATGACACAAAGAGCCGACCGAATATTCGGTCGCTGGCACTGAACGGGTTAAGATTTGTAGCATTTTCTTTTGCTGACAAGGAATAAAAAAGAATATGATTAACTTAAAAGGATGTCTAATCTAATTCACGTATGTCCAGAACACACAGGATATACAAAGAAAGTTGCAAACTTTCAGACTAACAAGAAATGCTGAGCCTAATAATTTCCAAATCATTTAGACCTATAACTGCAAAGGTGGCTTTGCCTTTGCATGCTAGCTCAAAATTTCTTATCATTTTGATTTGAAAGAAAAAACATGCATACTCACCAGCAGACATTGTCGGCAGCATGCTGTTGCGTTCCTGGTCGCACATAAAAGCCCAGTCATGATAATATTGACTGGAACAGATAAAAAAAACAAAAGTGCATTGGACTCCTTCAAATAAGCTCCAACACTGACATGAATCATGAATCACTCCACTTACTGATACAGTATGAGTAATACCTTGGTTCTTTCTGAAAGTATCAATGGGAGTATGCATTATTTTATTTGTGAGTGCATGTGCGTGTGCGTGTGCATGCGTGTGTGAGCATGCGTGTGTGTGCATGCAAGCATGCATGTGTGTGTATGTCTGTGTGCTGCATACATGTGTTTATATACATTCATGAACACACATGTGTGTGTGTGTGTGTGTGTGTGTGTGTGTGTGTGTGTGTGTGTGTGTGTGTGTGTGTGTGTGTGTGTGTGTGTGTGTGTGTGTGTGTGTGTGTGTGTGTGTGTGTGTGTGTGTGTGTGTGTGCTGTGTACCATATGTTTGTATTTGTTCATCAACACATGTGTGTGTGTATACGTGTGTGTGTGTGTGTGTGTGTGTGTGTGTGTGTGTGTGTGTGTGTGTGTGTGTGTGTGTGTGTGTGTGTTTGTGTATTTGAGTGTGTGAGAACATGTTTATGTGTGCACACATCAGTACCAGTGTACATACATGAACGTTTATCTATGCATCTGTACATTAAGAGCACAGAAGCACTCAGAATTCTAAAACAGAGCAAAGAGGTTTGATATTTCTTTACCAGGCAAGATCTTCCTTTTCAATCAGCATGTGCATATATCGCTCCAGCGAATGTTCGTTCAAGCATGCCCTTAGCCAGGCTCTTCCTCTGCCCATGTCGCTGTTGATCTGTTTGAGAGTGTTGAACCGCTGTACTTCATGTTTTGTCAGGTGCTCCCTCACAAACTGCCAGAATGCTGCACACACATGACAAAAAGGCTAAGTGTTACAGTTCATTAATCATATTAATGTGAGGGTATGGAAAATCATGCTTGCCTAATGTCTCACCTTTTTCACTTGTTGGTGTCACCGGGTTGACTCCACCACCACCCTCCAAAATGCTCTGTCGTGACTTTAGTGGACAATTTCCTGAATATCTAGCCACTGCTGTTGGTTATGTTCTCAGTATGTGAGACTGGAGGTCTGCCTTTCTTCCTTTTTGCCTGGTTTTCCAATTTTAGTTGCCATGAGGTCCGTAATTTAGATATGTGACATACGGCCAATGTATTTTAGTCTTCTCTTATTGATGTCTGCTAGTATTTTTCTGGTGGCTATCAAGTTCTTCCAAGCCACTTTCATCAGTTCTTCTATCTGCCCATTTGACACATAGCAGTCTCTGATAAAACCACATTTCTGCAGCCTCAATTCTTCTGTAATCAGCTTTTCTGAGAAACCAGGCTTCGCAGCCATAAATCATGACTGGACAGATCAAACATTTTAACATTCTGTCTAATGGCAGACATGACATTCCAGTTTTTGGCTTGACTGTGTCAAAACCTTGGTGCGAGAGTGTATCTGTGTGTGTGTGTCTCTCTGGAAAAAAAAAGTGACTCCCCACTCCCATCCTTCCTGCTTTTCCGGATGCAACTTTGGATTCATTCATGAGGAGCTGGCTACTCTGGTGTTAGAGCTGTGAGATCTTGAATTCCAGTTCAGCCTGCAACTTTAAAACTGGCCTGTCTGCTGCCCATCTTGATGCTCTGATCATTCTGGTGGTGTCAGTTTAGTTATTTCGCAGGCACCTTTCTTCTCCCCCACACCCTTCCTCCAATTCAAGGCCTTGTCAGTGCTTAGGGTTTTGCACAAGCTCAAGGCATCTGCTAGATAATCACTGATATGTGGAATTGTCTGAGTGTTATAAATCCCTCTTGAACAAACTTTGAACAAATTCAAAACAATTTGATCTTCTTTAGCCATTTACACTCATAACAAATCTGGCCTGCTGTGCTTGTACAGCTGTGGTGGCATTGGTTCATTTTGTTTACTGTTTTCTACATTTGTTCATAAGTTAAAAATTTATTTTAACAGCCTTTTTAAAAAAAAAGTGGTGAAAGGTAACAAAAACACCCAGTAGCACATTGTCTGGAGTAAACCAGCGAATATTTCGTGTAAAAATCTACACTCATGTTTACATTATTAACAAACTTTAAGAAAGCATCCTTCAGACAAAACAATCATACACTGCTAGTGTTTTGTAATTTTGCTATAAGTTAAAATTTTTGATTCCCTGCCCTTATCCACCAGCTGCAAAACTTTTAACTCCCTCACCCTATCCACCATGGCAGGAAGCTGGGGTATAGGGCAAAGCAGATAAAGGATTAGGGTTTTGTTGTGCTATCATGGCTCATAATGTAAGAAGCTTATGGATAGGTTGCAGTGGCAAAGGGTTGAGCTCTAGATGTACAGCAAATTTTCAAACTATTGCTTCTTCCGCAGATGGGCACAAATATAGTTCTCAACACAATGGAATGCACTTGTCAGGCACAAACATGGGGACCACATAATCCTCCAACATTTTAGTAAAGTCTTCTACTAATGACATGAAACAAAAAGAAAAGTTACCTGGTTCTGTTGATATGAAATAACAAAAAAACTTACCTGGTTCTGTGTCTAAATGCTTCACTTCAGAGAAGAAGTCTGTCATTTTACCCAGACCAGCCCTCTCTGTCATGTGTCTGTCAAGAAAAATGACATATTCAAATATAACATCCTGCCATCTGTTTACTAATGATTGAAGCTTTGTGTTCTTGAGAATAATAAATGGCATTAAAAAAGATACTGACGGTGTATAACTAAAAAGTGCAAACTATTACCAATTACTTGTTCCTTGTTTGACAAATCATGTCTATGCTTGGGGTGTGTGTGTGTGTGTGTGTGTGTGTGTGTGTGTGTGTGTGTGTGTGTGTGTGTGTGTGTGTGTGTGTGTGTGTGTGTGTGTGTGTGTGTGTGTATGTGTGTGTAGTGTGTGTTGTGTGTGTGTGTGTGTGTGTGTGTGTGTGTGTGTGTGTGTGTGTGTGTGCGTGCGCGCGCGGTGTGTGTATGTGCGTGTGTGCGTGTGTGTGTGTGTGTGCGTGTGTGTGTGTGTATGTGTGTATGTGTGTATGCACGCGCATGTGTGTGCGAGAGAGAAAAAGAGAAATAGAGAGACAAGGAAGAGGGGAACACACAGAGAGGAGAGAGAGAGAGAGAGAGAGAGAGAGAGAGAGAGAGAGAGAGAGAGAGAGAGAGAGAGAAGAGAGAGAGAGAGGCAGAGACAGAGAGTGAGAGACAGACACAGAGAGAGACAGACAGAGAGGGAGACAGACAGAGACAGAGACAGAGAGAGATGTTATTGTTAGTATAAGGCAGGCTTTAATTTCAATGCATTGTGCTGTTCATTTTGGTACAACAGGGGATTTCTAATTATCAATTGTTCATGATCAGGAAATAACTGATGATACATCTATTTCTAAGAAGTATCCACTTCTGAACCCCTAAATTTAACCTTCAAGCTGAGCACATATTATGTGTTAATTAGTTAGGCCCTTCACCCATCTTGCGACGTAGGCCTCAACAAGAGACTTCCATAGTCCTCTGTCTTGCTCTTTTACTTCTAGCTGTCTCGAAGTAAGGCCCATTCTCCTAGTCTTAATGTTTACTTGGAGGCCTCCTGCAGGTGTTTCCTGACCAGCGTCTTTTCCTCTTCCATAGAGGGTTCCATGTCAGGGCTTATCTGGTGATTCATAACGAAGGTTTTTGTAGTGTGCATCTAATCCACCTCCACCTCCTTCTTCCACTTTCACTTTCTGCTGGCAGTTGATGTGTCTTCTTCCACAGATCAACATTGCTGATCTTACCTGGCCGTGAATCTGGAGGATTCTTCTCAAACAGCTATCAATAAAAGTCTACACTCTGTTGAGATTACTTTGTGTCATCCTCTCTGTTTCAGCATCATACAAATGCACTGACATCTCACTGGAATTGAAAAGCTGGATATATTCACCTAGGCCAACCTCCTGTCATGTGTCCATCAACAAACACGACATATTCAAATCTAATACAATGCTTTCTGTTTACTAATGGTCGAAGCTTTGTACATATACAACGTCATTTATGTTCCTAACTCTTTGACTCCTGCACCCTATCCATCAACTTCCTGCTGGCAGCTGGTGAATAGGGTGAGGAAATCCAAGGGTTAAGTTTTTGCTTTGCTACCATGGTTGACAATGCAGGACTGGTGGACAGGGTGCAGGAGCCAAAGAGATAATATTTCCAGTACTCTCCTTCCTATTTCCATCTACACACAGCATATGATGACATACAAGGTTATAACATCCATCACTAGGAAAAGCTACCGCCAACTTGGTAGTGGGGCAACCATCATTAACCCAGTGAGTTAATGCAGGCAGCAGATACCAGATGGCCTGCAGATATGCAGGTAGCTGTGAGAGAAAAGAGTGGCAGAATGGTTCACACATTCCCACTGTAGCCTCAACTTTTCTCCTCAATTTCATCAGAAAATCACATTGAACATCTAGTCCTTCAGAAGGGGAGTTGCATCTTTGTACCTTTTGCCCTGCACATGCTAATGATCCCACAGCAATTGAAAATTGTGAAGAACAGCTGCCCTGGTATAAAACACTGGAGAGATAGGTTGGTTTCCCAGGTTCCTCAACTAGAAGGTCAATGAGCCTTTTTGCCTTTTTAATGCCTTGGTAAAAAAAAGGGGGGGGTGGGGTGGCACTGCATGTGATCCGCTCTCAAAAGAGACAGCAGCCCAAGTTTCACATGGTTAACCCATTGTGACAAAAGAAATGAATACGAATATAAATACAAATATGAATATGAACATGAATATGAATATGAACATATGAAAAAAGCCAGGCTTGCCTGGTAAAATAATCAGTCCCAGGCCAACTGGCCATGGTTACCATCAGGATGGGGTGATGCAGCACTTTGCAATGCTACACCTAAAAAATATTGAATGTGTCCTATGATACAGCCATTGGGAGGATAGGGGCCATCTTAAAAGCTCTACCCCTTGCGTTCACTGGGTAGGTCTTTTGGACATCGGATAACCACTAAAGAAAATCTACAAGGCTGAGATCTGATTACCAGGTATGCAGGCACCTTCTAACAGACCACAATACTGTGCAATATAATGCAAATGTCTTCATTGTCATAACATGACATAACATGAGAATGGCACTTACTTAATCTAGCCACTATATTCATCGCTAGACATGGCCTGACCATGCAGACAAATGGAAGAAGAAGAAGAGATACAAAAGTTATAACACTGATCATACCTGAGAGCAGTCAAGGCTTTGTTGTTTTTCTTCATCCCATGTTGTAAAACTGCTTCCCATGTGGCACAAAGGCAAGACACCCTGGAGTGCAAAACAGAATGTTTGCTATACATATATAAATTAATCTTGAACAATAATGTTTGCTACGCATATAGAAATTAACCTTAAACAGTACAATATAATTTCATATTCATATTTACAATAATTCTTCAATTTTCCTGAAATGTCTATTGTGTTCAAAGGGGCAGGATGAGGAAAAAAAGGGCAGTATGAGATATCTGACTTCATTTCAAGGAAAGACCATCCAATCAGCATGAGGAAAAGAGGGCAGTAGGAGATATCTGACTTCATTTCAAGGAAAGACCATCCAATCAGCAGACATACAGACAGACAGTTTCAGTTTCCCCAGATGACATCTCCGTGATTAGAATGAATTCCATATGCACTGACACCACTGGTGCCACATAATGGAGAAGCTCCAAAATAATCATGACACAAGCCAGGCCCTGAGGTCCTACCTAGTGTATGGAAATCAGAAAGACAGTAAGAAACACGGACTGACAGAGAGACAGACCGACAAGACACTCACAGGTAGACAGCTCAACAAACAGTCTGACCCATCATCACAGAGAAAGGCAGGCAGAGAGATAGAGAGACACGCACAGAGACTGAGAGAGAAAGAAAGAGAGAGAAAGAAAGACAGAGAGAGAGAGGGAGACAGAGAGACAAAGACAGAGGCAGAGAAAGAGAAGGAGAAAGAGAGATGGGGAAGTAGAGGGAGGGGGCGGAGAGAGAGAGAGAGAGAGAGAGAGAGAGAGACAGAGAGAGAGAGAGAGACAGAGACAGAGAGAAACAGACAAACAAACAAACACACAACAGCCTAACTCACATCCAAACTGAGCTGTTTTTTTCATTTATCTTAAAAAACGAAACAAAGCAAAGAAAACCCAAAAACAAAAACAAAACAAAAAGAAACAACCTTCTGGTTTTGAAGCATTCTGACTTTTCCTGGAAATGTGTATATATGTATACATGCATGCTGTTTTGCCCACACTGTGTGGGCAGTACACTTCTGTGTTTTTAAGTGTTGTTTTTAAGTGTCCATAACTCAGCCACTGGTATGACTTACAGGATATTTAATGTTCATATTTGATATTCTGCATACATATTCATACAAAGGGGATTTCAGGCACTGCCAAGTCAGCAAACTTGTTAACCTGGGAGATCAGAAACGTTTCCACCCTTTACCCCACAGGGAGCGGTGTCTAGATGGACTGAACCTAGGACCTTTCTATTAGAAATATGACATTTACCCAGTTGACTAACACGCCCATTGTGACCAATTTAAAATTGTAAGTGATGAACAGAAAGATAAAATTACAACCTGAAAGAAAAAAAAATCATGTGGATGACAAGTTTATCTGTTATGAAACTGATATCAGTGATAAACCAGTACCTGCTATCTGAATCGGTTGCAAGCTCAGAGCGTCCACCAAAGCGAACTTGACACTGAAAACATAATTAGGGGATGATACGAATACATGTATGTTTGACATATTCAACAACAACAACAACAACAACAACAACAGCAACAACAACAACAGCAACAACAAAATGCAAACAAAACTACAACAAAATATAACAACGGTAACAGCAATAACAATCAAAAACAATATTAATAAAACATAACATTAACAATAACAGTAACAGCAACAGCTGCAGAAGCAGCAAGCAAAAGAACAAGAACAACAAGACAACCATAGTGATCACCATCATCTTTACAGTTTTGAGAACATTTTCATTTGTCTTTCCTCTCCTTGACAGTCATTGATTAAACATCAGCATGCTTAATATCATGGTAAAGTATGTTTTTTATGATAATGATAATGATAATGATGTAATAATTGTAATTATGATGATGTAGACAACAACAAGATAATAATAATAATAATGACAACAAAAACAACAACAAGAACAAGAACAACAACAACAACAATGATGATGACGATGATGATGATGATGATGATAATACAGTGCTTTTTTCAAAGCTCAATAGCAGTCATATTACACATAATCAGATTTTTTAGTGAGTATGGAGAACTTAAGGTACCTGAAACTACTACTACTACTTTTACTACTACTACCACCACAATATAATAAGTACTAATAATGATACTACTACTACTACTATTACTTCTACCAATGATAATGATAATGATGATGATGATAAATCCTTGAACAGCGCTTTTCTCAAGATTCAATAGTACTCACATTAAACATAATCAGACCTTTTTACTAGTGACTATGGAGAACTCAAGGTACCTCAAACTACTACTACTACTACTACAACTACAACAACTACTATGACTACTACACCACTAATAATGATACTACTACTACTCTTCAATGATGATGGTAATGATGATGATGATGATAATAATCAGTTAATAACAGAAACACAAATGTAGAATTTATCAAAAACTGACCACTTGCTACATTCATAATCACAGCTTATCTACTTTCATTGATGAAACATACTAGTTTATCTTCTTTCAAGAATGTCGATAACGATAATATGCTATGAAGTATGATCAGGGATAGGATAGATTACATGACTGAAAATGTGCACACACCCCTTTTGACATTTAAAAAAAGCCCTCTCTATTTCTACAAATGTACAATTTTGCTCTGTGTGTGTACACACATACATGCGCTTACTAATTTAGTGTCCTCTTAGTTTTAATTTATATCTTTAGAAATAACATTTGTAACACTGATATGGCTGTAAAACATAAATTATCTTTTAACAGTTCTAACCTGTTTTACAGCATCCAAAGCCTTGTCAGTAGACTCTGTCGTTCATTCTGTCTGGAGTCTTCTGCTTGAAAAAAAAAACAACAACAACAGAAAATATTGCATACATGAAATGTTTTAATTAATGCGCCAGTATCATGAGACACGATGAGTATGTGATAATGACACAATTTAAAAAATGTATTCAGATGTAAAATCCATGGTGTTTGTGTATCATTGTATGTCTGTATGTGTAAATCTGTATCTGTTGTTACACTTAATATTTTGTGCAAATCTGTTCTTCAACATTTTTTTCTTTTTGTTGGGTGGCGCTATGATTGATAATACAACAACAGAGCTACCACGCTTACAAAGAATCAATGTTAATATTTAAAAATGAACTATAATAAAATAAACATATCAAAATAATGCAAATGAGAATATTACGGGAGGAAGGAGAGGAGGGAGGGAGAGAGAGGGATGGTGAGAGAGAGAAAGAGAGAGAGAGAGAGAAACAAGAGAGAGAGGGAAACAAGAGAGAGAGAGAGAGAGCCAGAGAGAGAAACAAAAGAGAGACTCAGAGAGACAGAGACAGAGGCAGAGAGAGAGAACACACGAGAGAGAGAGAGAGAGAGAGAGAGACAGACACACTGAGACAAGGAGAGAGAGAATATGACAATTGATATAAATACGGTATTTCAAAATACATTAATCATTTAATACAAGTTCAATATATCATAACACCATACAAATCTGATAATAACTAATAGTTAATACAGTATACAGACAATGAAATAAAACAATAGGACTAATGCAAACAATTAAAAGCACAAATGAGATTTCTTCATTATTTGCAATGTACAACCAGGAAAAACATTTCGTCAGCTCATGCTAATAACAAAATACAGAAGACTGACAGGTCTAAAGAAGTTAGATGGTGTGTGTGTGTGTGTGTGTGTGTGTGTGTGTGTGTGTGTGTGTGTGTGTGTGTGTGTGTGTGAGTGTGTGTGTGTGTGTGTGTGTGTGTGTGTGTGTGTGTGTGTGTGTGTGTGTGTGTGTGTGTGTGTGTGTTGTGTTTGTGTTTGTGTTGTGTTGTGTGTGTGTGTGTGTGTGTGTGTGTGTGTGTGTGTGTGTGTGTGTGTGTGTGTGTGTGTGTGTGTGTGTACGTGAGTGCATACATGTGCATGCGCATGGGTGCATGCGTGTGTGTGTATTTGTGTGTACATGTGTGTGAATGCGTGTGTGTGTGTGTGCATATGTGTGTGTGCATGCATGCATGTACATGTGTGTATGTGATGCATATTTGTAAAAGTATAGATGAGCACATTTGTCAAGTGGGTAAATATCAGACTTCAGGCAGGAAGGCCCTGGGTTCGATCCGTCTATGCTACACACCTTCGCCTGGTGTGTGATGGGTGGAGATTTTTCTGATCTCCCTGGTCAACATCTGTGCAGACCTACCAGTTCCTAAACACCTTTTGTGCATAAACTAACATCAAATGTGCACATTAAAGGTCATGTAAGTCATGTCAGTGGCTGACTTATTGATGTAAACATGAAAACAACTGGCATCCAATAAAAGACACAATCATTATTTTGCAATATCAAAGTAGCCAGTTTGCCTATCAGTTTGAGTTCTCCTTGCTCCTCTAAATTATCCGATTATGTGTAATGCGCAGTCTGTCCAAATGAGTTTGGAGAACAGTAATGTATGTACACGAGTATATAATTTAAATAATAATAATACACATGTACACATAAAATTCATCATGCATGTGTATGTGATTGTGTAAAAACTCATAACAGTTACCAGTGTTTGAACATAAATGTGTACGTATTTCTGTATATATCAGTATGTGTGTGTGTGTTTGTGTGTTTGTGTGTGTGTGTGTGTGTGTGTGTGTGTGTGTGTGTGTGTGTGTGTTGTTTTGTGTGTGTGTGTGTGTGCATGTATGCGTGTGTGTGTGTGAAAAGAGAGAGAGAGAGAGAGAGAGAGAGAGAGAGAGGGGAGAGGAGAGGAGAGAGAGAGATTTTGCGAGAGGGAATGAGAGTGAGAGACAGATAGATGGATTGGGGGGGGGGGGGAGAGAGAGAGAGCCAGCCAGCCAGCCAGAGACAGACAGACAGATGGAGACAGACAGACAGACAGAGACAGAGAGAGACAGAGAGAGATAGAGAGAATTAAATTTTAAGAATGTCCTGTTGTATGTCACTTTCCATTAGCAATAGATCTATTTATGACTACAATGCTTAGGCCAAAATTATGAGAAGAATAAAAAGTAGCCTCGCAAAAATAAAAATTTTTTCACTTAAGTTTTTCTGGACTGCTAATTGTCCCTTAATTCTTACTAGATCTTATAAGTTACCAGTACAGTAATAAGTTTCAGTTTTAGTTTCTCTAGATAGCCTCTAGAGCTGTGTTTGGAGTAAACTCCATTATGCACCACTGCCACTTATACCAAGTAGACCTTCAATGTAAAAATCTGTAAGGTGGCACACATGTGGGTTGAACCCATGACCCATGTGCTTTCACTATCACTATCAGTATGATGCTCTAACCAACTGAGCTAACAGGAAACAAACCCCTTCCATACCCATACACAAATCATTGTGGCTTGCTTGAGGTTTGAACCTTGAACCAATGCTCCCTGGATCAGTGGATGATCCCTGTGCACTCATTAATTGTGCAAATGGTGTCACAAAAAAAAAAAAAGAAAAAAAAAGAGAGGGCGGGAGGGGGACTCTGCTACAGGTTGAATCCCATGGGGATCTCAAACGTATGAGGAAAAAGTGATAACAGCGTGATAAACACTACACTACCGAACCTCTAGCTAGCTAGCAAGTATCATAGCTCCACAGTGTTACGAAAGCCTTGTTAAGTTGTTAAATAAAGTAGTAACTTAGGAACTAAGGAAGTACACCATCAAAATGAATTTTTAAAAATCCGACTGCATACAGAAAGAAATCAGATAACAAACCAACATGAAAATATTCATACCATTCATTGTTGCTTGTACAACCAGGACACATCAGGTGTAAACTGCCCAATCGTATTTTACATGATACACAAGCATAATTTTCATTTGTTTACATCTTGTGGACAGCAGACGTCAAGACGAGAAACACCTCTTTGTCACATGATTTCAACTTCCTGTTTCCGCAAAACTAGAGTCTCTTCCCTTGGAATCGACGGTAAGCGAACACACGACTGTTAACGTTAGCGAATAAAATCCAGTAAAATCAATGTAATCTATTACAAAATCTTCTTATAAATGTGACCGATTGATACTTTAAAGTATAGTGAACATTTTACAAATAATTTTGTTTTGATTTCAGGTCATCATGGGGCGTCGACCAGCAAGATGGTACGTGTGCATTTTTGTGTTCATTTCTTATTGAGTCGGATCGTCCGATTTGAAACATGAAACATAAGGGCAATATTTTTGACAGTGTTTCTAGGTTACAAAGTTCAAATACCTCATCTTTCTCCCTTCAGGCCAATATTTCTAACCGTTTTTTTAAGGGCTTACAAAGCTAATTGTCATATTACTAGGGTTCTTGACGCTTTCGACAGTTTCGTTGGGACCATTTTGACTACGACTTCGAATTGAAGCCGGGCACATGCTCCATGCTGCCGTCCTTCAGTTTTTGTGTGGGAAATAGGCCTAATCGAATCTAGTCAAGTTTTTAGAGACTGGGTGTCAGTGTGTCTGACACGTGAAATTTAAAGCCAGAGATGCGATTATTTTCAGCCAACATGGACAGTAGCCTCATGAGCACGTGTGCATTGAAAATAAAAATGCCCAGTCATCCAGTGCAGTCTAGGCCCTAAACATGAATAATAATGACTTCCAATAGTTCAAAACAACTAGGACTGAAGCAGTTCTTGCCCTCTTGTGATCAAGACACAGTATAAGTATCGACATATGATGAATTGATTAGGCCTAGGCCCTATAGAACAATTTAACAGCATAATTGATAATACCACAGACAGCAGGTGGCCAAATGGTCATAATGATGAAATTTAATCATAGTGGAAAAACATCTAACCTGCTTGAGAGAAACCAGAGCCACTATTTTCGTGAGACTAATGGATCAGAAGTAAGCGAGAGAGAGAGAGACCATTAGTAGGCCTATATAATCCAGATTACCACAGCATGCTGGTTTTGTGCAGAATAACCAAACTAAAAAGTTGCAGTTCTAATATCCAGAATAAAAGGAATCACAGTAGGATTGATTGTCTCAACAGACCCACAAAATAGGATTTCACCGAAGATTGATTGGTAGTCAGTTAATTCTTTACCTTAGAAGTTAGATGACTTGTGATATTGCCCATTAATGTAAAGCCATAGGCCTAAAGACCAAGTAGTATGGATGATGAACATAGGAAATATAGGCCTAAATTGAACTAATATTGCATATTAATTATTATATGTCTGTTAGAGGGTCAATTACTCAAAGGTCTGCCTTGGAAAACTCCAGGAGAAGCCATCAAAATGAACTGAACCTGTGCTGGGATATTTTGTATCAGTTGACAAATCATTCTGCATAATCAGATTTCATAAGTAGTAATAATTAATGACTGGGCTTTTTATATATCTCTCATGTGGTGTTTCTTTCAATTTAAGTTAAATTGATAGCAGACAGGCTCTCATGAGTCATGACCTGGATGCAGCCCGTCCATCTTAATAGTTAAAGCGTCAAGAAGTTAAGGCCAAAATGCTTGCTTGTTGAGGGTTTCTCCTCTGAGATCTTCTACTGCCTGGCTGTCCTCCGAGTAATTTGTTACATGTGTGCATAGTAAGATTGATTGTGCACAGTCAAGAAAAGCACTTCTTTACTTTGACAAAAGTTGATTTGATTGCACGTTTACTTTCTCATGATTGCATATTTACCTTTTCATGTGGCACTTTTTACAGACGGTGTGATACAGGCAAAGTTATGCATGTACTCGTATTTTTGATTCAATTTGAAGAAAGCATAGAGACAGTCGTATTATTGCATGCATAAGGATTGTATAGTTACATTCTCATGTGGCATTTTTAACTGACGGTATTATACAGGCAAAGTTATGCATGTACTTGTATTGTTGATTCAGTTGGAATAATGCGTAGAGACACTCAGGCAGTCATATTGTATGCATAATGACAGTTGCATTGTTGATTCATTCACCTTTAAAAATTGTTCAAGGAAAAGTTTCATAGGACTTTCATTCTTTAGAATTTTTTATGTCTAGTTTATATAAGTCAAATGTACCTGATGTGTGTGTGTTGAGTGTGTGCATGCTTGTAGCATTTTCACTTAGTTTATGGTAAAATGTCACGCTTCCTGGAAATCTGGTAAGCTACTTCTAACATGCGTGGCTGGCTATCTCGTGTCGTCCGTGGAGAAATACAAGCCCAGCAGTCATTTTCAATTTTTCCCCCTTTTGTTTTTGGATGATCATTAACAGAATTGTCCAGGTGTTATTTCTTATGAATTAGGCCTAGATGTGAGAAGCACAGTTTTGGGAAAAGTTGAAATTTGATGAAATAGATTTTGAAATGCTAGTGTTTGTGTCAAACAATCTGCAGTGCTAAATGTTGCAATCGGTTTTGTATTATACAGACTTTTTAGAACTAGGTTTATGACAGTACTAGTATTCATGTTCCCAGATGTAAAATAATGAACTGTTGGCCAGCATTCTTTTGCTGTTTCTGGAACATCTGCATGGAATAAACGTCCATTCTCCCTTCGCCTATCACCTATATTTTCTGTTTTAAACCCACCTCTTTCCCAACAGTGAATTCTGCAACTGCCCCTTCAGTCTTCCATCGGTTTGTGTGTGTGTGTGTTGTTTTTGCTTGTTGTGGTCTGCATTGATCGCATGCATTATATGTCTGGTGCATGGGTGCACCTTGATATGGATTGTCAAGATTTGAGGCCACATACTGTTGTTATTATTGCTATTATTGTTATTATTATTATTATTATTATTGATACAACTTACTAAAGATGAGAACTGCTCTCAGATTTTGTATAGAGTATTTTCTGAGTGATTGGTTTTATTGTTTCAGTTACAGATATTGTAAAAACAAGCCATATCCGAAGTCACGGTTCTGCCGTGGTGTACCAGGTATGTTCTTGTATTCTTTTTCTTAAATCTGTCTTATGTAACCATCATACTTATGTAACCATCACAAGTGACAGTACTATGAAGAAAATAACCTGCAAGAGTTGTCACTGATTGGTTGCTGCTGTGATGTTGTGCAGTGAAATGTGGCACAGGGAATCAATAAGCCCTCTGTCCAAAATTAATAATAATGTAGCAATGCCGTGCGAACCGAAACGCGACGTCAAATTTGTGGTACCAAAAACTGGGGAAAACCGGGGCCGGCCGCAAAACTGGGGGGGGGTCTTCGGTTCAATCAAGTATTACTGCCTCTTTAATCGGTGTTTCATTCTTATTTTTTGTCTTATGTGAATAAGAAATGAATAAAGATTTGAATGATTGCCTTTTTATATACTTAGAGCGAAAATGGAATTAGTTATTTGATGAAAAAGTCGAAAATCCGCGCTTCGGGCGCAATCGCGGATATGGTATGCGTTTAGAATCGAAGTTTGTTCGGGATGCTTCACTATTTCGGTCGGTACGGCTATATTTGTGAACCAATCAGATTGTAATTTTGCAGCCAATGAGAATTAATGTAACAGAATGATATATCCCGACGACACCTGTGTGTGCCTGTTTCGAACAGAGATCGACGCTTCCAAAGTTTTGCTTTTTTTCATCGGAAAAGTTTGCAGGCAAGTCGCCATTTTTGGAACTTGTCGTCGGCGGGATTCGATTTTACATGCTTTTTTCTATATGCATGTGTAATATGAAATCAATTTGATTTAAAATACGGCCGTACGCCAACTTTTTACATGAGGATCTGTACCAGATCAACGTCGGAATGTGCCGACGCCAGTAGCCTGAGTAGGCCTACAACGCGAAACAGAACGCTGTGCAAGTTTCAGCTCGGCAAGTTTTGCGCTGTCAAAGACTAGATCTAGATCTAGCAATCAACAGATCAAGTTCTGTTTTATCTGTAACATTGTATTTTTCAAGAAAAGGACTACTGCGTTTGAACTCGATTCGGAGTTGTTAGCCGAAGCTTGATTTGTCAACCATTTCCTTCCCGAGGTCATGCTAATTCGCATGTCGCTGTGTAGACTTGCTCACCCCATGACGGGCGAGCTTACTACTAAAAATGCTATGTGATCGACGGGCTTCGCGGGGCCGTGGAAAATGGGTTTGCCCAAATAGAGGGGTAACCCGCCTCCTCCAACTCTCTCTCTCTCTCTCTCACTCAAATTTTAAATGAATGAATAAACAGATCTAAATAATTTTTTTTTCAAATCAACAAACAATTCTGTGCAAGTCAATGTACTTTCCTTGACATGAATCTCTCTCTCTCTCTCTCTCTCTCTCTCTCTCTCTTCAGAGAACAAAATATGAATAAATAACAAAAAATGAATAAATAAGTAAATAGGCCCCAGTACATTCATATCCAAGTCATTGTTAACAGGCATGATCCTCTCTCTTTCTCTCTCTCTGACAACACACACACACTAATACACACAGATTTAGAATGTCACAAAACAAAATCTTCTGTTCATTGTTTATTGTTATAATATTCTTTATTTAGGTTTTAAAACTGAATAGAAGGCTGTGAGTTGTATTATTTGTAAAGTAGACCACCCATTAGCTTACGTAGTTGTTTCAATTTGTAGTCAGTATCTGGAAAGGATATGCCTATTGTCATTAATTTGTTTTAACGGGAAGATTGCATCTTATTTAGTAGTAGCCTATTATTGATTCGTATTAAAGGGCAAGAGTACACTGGAAACACATAGCAGGATTGCTCTGCTTTGATGGATTTTTACCAGTAATATGCTAAAAATCAAAGTCGCGAGTTTAGGCTTAATGTTAAAGTAATATTGATGTGGAGACTATGCATTATGGTTTCCTTTCCTTTCCAGTCTCTCAATGAATAGTATATATTATTAGGTAGGTCCACCCCAAAAATTCAAAATTTTTGTTTGTTCACATAAAGAGAAAAACTTAATAGCATTTGAAAGACAACACAACACTGAATATCTCTGCCAAATTTTATCTTCCTATCAATGATAGTTCAAGAGTTATGAGCATTTAAAAATGCAAGAAAATGGCACAATTTAGCGATTTTAACGAAACACCATTTTTCTGGCTTGATAAATGGAGAATGAATACACAGACACAGCTGAAAATGATAAAACCAAAACTATATACTACTTACTGTAAGAATAATTTTTTCCAGGGGTAGGCAAGCCATAGTTTTTCATCCAGATCACTTCAAAAATGAGGAAAAACACATTTCTCGCAGGCGGAAAAAGATGACATGAGAGAGAAATAACACCAAATAGTAAACAAGCCATATCTCAACAACTACTGATGCTACAGACTAATTTCAAGTACCCTTTTGCTCAGAATAAAGAGTAGAACTTGAATTTCACATCCACAGGCTTCAAAAGAAGTTCTAAAGTAGTCAAAACTATCCTGAAACACAACCAGTTTTTACATATGGAAATCATGGCAAGTAATGTTCGCAAATGGCTCATACAGTACACCTAAGCCCCAAGCTTGAAATACACCACAGAAAAAACTTAACAGTAGCTTGAAATACACCACAGAAAAAAACTAACAGTGTTTTCTAGTGTATTTGGACCAGGAGAGCTGCAGCTTCTTCCAGTCATCGCTGGTCAGACACCACGTCCGGCCTACAGATTTCATATGGAAATCACTGAAAAAAATGTACCGTGAGCTCAGGTTATTTTCAATGTCACCAGACTCAGGCCACTTAAATACATTTGCAGAACCTCTCTGACTGAGGAAAGTCACTGCAGCTGTATTTCCGTCTTTGATGCTTAGCACTTGGCCAATGTAGTAGCAAGGCTCTCCTCGCTCATCACTGTAAAACGCAGCAACAGTCTGTCCAGGCCCATTGAACTTGAAGTCCATGCCATCCTGTTGCTCTTCCTCGTCTTCTTCGTCCTGATGCTCTTCCACAAGTGCTTCATCCTGTTCTTCTTCATCCTGATCTTGTCCTTCATTCTGATCTTGTCCTTCTTCTTCCTCCTCTTCAGACTCGTATTGTTGTCTTGGTTGGCGATGTCGCTGGAGGGCCGCCATAAACTCTACATCCCCCTGGGACCTCACTTGCTCTCCTAGGTCAGACAAGAGACTGTCAACAAGATCTTGGAGCTTGCCCGTTACCTTTAAATGCTTGGCCACAAAGAATTCCTTCCGATACCGGATTTGGGTTCTTTTCCTTCAACACCAGCAGCTGCAGGAGAAACCTGTTGTTGAACTGGATCTCGGGCAATTTGGGTGGTCTACCCGGCCCTTTCTGGTCAAAACGAGCTAGCAACGCTGTCAGCTGGTCATCATCTGATAAAAACATCAAACTTGCGCTTAGAATCGAGAAGAAAACACGTTAAAGAAAGCGAAACTACACAATCTAGGAAACCGGAAGTGAAGAGTTGTCTTTCCATAACAACTTTCGCGATCTCATTGCCGAAGAATAAATCTCAAGATCATAATAAAAAAACAAACATCGAGCCAATATAAAAAATAATTGAGTCTTTGAAACACATTTCTTTCAATCCATTTCATCAACAGTACAAAATACGTTGAGATATTTCAGTATTTTCCAGCCAACTCAAGTCACTCAACACAAAGTTCGCTTTCTTAGCGCTACTCGTATGCAGGTGCCCTAGAAACATTCATTTCATTCATTTCCTCTCAAGAAACAAAAGCGAAAAGTTTGCAAAGGCAGCGTAAACATATAAAATTATTTAAATATGATATTTACTTACCGACTAATTGGCGAATTCTCGAATCACAAGACGATAATCCAGGCGAAGAGCAGCGCTCGCTCAGGCTGCCTGACGCAGCCGCCATCATGCACTCGAGAGCGGCACTCGGCTTCGATTCACATTGTTCCAAACAAAAGCGCGTCAAAGTGCAGTCGTCTGCGATTTCAACAGTGCACTTATTAAAAACTTCAAAGTCTAAGCTTCAATTTGATATAAAAATTGAAGCATCTTGATAAACAGTTCCGAAGATATCGGCTCTCAGAAAAGTTCCTTGTTTTCAACTCGCGATATCAAATGGTTCTTACAAGGCTGTCTGCACAATAAATAGACCAATGGAATCGCTGGAAATTGGAGTTTCCAAGGACGCTAGTTCTAAAAATAGACACAGCAACACTGCGAAGCGATCGCCGTGTTTCTGACCACACTCGTTTTGAACGCGCTGACGCAGTGTTAGTCATGGCGGCTCGGGTCGGAGCAAAGACAACAGCACCCGCATTGTTTAACCATGAAGCGCTTCAAAGTTTTATATTTTATTGTAAAACAAACAACACAGTGTTGTAGAGCAGAAAACAAGCTTTATTTCAGTATATTTTTTAAACCATTTACTCAACATTTTAAGCAATATAAAGAGGATCAAAAATACACTCAAAATGCTCACAGCAAGCCGATGCTGACTGCTGCCACTGCAGAAGCGGACCTATCTAATATTATGCAGAAATTCATATATTTCTCTATTGTAGGACTAGGAGTTAAGTGACCTGTTCCTGAATGGCGAGTGGTCCCATATCCTCCCAGAAGTTTTCTTTGGACGCTGGCTGTGCTAAGTGTTCGGGGACTTGACTCATCCACAGTCAGTCAGTCAGTTTTCTAAACACTGATGAATAAAATAAAAATCAAATGTACTGTGCAAATATCTTGTCTGATATGTTTTCCTCTGTGTGTGTGTATGTATATGTGTATGTGTGTGTGTTTAGTTTTTAGTAGAATATTGATCAGATGATATTTTTGGATAGCCTGCAGCATAAAAGCATGCAGTAATTTTTAATATTTCAACTATTTAAGTGATTCCAGAAGTCATTGATTCTCAGATTTCCTTTTATATGTACAGAAATTGATGAAATATTACAAATTATTCATAAGACTACTGAAGTAGCGAGTCGTGACTTTTTTGGTTTAATTTGCAGTAATAAGACACTTGAACGATGAGCAAAATGATTTTTTATCTATCTCATGAAATGATTATATATCCTTGTTTTGTTTCTAGCTTCATTTTTGTCTGTTATTAATACAATATGGGCAATTATTAATGAAAAACAGATAAAAACATGCCAAATATCACATGTTTCCTGTAATAAGACAAAAATGGCTCGTCGCAGAGTTACGATAATGGTTTCATTCAATTCGGCATACAAAAATACATCAACAATCAAAATTTTATGACATTTGGTCCTGTCTGTCTCTCACAATTACAAAATGAATGTCATTTCCAAAGACGTGGTACCAAAATTTAAGAAATTTTTGACGCTTCAAATTCGAATATCTCGTGAACTAATAGTCCGATCTGAAAAATTTAAACTGCTTTTTACTCAGAACAACAGTATCTTCAAAACCATATAAATCTTTTAACTCAAAACCCAATTTCAATTTTTCATGCGGCATTGCTAAATAATGCTATGCTTTAATTCTCCATCAATGTAAGTGGTCTACTTGTGATTATTGATACTGCGATTAAATTTTATGAAAGTGTGTGTGTGTAGACTGCACGCATAGGCTACATTGTAATCTTTATTTGATCAGACAAACAGCATGCACACTTGCACTGTGATGTACTTTGTCAGTGTCTTTTACAGTTGACTCAGTTGAGTGTTTTCAATAAGAAAAAATGGAAAGGAAAAGCAGAGGAGTTGTTTCTTCCAGTTGTATATTCATGTGCGCGCACACACACGCATGCACGCGCGCACGCACACACACACACACACACACACACCACACACACACACACACACACACACACACACACACACACACACACACACACACACACACACACACACAACACACACAGATACACACACACACACACAACACACAACACACACACGATAAACACCACACACACACACACACACACACACACACACACACACACACACACACACACACACACACACATATACACACACACACACACACACACACAACACACACACACACACACACACACACACACACACACACACACACACACACACACACCTCTCTCTCAAATGCATTGAAGTTAAGACTTTAAAGCAGAAAAGCTTACGTTTTGAACACACACACACATAAACCACAAATGCATTGAAGTTTTTAGACCTTAACGCATAGAAGCTTACTTCTGAGCACTAGCATGTTTAACATCTGCATGTGAAGGATGTCTGTGTATTTTTTGGAATAAGAAAATTTTGAGCTTTAAGTATTTTTTCTTAAATTGAAACATGAATGAATGAAACCTTAATTGATTACAGGTATCTTATTCAGTAGTGATAGCCATATAACTTGATAGGTATATTCATATGAAGACAAAGTGTTGAATATTTTTCACACATTTTAGAAGTAACATAGTAACTTTAATTCTGAAAAAAACATAACGTGTATTGATTGGTCCGGTACGGTTTACGTTTTTTCTTGTTTCAGATCCAAAGATTCGTATCTTTGATTTGGGACGCAAGAAAGCCCGCGTGGATGATTTCCCTCTGTGTATCCACCTGATTTCTGATGAGTATGAGCAGCTGTCATCGGAGGCTTTGGAAGCAGGACGCATTTGCGCCAACAAGTACCTTGTGAAACACTGTGGCAAGGACTCTTTCCACCTTCGCGTGCGCTTACACCCCTTCCACATCAACCGCATCAACAAGATGTTGTCGTGTGCTGGAGCTGATAGGTGAGTGGTAGCCTACATTTTTGCTGTCAGAACCCATCACCATCCTTTCTTTCACTGAGCTTATGGGTCAAACGAAAGAAAGAAGAAAGGTATTGAAACTGAAGAGGGTGTAGTGAAGGTAGACCAGTATTTAGAATTATGGGTATTAATGTTATATATACTGATTACGTATGTGAATGTATGTGTACACATGGGAGTATCATGTCATTTTTATGATTGATTTTATTGATTGATGAGCAAGTGTGAATAGAGAGACTGTCACCAAAGAAAATTCCTTGTTCTTTGAGTTTGGCCATAAAAGTATCTTGAATAGCTAGTAAAACAATGGAATTTGTCAGCACCATGAATACTACTAATAATCAGGTATTTTTTGAAAATTTTGCCCGTAGAAATCTTGTCGTGACACTGTGCCAAGTTATCCCAAGTTGTGGCACTTGGAAATAACTGCACCCGTGATATTGGTGTGTTACAGGCTCCAGACTGGTATGCGTGGTGCGTATGGCAAACCTCAAGGTACCGTGGCCCGTGTGCGCATCGGACAGCCCATCATGTCCGTGCGCGCTCGTGAGCAGCATGAGGCTTCCATCATCGAGGCTCTGCGTCGTGCCAAGTTCAAGTACCCTGGTCGTCAGAAGGTGAGATTTGTCGAAAGGGTGTTGGCTGAGAATAGGGCAAAACTTTGCTGTGAAAAAGTAAATTTGACATCAAACCAAACTGTTTCCTGAAATGGTCATAGAAACTAAATGTTTAATGTTTCATGGGAAACGGGCTTTCTGGAAATTCATCGAGCAAATGATGTTAAAATCGTATTATTGCTATGAATATTATTTTAAACACAATAGCTATAACAGCTACGACAAATTGTAGGCTACATGGAGTAATAATACAATAGGCTCTGTTGAACATTTCCTGTGGAACTGTTACTGCATCCACATCGTTTTGGAAATTAATAGAACAATTAAATCAATGCGAAATGTGAAAACACTTTTAACATCAAAATTACATGAAACCTTGTATTTTTTTATATTGATCAAAATGTAAAGATAGAATATATGGTCTTGTAATAATCCTTGCAAAATCATTTATCTGTAAATACAAATTTGACGTGTTCCAAAATGCCTACTTTCCAAAGACTACTAAATATGAGATTGAAAATTAAGCAATATGTCAAAATACACTGTATGTGTTCGTCTTTAATGCTTAATGGAACAACTATATACCAATGTTTTCTCAATAGAAAAACAAATTCATCTTCATGACATAAGTAAATCTTGATCTGCATAAATATTGTTATAACTGTTTTGTATGTTGTATTTTGTTCATATGTCAACATCTTTTTCTTATGTGTTTCAATTGAAATCATTTTCTGTTACTGCTGTTGCATGTTGATGTCTTGTTTATTGTAAAACAAAAAGAAATGATAATTTGAAAAAGTTTAAAAAAGAAACCCAGGGGATTTGCTTTTTTTTTTCTTGTTTTTGATAGAGCCATGGACTCAGGATTTGGTATCTGAAGTTCAGTCCCAGCCCACAGCATTAAAAATTGGCCTAGTCACTGCTCATAGTAATGTTTCTGTCATTCTCGTGTTGTCAACTTAGTGTGTCATGCATCCGTATTCCTCCTCCCCATTTCAAGACCATGCCAGGCATGGGGTTTTGTGCAGGCGCGAAGTGTCTGCCAGATAATTGGTGGAGATTTTAAGGGAGTGCATGTGGAATAGAATCCTTGAAAAAAGTTTATTATTATATTGTGGAGTTCTGATTGTTTTGAAAGTGCTTTCATTTTAAAAGGCTTGGTTTATGTTGTTCACTCATACCAAACGTGACACTGGCATCAGTCAAATAATGTTTGATGAAATGAAGTACAAAATCTATGATATTGCTTCGTAGGGAAGAGTTCTGAATTTTCTGTGTGCATGAGATGGGAGAGAAAACACTGGCAAATATACAGTGAGAAAGAGTCACAGATGCTGAAAGCTATTGCATTGTTGTAACGGTCCCCAGTGAGTGTGGTAGGCCTGTTGGGTGCTTAGTGATTAGAATGTTTTTGATGATTCATGGCAAAATATGATGCACTAAAATTTGCTGTGCTTTGTAAAACGAAACTGTTATGTTGTTGAAATAACTCACCAGAACAGTTCAGATGATAGTGATGTGATTGTCAAAGTGTCAGAAAACAGGATAATGGTAATGATATTGTGTAAAAGGGTGATTTGTAATAAATATGTAGAAAGTGAGTTGTGATTAAAGATATGGTATGAGTTGACTAAAGCTTTGATGCATTTGTTACAGATCGTGGTGTCCAAGAAGTGGGGCTTCACCAAGTGGACCCGTGATGACTTTGAGCGCATGCGTGCTGAAGGCCACCTGATTCCTGATGGTGTTGGTGCTCAGTACAAGCCTAACAAGGGTCCCCTGGACGCCTGGAAACACCGCGTTGTTCTCGCTCATCAGTGAACACAGTCACAGCTGTTCTAGATACTGCATCACAAGAGAGAAATAAATGCTGGTCAGCCAAACTGGTCTCCTGTGTATGTATGTGTGTAAGAGTGTTGTGTGTGTGTGTGTGTGTGTGGTTTGATAAATATGTACCGCATCTCACAAAAGGGCTTCATGAAAGCATAAATGACAAGAGTTGCGTATACTTAAACCATTGATATTGATGAAAGAAGAACTAAAAGACGCACAGTATTCAAATGATTGCATATACAGACCCCTAATATTGACAAGAGAACTAAACTACAAGACATAACATTAAATTAAAATATTAAAAAAAAATGCAATGAAATATTTACTTCCATGTGTTAAGATGATCATACCATTTTAACATAGAATTGTTACAATGAATTGCAATGTGTGTGTACATCTGTGTGATGGGTATGTGCATGTTGTGTGAAAGCTTCTGTATGTATGTGTGTGCACTTGCAAGTTCAGAAATGTAGGCCAATGTTTGTTCCATAGCAGGAAAGAATGTTAGTATCATTTGACCATCTTGATGGTTTTTTTTATGATTTCTTTACTTTTAACTGCCAATGTTGTAAAAAGCTACCATTAGATATATTCAGTTTTTGGCTATTGTGTGTGCACAATACACCAGAAACACAAATGGCTGAGAATTTTTTGTTGCAAGTTTATTCTTGGTCTCATCAATGGAAATAACAGAGTGGTATATTTTTATTTCAACTTGTGTATTTTAGTTCAAGAAGATCTTTATGTGAAATCGTTCTTGTGTGTTCATGATAATCGATTGACAACATTTTCTTTGAAGGCATAGTCTGTAGAATCGTGATAATGGATTGACAACAAAGGCTTTTTTCTCTGAAGGCGTAGTTTAAAGAACAAAAAGATGTCTGTCTACCAATTATTAATAATGGATTGACAACACAGGCTTTTCTCCGAGGGTGTAGTCTATAAAACAAAGATGTCTTCTGTCTGCCAATTATTAGTAAGTGTTGTAATGATAAGAAAAAGGCAAAGAAAAATATCTTTATGTACGACACCATTTTAGTTACATGTGCATAATCATGTACAGTGTCTTGTACAGTTTTAACCCTTTGACTCCCGCACCCTGTCCACCAGCATCGTGCATTGTCAACCATGCTAGCAAAGTAAAAACTTAAACCCTCTGATTGCTTCACCCTATCACCAACTTCCTGCAGGAAGCTGGTGGATAGGGTGAGGGAATCAAAGGGTTAAGATGAATTTGATACAATGAAATTGAGATGATCCAACATGTTTGATTTGTAGTTTCATCTCCCACAATGGCGAGAGATAAGTGATAACATTAGACTGTGAAGCATGACTCATCAGATTTGAAGGTGTGTTAATGACAAGAATTCCACCAGTATAAAGGAATAGAGATAAGGGTTATTGGGTGGGTGTAAATTTACAGAAGGCCTACTTGAGGAATATGCGTACTTGAGTTCATTTTTTTTATTCATTTGTAACATGCAACAGTCTATTACTACATTACTAACGTTTGGAAGAGGTTTACAATTACTATGTTTGTAATGTTTGGTAGAGGCTTACCTGTATTGTAGAAGATAAATATCACAAGGTAGGCCTACATTTGTTGTCATTTTATTTCTCACAATTCCGAGTAAACTGAGATCTTGTGAGATTTCAAAGTTTGCAGCCTTTGCAACTCTACAATTATCTATATATAATTTTTTTCGCAGTAATCTTAAATCAACAAGTGGTAAAATCAACTAAGTCAGTGAGCCTACGTTTTAGTTGATCAGGATGGCTTTCCTAAAGTGTGCCATTCAGAATGGACATTTTGGTGGAATGTTGTAAATAGCTGGCATGTCTCCAACCCACTCTTCAGGATTATTGCCAGTGGAAGGCCTCTTTTGTTTGCAGCCTTTTTTGAGGCAGCCGCTCAGAGGAGGTGTGAATTCATACACAACATACACGATAGGCCTACATACATACATACACACACACACACACACACACACATATAACACTTGACACTGCTTTATGAAAAGTTCTCCAGCTGATGAAAAGTTTTATTTCCGACTTGGTAAGGTTGAGCCAGAACAAGATTGAGGCAGCCGAGATGTTTCTAAGAAGGATGTTGAGAGTTACATGGACAGCAAAGAAAACAAATGAGACAGTCTTGATGGAGGCAGACACAAGAAAATCATTCACAAGGAAGGTTAGGAAAAGACAGGCAACATTTATAGGCCATATTATCAGGAAAGGGGAATTGGAGTACCTGGTCACAAACGGGAAAGCTGGAGGGAAAGAGAGCACCAGGTAGACCCAGGGAGAAGATACTAGACGGACTTGCAGAGTGGCTGAAGACAAAGAGGGTGGAAGAGATGCTTGAGGCAACAAGAGATAGAGACAGATGGAAGTCCTTGATCGCCATGCGGCAAGGCACCTGATGATGATGATGAAGGTTCAGTCTCCTTTTTAAAATCACACTGTTTCAGATAAGTAACAATACACTATAATTTTTCAGCTGTGAAGGATTCAAGCACAATCTCATTTTGATGGTGGTTTGGACCATAAGTTTTGAGTAGATCTCTTAATTTGCAACGGACTTCTGTTTTGGTCCAAGTCATTATATTTAGGTTCATCCATATTATTTAAGCCTGACTCTTTACAGCCCATAAGAGTACCCAGGTATTATGGTCAATTGTGATAAAGATAAATGCATAGCTGGCAACCGTTTTAAAAAAAATCAAGCACTGCTTGAGATTCTAGGAACAAGATGTTTTATGGTAAAGCTGGACAGTGATTTAACGCCTTGATTTAAAAAATTTCGAGAGGATAGCCTACTTTGCATTTGAAAAATCCCGTATGCACTCCACCTAAATCTTGTCAGGTTTGATCCTACAGACTCCTTGGCCCTGCATAAAACCTGGTAAGATTTTGGGGGAGAAAAAAAAACCCCTTTGGCCTGCCCAAGGATTAAACCCAGAACTCCCGCATTATAAGCATGGTGCTTTGACAACTGAGCTAATGGGCTACTAGTATCCAGATTTTTTTTTGGTAAGGTGGTGGTAGGCTGGCTGTGCAGGGCGCTCTCTGATCAGGTATTTTGGCAGGGATAGTTTATAAATGAAGTGTCGAATCTTCATGTTTCGTCTTTAGTATGTCAGACGAAAAGTGTCCACGTTATGAATACAAACAACTCCGATTTTAATATTACCGACTGGAAACCTCGTGTAGGCAGGTCTACATAGCTTACAAACCGTAAATTTACGCTTGATTGCACATGAGCAAAGGAGATCGGGATACGGTCAATGGGAGGTAACCAAACACATCACTCAGTACATGTAATTTTGGATGAGTTATCTACTTTGAATCACCACAATCATGAATCTTCGGCGAGGGTTCTGATTGGAAGCATGCCAGTTTGTCACAGGCCCAGTTTGTCACTCTATCTTCGGCCTGCACCAAGAGGTCTGGCAGGGTCTGGGTCATGTCCGTCCACTCTTTGATGTTGTCGAACCAGCTCTTTCTTTGTCGTCCTCGCTTGCGCCCACCCTCGACTGTGCCCTGCATGATGGAAGTTATCACTGACACTCTCAAAAACAGTAAATGAATGATTGATTGATTGTATGAATAGAATTTTATTTTTCAATTGTTTTTAACCAAAGAACATTCATTGTTGAAATTTTTACAGAGTAATTTGCTTTGATTTGCATACAAAAAGGAAGAAATTTTGAACAACACAAGCTGAACTGACATTTTAGAGGGACTATCTGTACACCACCAATTCGAACCCGGTTTCGAACCCGCCCAAGCCTACACTTGGTGCAGGCCGAAGATAGGGTAGGGTAGCATGGAGGTAGCAAGTAGTCTACCCACTGTGACAAACTGGGCCTGTGACAAACTGGGCCTGTGACAAACTGGGCAGCCCCCCTGATTTTGACGACCACGAAATGGAATTACATCCGTTCAGAGACAATCGAAATGAGAAATTCGTTCCAAAAGGTCACTCTTATTTAAAGGGATACATATACATTACAATCATTTTGAGAATATGATGTGACTTTTGATAACCATTCATTGGCTATACAGTTAGCACGTAGCCTATTTTATGCGTAAACATGACATGATGACCTCTCGTTTTGAAGATATAATCTGCATAAACTTTCTATGATAAATGTGACTAATGATAATCTTTAATTGAAAATATAATCAGTACTACTTTCTAGAGTATCATAGTCACACATTGTTAATAAGCACGATGAGACACACACACACACACACACACACACACACACACACACACACACACACACACAATACGCACACATGCGTACACGTGCACCATATTGGATAAACATGACCATTCTTTTCTGCTTCTTCATTTGTTCTTACACTAATGGTGACTGAAACCTCAGAAACACTGATTATCTTAATCTTGTGAAAGATAAACCAGCAGAAAGTTGGGCAGAATTGAGAAATAATTTGAAAGGAAAACAAGCACAACTCACATACGTATAAGTGGCATGTGAAATAGACATATATGTCAACCTGTACCATTATGATGAAAGGAACGAACACAAAATATACATCATTAAAAGAAGGAATCTAAATGAATTATAACAAAATATCTTTTTTTAAAGATCAACCTGAGATGATGGTCAACAAATAACAGTGTAATGGGTCTATAGGCATGTACTTAAAATCGCCAAATGTGATAACTTTATACATCTCCCTCCGCCTCTGTCAGTCCGTCCGTCCATCTGTCTGTCCATCTGCCAGTCTGTCTCTGAGTTTCTCTGTCTGTCTGTCTGTCTGTCTCTGAGTCTCTCTGTCTGTCTGTCTGTCTCTCCCTGAGACTGAGATATGCTTGTAAAATTGACAATACGGCAATAGCTATATACGTCTCCCTCTGCCCCTCTCTGCCTGTCCGTCCGTCTGTCTGTCTGTCTGTCTGCCTGTCTGCCTGTCTGTGTCTGTCTGTCTGTCTGTCTGTCTCTCACACACACTCTCTCTCTCTCTCTCTCAGACTATCCTGGAGGGATGACCTTTCTTTTACTAAGACATCAGGTTTGTTTTTTTCATATCTATTCATTTTGGTCAGAACATAACCACACCTCAAGTGGACAAACTTTTGCATTGTAGGGATGAAGGATGTGTTCTAAAAGGTTATGTTTGTTGTTGCCCTCTGGTCAAAACTGTTTTTCTAGAGATACCTATTAGGCCATCGTGACCTTCGTTTATTTCTTCTTACCCCCCCCCCCCTCCCCCCACCTACGTCTACTTCACAACCCTCCCACTTTTTCTGTATCCGTGAGGTCGAAACTCCCCTGCACACTTGTCTGGATGAGTGTTTTTTTCTTCTTCTTTTAATCACATAACGTAGGCCTACTGATTTTGTCTAGTTCCTCTTGTGTCCATTTGACTTTGACAACCACAAAGCAAATCCACAACCTCCTGGTATCCAAACTACAACGTCCTCAAGAAAACAGCGCTATGGACACAAGATCTGATATCTCGAGTTCAATCCTAGTCTGCAACTCATTAAGAATTGGTCATGGTTTTTTGGCTACGGAACCCATCTTAATGTTTCTATCATTCTGGTGGTGTCAGTTTAGTGTTTCGTAGGGCTCTTTTTCCTCCTTCTCCATTTCAAGACCTTGCAAGTGCTAGGTCGTAATTTTGTGCAGGGTTTTTGAACAAACTTCTCTTTAGGAAGACCATTTGGCCAGACGAAAATCCGCTTAGTGTCATGTTGCAGGGACACAAGATGTATAGGAAGAACAGTGGGTTTCATCCAACCTGCCCCTGCCGTCAAGAAGGGCAATCAGCTGGACATTTAAACACTACTGTACCGATGTCATGGAATGACAGTAGACATGGCCGACCACAACTTCTCTGAACACCAGCACCATAGCAGCCAGAGGAACTGAAAAAACAAAACAAAACAAAACAAAACAATCAAGCGGCAAGCAAGCAAGCAAGCAAGCAAGCAACCAACCAACCAAACAACCAACCAACCAACCAACCAACCAACCAACCAACCAACCAACCAAACACTGGCCGTATTCATTGCCAAATGTAGACTATATGCATGTATGTATATATATATATCTACATATATATATATATATATATATATATATATATATATATATATATATATATATATATATAGGTAGAAAGAAACTCTAGGGAGAGCTAGACAACAGAAGGTCTTCAGAGAAGTAACCCCCTTTAGACAAGTGTTTCGGCCCTGAATTCCTTACACTCTCGGGGGGCCGGGCCACATCCAGGTCATGACTCCTGGATGCCCTTCTGCTGTTGTCTATATTTTTTTTTTTTTTTTTTTTCCCACGCCGGGGATCGAACCTGGGCGATTCTGCGCTTCAGAACTGCGGTACGCGGTTTTACCAATGTGCTAACGGGGCACACATCATCTGTAGGGAATTTAATCCTTATGAAGTTCACTTTTTTGGTTCCTCCTTGCCCAGATCCAGCTTGAGCTCCTTTCTGCTGCCTCTGCCATCGCTTTAAGGGCTCTAGTCCTCTTCTTCCCAGAAATGGCGAGTTGTTTCATGAGATCATAAGCGGAGGTGCCCACAAACCCTCTTGCCCCGACCTCTATGGCAAAGATTTTGACCCGCAGACCTGCTTTCTTCAGGGTGCTGGCAAGACCGGCGTATTTTTCGGTCTTGTAGATATGTGCTTCTTCCATTCTGCTTTCGTATGGCACAGTGAGTTCTATCAGAATCACTTGTTTCGAGGAGTCAGAGTGGAGAGCGATGTCTGGTCTCATGCCTGTCTTGCTGATGACATCTGGGTAATTTCTCCACTCTGGGAGGTCTGCTGTACACTCCCAGTCGACTGCTCCATCCAGAAGACCCTTTGGCAATGTGCTGGTTGTCATAGCCCTTTCGGGCCAGACCTGTTTCCCTCCTGCTTTGTAGAACGTTGTCATAGCAATTGGTGCGTTTGGGGTCATGGTTTTTTCGCTAACCACATCTGTGATCACTTTCAGAACTTGGTTGTGCCTCCATGTATACCTTCCTTGGGCTAGCGCTACTTTGCAAGAGCTTAGGACATGTTCCACTGTTTGTTTCTTCTGACAGAGCGGACATGCTGGGTCGTCTGCTTTCCCCCATTTCACTAAGTTTGCATTCGAGGGGAGCAGGTCATATACAGATCTGAGGAGGAAGCTTATCCTTAGAGGAGCCATGTGCCACATATCGTTCCAGCTGAGACTTCTTTGGAGTGCACTGTCCCATGTTGTCCATTGCCCCTGTTGACCTTGCTGGACTGCCTTCTGCACTCTTTTGACATCTTCTTCTTCCTTCAACTCCTGTATGATCATGTCTCTTTTTTCCTTCCCTTTGGCTTTGGACCACCACTGCATTTTTGTTGCTCCCAGTCCCTGTCTGTTGGTTTGCGTGTGTCCAATTATTTCTTTGATGCTGAGGTTTCTCTTGGCATTGTTTACAGCCTCTTGGACTTTCCACTTTCTGCCAGTTCTCAGCTTTGGATGAACTGCTCTCACGATATTGTCCTCCGATTCCTCCAGCATGCTCAACAGTCTTGCTTTTCCAACTTTGTATTCCTCCACTATGGATTTGAGAGGTAGCTTCAGCATTGCTTGACGACAGTAGAATGCAACATCAGTGAGACCAGGTGGGACACCGAGCCATTTTCTTGTGTATTTGTTGATTTTGGCTTCCATTGCTTCGACTGTGCTGGTGCAAATGTCATAGATTAGCAGTGGCCACAGCAGCTTTGGTATCAGCATGAACTGTAGACACCAGACTTTGTATTTGCCTGGCAGTCCGCAGTTATCTATTTTCTTCAGGCCTTCTTCTGCTGTTTGCTTGGTTTCACATCCCCTTTGTGTGTCTTTCAGGGAGTCATCATACCATCTTCCGAGACTTTTTACTGGCTCTTCTGTGACAGTGGGGATGGCTTGGTTGGCTACCATGAATTTGACTGAATCTGCCACTTTTCCTTTTCGCAGTGAGAGACTTCGGGATTTCTTAGGTTTGAACCTCATTCTTGAAGAGGCCACCAGCTCATCCAGCTGCTTTAAGATTTGGTGTGTCTCTTCCTCATCCGTGGACAAGACTGTTGTGTCATCCATGAAAGCTTTCAGAGGAGGCATCTGGTATCCATCTCCCAGATTCACTGGACCTGAACTCTTCATTGCAGCTTTCAAGATGACTTCCATTGCCAACACGAACAGTATGGGAGAGATTGCACAGCCCATTGCAATGCCCACCTCTAGGTCTATCCAGTCCGTGGTGTATTCTTTGGTAGAGAACCGCATTGAGAACCCTTGGAAATACTTCCTCAGCATTGTTCGGATGTTTTCTGGGATGTGATGCATTTCAAGAGCCAGCTGGATCATATCGTGTGGAACTGATCCATATGCATTCGCCAGATCAAGCCAAACTACGTCAATGTCTCTCTTCTCTGTTCTTGCTTTTTGGATGGCATCCCAAATCAACGTGGCATGTTCCAAGCATCCAGGCATTCCTGGTATGCCTCCCTTTTGGACTGACATATCCAGATACTTGTTTTCAGTCAGGTATTTTGTCAATCTTGCTGCCATAACAGAGAAGAAGATTTTCCCCTCGACGTTCAGAAGTGATATTGGCCTGAACTGATTGATGCTGCTGGAGTTCTGCTCCTTCGGAATGTACACTCCTTCAGCTCTCATCCATTGGTCGCTGATCTTCTGGTTCCTCCATGCTGATCGAATCATCTTGTGGAGCCACTCGAGCACTTTTGGGCATTTCTTGTAGAGCAGGTATGGTATTCCGTTTGGTCCAGGTGCTGACTTGGCTCTGGCTTTCTTTACTACGTTCTTCACTTCATCCAGTGTTGGTGGTTTGTTATTGAATTTTCCTTCTGGCGCTGCAGGCCAAACCAGATTTTGGATTTCAAGTGGTGCCTCGCGCTGAGAATCGGAATATGTTTCCCTGAGATGCTGCTCTAGGGTTTCCTTGCCCACTGTGAGAGTCCCTGATTTGGGTTGTTCAAACAGCTTTCTTGCAAAGTCAAAGGGATCTTTGAAGAAACGATCTTGAGTCTTCTTCTTTTTGCTCTTTCTTCGCCTTGCTGATTCCACTTTGCTGAGAGCATTGTGTTTGGCCTTCAGATCTTTCCAGAGTTCCAGGAGCCCTTGCTTCTCGAATTCTGAGGCAGTTTTCATTCGCTTTTTAAGCTTCCTTTTCTCCCTCCGGATGCTCTCCATCTGTTGCTGTCTTCTGGATTTCTGGGGAGGCGTTTTTGTCTTTGGCTGCTTCACTCCATAAGTGTCCCTGCAGATAGAGTATATGATGTCTCCGTATGTGTCAAGTTTGTGTTCCAGCGTACTGTTCCCTATTAGCGCATTCAGCTTAAGGACAAGTTCCTCATCTAATTTCTCCCATTGTTCTTTTGCACCGGCAGGCGGCAAATTGAGTTTTCCACGTTTGGCGTTAAGAGCTTGTGCAAAATCCGCATCAGAACCGTCAGCGTGGATGTCCTCGGCACTATGGTTTAATTCCTGGCCTTGGTCATCCAACGTCTCACCTGCTATCGCAGTGCGCTGCTGCTGGTTCGTATGTGTCTTCAAACAGCCCATTTTTGTCCTGTGGATCTTCATGCCGCGTTTGGTGGTGAATCTCCTTCCACACGCACACGGAAATTCCAACTGGTCATTAATCATGGTCCGTTGTGCGTTTCCAGTCGTGATGGAGTCAGTGCCGATGGATTCATCATTCTCTCCCCCTTTCGGTGAATCCTGGGAGCATCTTTCATTTGGAAAACTCGTGGCATGTTATCAAAGGCAAGGTGGGAAGCCAACCCACAAAGCCCGCAGATCTAGTCTTTCCCAGTGTCCTTCGGTCTTTCCCGAATGTCCTCCGAACTATTCCCGGAAGTCAATGGACTGACCATGTGCAGGTAGAAAGAAACTCTAGGGAGAGCTAGACAACAGAAGGTCTTCAGAGAAGTAACCCCCTTTAGACAAGTGTTTCGGCCCTGAATTCCTTACACTCTCGGGGGGCCGGGCCACATCCAGGTCATGACTCCTGGATGCCCTTCTGCTGTTGTCTATATTTTTTTTTTTTTTTTTTCCCACGCCGGGGATCGAACCTGGGCGATTCTGCGCTTCAGAACTGCGGTACGCGGTTTTACCAATGTGCTAACGGGGCACACATCATCTGTAGGGAATTTAATCCTTATGAAGTTCACTTTTTTGGTTCCTCCTTGCCCAGATCCAGCTTGAGCTCCTTTCTGCTGCCTCTGCCATCGCTTTAAGGGCTCTAGTCCTCTTCTTCCCAGAAATGGCGAGTATATATATATATATATATATCTACACACACACATATATATATATATACATAGAGAGATTTGGTGTGTGTGTGTGTGTGTGTGTGTGTGTGTGTGTGTAAGAGAGAGAGAGAGAGAGAGAGAGAGAGAGAGAGAGAGAGAGATAACAACAACAACAAAGGTCTGGTTTTAAGTATCTTCCTCTTCAAACAGAAGCTGAACTTTATGGAACTGACAACACATCGTGAAGGTAAAAGTTAGGTATTACAGTCCAAAACAACTTTTGTTCTTCTGTATTTCGAAAAGGGGTTTCTCAAATTCATAATGACTTTATTCCATACAAACAAACAAAAACAAAAAACACAAACAAAAAAACCTTCATTTTCTCCATTATGGAAGGACAATTATGGATCTCCGTTCCAGAAGATGGAAGCCAGCCGTACACGATACAAAGAATGATTTTGAAGCGGGACAACAAAATCACAAAGTAATGTTGTTTCAGGATTCATTGCCCTGTTTAAAGTGGTGTAAGATCTCAAACAAACCAAATATACGGTAATCAGATTTGGAACGTAAATTTCGGTGTTATTATGAGATCTGTACGTTTCACAAATCGCAGACTGTGACCTTGAAATTGTATCAAAGTCACTTAAACTTCCGTATTGGTAAGTCTTATTCTATTCATTTCTAAAGCTGCGCCAGATAGCAATTTAGTTTATTTCAATTTACAGTGGTGATATTGCTGTTCGCATAAACTGTCATAATAACGTAGGCCTACATGATAAAAGGAAGTTTATGGCTTGGCCGTTTTCGTAACAACGATTGAAATTGCCTTTAAGCGTATAATGATTCTATCAAAAATACAAGTAATGTAATTACATACAGCTGAGAAAATTCAATCCCAAATTTAAGCTTCTCAGAAGGCAATTGAGAACATGTACTTTTTAAGGTCACTATAATTCAAACACACCGACATTTTTTGAAAAAAAGTTCCGTTTATACACACGCCTGTAAGAACGTTGATTTTAAGCACTTTTTGTGCCCGTGTGACCTTGATCTTGGCATTGTGTCTTTTAAAGTTATGCATTCGCAATCCATCTTTCCTCCAATTTTGATGACCCATCTGAAAGGAGCTGAGAAAATCTGGCTAACACAGTTTTGTCGCAGACATACATACATACATAGCCCTTCATACACGTATGTATATACATGCGTACATACATACATTCATACATACATTAATATAACATAGGCCTACACACATACATAGCCTACATGCATACATACATACGCACATACATACATACATACAACATACATACATACATACATACATACATACATACATACATACATACATACATACACAAACATACATACGTAGTACCTACGTACGTACACACATACATGCATGCATGCATACATACATACATACATACATGCATACATACTACATACTATACATACATACATACACACACACATACACACATAATACATATGTACGTACGTACGTACACACGTACATGCATACATACATACATACATACATATATACATACATACATACATACATACATACATACATACATACATACGTATATACATACATGCATACATGCATACATACATAGGGCCTACCTATCTACATACATACATACACATAGACACACATATCATACATACATGCATACATACATACGTACATACATACATACATACATACATACATACATACATACATACATGCATACATACATACACACATACATACATACATACATACATACATACATACATACATACATACATACATAGACACACATACATAGACACACATACATAGACACACATACATGTACATTCATAATGAATACGACAGATAGACAGACCTGACAGCCAGCAAATAGGCAGACCTTCCTATGCAGCCGACAATGAAACAATTTCCTTTTCTTTTCATAAAATTATGAAAAATGAGATGTTACAATAAGTCCCTAACTTACTATCTTTTCGATGTATAGTTACCCGTTCAGTGAAGCTAAATTAGATTTAAAATTTAGGACTGAATAAAATTGAAACAAACCCTAAAGAAAGAAAAAAGAAAGAAAGAAAGAAAAAGAAAGAAAAAGGAAGAAAGAAAGAAAAAAAGAAAAACAAACAAAGAAAGAATAAGGAAAGAAAGAAAACGAAAGAAAGAAAAAGAAAGAAAGAAAGAAAAACACAAACAAACAAAGAAGACAAATTAAGCCATCACCTACGTCCGTGAAACCTGATGCTCATATCCATTATCAAGTTTTATACATTCTTGTGCCGCTAATTCGAAGAACCTGATACTTCTGTAGAAACATCATCCTCGCCTTTTTCCTCATTTATCGAAACTGAAACCCAGCAACCGCCAATCAGCATTGTAGTTAAAAATGTCAACGGGGCTCAGCTTCCACATGTTCACGGCACAGCGAAGACACATGCAACGAGGAAAGTTCAGAGATGTTAGATTAATTTCTAAATTTGTTCAATGATAGACAAAAGCATTATGGCCTGAAGACAATTCAATGTCTTAATTTATGCTTTAAAGAAACCAGAAAAACACGAAAATAGAAGAGGAAAAGACAAAAAACTTCTCTGCTGCTTTAGTCACATGAAGTGAGGTAAGCCCAGAGAGGTAATCTATTTAGATTAATTTGTTAATTTGTTCATTGATAGACAAAACATTATGGCCTAAAGACTATTCAATGTCTTAATTTGTGCTTAAAAGACGAAACACGAAAATAGAAGAGGAAAAGACTATAACTTCTTTTTGCTTTGGTCCTTTTATCATGATCACTGACAACCAGAATGTTGAAGTCTTTTTCTCTATTTTGTCAGTTTTTTTTTTGTGTCGGACGTTTACTGAAAAGGATCGAATCTTAAGTGTTGGCTCTGTACGTCAACCAGCACGAGGAAAATGGGACTTACAGGGACTTGCAGGGAAGTTATAGTCTTTTTCTCTTAGTTTTTGTATTTGTTGTTTGTTCTTTTGTGATCTTACGTTTACAGTTGACAAAGGCCAGTTGGCCGAAAATTTGCACCAGTGTTGTCTGGTTGTATTAAATACGCATTCTGATTCCATTTTCGTGTTCTTCTGCTTTTTTGTTTGCTTGAACGCGGGCGGTCGCACTTGTTTTGGATTTTAAGCTTTAAAACCAAAACAACAAGAATACTGAACAACAGCAATAAGAGATTTTCAATGTTTGCAGCTACCAGAAGAGATATGGCCAAATTCAATGAATACGTAATTTCTAAAGGTACGAGTAGCTAATTAGTGACTTTCGTTAAAAGGGGACCAAAGTAGTTCGTGCTGGTTGACTGGCTCTTTTGACAGAGCCATGACACTTAAGATCTGATCTCTCGAGTTCAGTCCCAGCCACAACATAAAAAACTGGCCTGTAGATGCCCATACTAATTAATGCTTCAATCATTCTGGTGGTGTTAGCTAAGTGTTTCATCGGTCGTGCCCTCTTCACCTCCTCATCCCTCTCCATTTCAAGTGGGGTTTTGTGCCAGCTCAGCGTGAAGGATTCTGGCAGATGATTGCTGGCAGATTTGGGTGGAGCGCTTATGGAATTGGCTGAGTGCGATGAAGCCCTCTTGAACTCCAAATTCCAAGGGAGTTTGAAGTCAGGAGTTTGTTCGAGAGTGATTTATCATAGGCTATGTGCGCTCAACCCACATTTACCAGTAATTTTTTTGGCAGACTCCTTGAGCCTGCACAATACCCTTGGCACTGGGAAGGTCATGAAATGGGGAAGGTTGTGGAGGAGGGGGGAAGGGGAGGAAAATGGGACTTACACTGCATGGCTAACAATGCAGGATGCTGGTAGACAGGGTGCGGGAGTCTAGGGTTAAATGATATGAGGGAGGGGGGCACGGGGATTTTGAACTCCTTCCATCTATGTAACAGGAAAGCGTTTAGTCAAGCTGTGAATGCCGACCACACCTGGCTATTACGTGACCTGTTTGACATAGCCCTACGTGCCAAGTGGAAGTCGTTGCTCTGATGTATTTGATCAGTTGCTTGCTGTGGTAACCGTTGGGTAATTAGGGAACCGGTTAAGTGTTCATCACACTGAGGACTGGGATTGAACTCGAGACACAGCTCTACTAAATGAACCACCAGCCTATAATCAGAACGAGTATTTAATGCAACCAGACAAGACAGGCACAAATTTTCGGCCAACTGGCTTTTGTCAAGCGTAAGATCACAAACAAACAAACACTAAATGCAAAAATTAGGGGAAAAATATTGTATTTGGTGTTTGTTCGTTTGTGATTTTACGCTTGACATTTGCGCGTGTCTCGTCTGGTTGTATTAAATGCGTGTTCTGTTTGCCTGAAGGCGGACAGTCACACTTATTTTGACCACCAGCCTGCTGGAAAAACAAAGTAGGCCTACAAGACAGAAGGCAAATCACAGTAGGGCCTACATATGAAAATCCTGTAAACGCTGACTATATATGCTTTGTCAAGCGAAGCACAGGAAATTATTTTTACACCCCCAAATTCTTATTAGTTAATTTAACGAGAATGAAAATTGTGAACATATCTAGTGAATGTGCCTACCGAAAATAATACAGACCTTCTTGGTTGGGTTTAAAGTGACAATATATATGATGTAATTTTAAATCAACCATCAGAAACGAAAGACGGTAACATATTTCTAAAACATCTTATAACTACTTCATGGGGGGGGGGGGGGGGGGGGGATCTGCGTGCAGTAACAGGTATTAGAAATGGTAGAATATTTGGACTAAATGACATAATTGTAATAAAAATATGAACATTCATCGCAGGCTGTCATCGACTTGTGGGAGCTTGATGTGATATTACTGATGAAGAGAGAATTTTCACAGATAGTTCAGATAACAAACTGGTAGAGAACAGGGAAAATGTGTGAACGCGCCCACGCATATGTAGGTCTATGAGAGAAAGTGAAAAGAGAAAAAGAGAGAAAAATATTCAAAAATTCTTTTTCTTCTTCTTCTTTTTGTTCTTTTTTCTTCATGGGAAATAATTTCATATTATGTGAGAGGGATAGCTCTGCATGAGTGTGTGTGTGTGTGTGTGTGTGTGTGTGTGTGTGTGTGTGTGTGTGTGTGTAGTGGAGAGAGAGAGAGAGAGAGAGAGAGACAGAGTGTGTGTGTGTGTGTGTGTGTGTGTGTGTGTGTGTGTGTGTGTGTGTGTGTGTGTGCGTGCGTGTGTGTGTGTGTGATAAATTTTCATCAAATGTATGAATTGTTGAGAGTCGCGAATA
>CM060306.1:81048011-81063011 GCA_030674185.1 Monoplex corrugatus
TGTGTAACTGTAACACAGTCAGTCAGAGTAATACAGAAATTGAGCGAAAGTTCACTTGGGACGTTCTCCTTAGGGAAGGGACCTCTGGTTCCAGACAAATATTTGTAAGTTGGTGTACACTTAGAGGACTGTAGGATTTAAAGGCAAGTCTAGATGCCATGTATAATACTGAAGCGTTGTTATTAATCTGATGTTCATTTATTCTCTCTATGTACTATGCATACCATTCATACCATTTGAAGTCTCACAATTAAACTGGTGTTCATTTATTCTTTTCGTGAATCATGTGTACCGTTCATACCAGCTGGAGGTCCACAATTAATTTGAATATCATTTATTCATATTGTTTGAAATATAGTGTATCTTGTTTGTCGTATTCACCCATGTGTAGTCTGTTTCTATAGAGGATTTATCTGGTCGTGTGCAATCGTAATAGAGTTGTGTATTTCTACTCGTCTCACTTTTTGTCCCTTCTTGTAGTGTATAAATAAAATATCACAGCAACAGAATACATCATCACTTGTTAAAAGACCAAAAAGTTACAGCAACAACTCTATTCTTTTGTTATAATTGGTGCAAATGTTAACGATATCCCTTCTTGGTGTAAATCGGTTCTCGTGATATTACCATCATTCTTGTGGTGTCTTGTTAGTGTTGAAGTTCCTTCTCCCGCTCTCTTTATTTCTAGACATCAGTAGCCTGAGCATAGGGTTTTGTGCCAAACAGTTACTGGTAGATTTGGATAGCAGGCATATAGATTTGTTTTAATGAATCCCCCTAAAAATCAAAACCCAACACACACACACACACACACACACACACACACACACACACACACACACACACACACACACACACACACACACACATACACACACACATACACACACACGCGCACAAGCACACACACACAAACACACACACACACATACACACAGACACAGACACAGATACACACACACAGACACACACACACAACACACACACACACACAAACACACACACAAACACACACACACACACACACACACAACACACACACACACACATACACACACACACACACATACACACTCACTCAAACTTACTTTTCACCTGTCGAATTTCGGTCGTCCGAAACAGCTTACCGTAATATCTGGTTGAATTTTGGTCACACATTTGGTTCTTTTCTTTTGTTGTCTATTATGCGTGGATCAGCTTGGGGTATTACTTAGTGTCTTTGATGGCTTTGATTGCAATGCTAAGACAGCAAATTATTTTGTGATCAATATGGATACGGTCATACACCATGATCTAATTTTTATGTCAGTGCTTCGGGGTCTTCCTTAGAAAGAAAAATGTGAGGCAGAGTTTTCTTAACTTTTTTTTTTATTAAACGTTTCAACAAACAACAAAAACATTATCACTTAAAAACGCAACAACTACACAAAAACTCTGCGTATAACTTCTGAAGTTGTTCGAAAAAGAATCAAAACTTCTGTTTATTTGATATGGAGACTACATTAACAATGCTGTCTCGGCAATTTTCAAAGATTCGAAGTGATATGAATAGCAACATTTCTACAGAAAGAAACTATTCAATTATGTTTTTATTATTATAAAAGCCTCACCAGTTAATGTCAACGATTTCTGTTTCTTTCAAAATTATGTTTCTTGCCTGTTTTACCTTTGACACCAAATCGAATTTAGAACTGTTTAAATTCAGTGGCTTTGGTTTTATGTATTTCGAGGATAATTTTTATGAAATGAGAGTTTTTAACCCTCCATTCCTCATAGTAATAGGTTGAGCTCATGTTAACGGCGATCATTTAGTTGTTATAATATTGTCTAGTTCTTTTCATCTTCTGAGTAGTTTCATTTCAAGGCATCAATCTTATAAATATATATTATTCTTGTTATCTTCTGACGTTCTTTTAAAGGAGAATAAGAAATTGTCTCAGTAAAGATTTCTTTGTGGACAGATTTTTTTGAAAGACAATATGGTTTGTAGGTCTCTTCTGGTGAGTGATCGTGAACTGAGAAGTATGGAACGGTGTAACCCAATATTTAGACTGTGTGATGCAAAAGTTGAAAATATTAAAGATTGCCATACGTTTTTGAGACTGATTGTAAGTAGATTTGTGCTGTGTTAAGAAACTTTATCTCCGTAAATTTCGCCAAGACAGTCAAAGGAAATGTTTACAACAATACAAAGCATTCTTTTTTCTGTCTTTCTTTTAAAAAAAAACAAACAAATATAACCTAAAATTTGGATTGTGTGATGCAAAATTTGAAAATATTACAGATGGCCGTACGTTTTGAGACAGATGTGTTAGTATATTTGTGGTGCGTTAGGAAACTTTATCCCTGTAAATTTCGCCAAGACAGATCAAGGGAATGTTTACAACAATACAAAGCATTCTTTTTTTCTTTCTTTTTTTTCATTACCAAATGTCACCAAGGATTCTTTGGCCGTTTGTCGTAAAAATTGTTCCGACTCTGTTTGGCTTCATGCCTTATTCCAGTTGGAGTCTCTTCAAGACTCTCTATCAGTGGTTCATGGAGACTATCTTTGGAGGGATGATTGGTGGTGGTCTCCTTACCGGGTGGTCAATCAAATCGATTTCACAAGCTCCCACATGTTTTCATTTTCCTACATCAACTCAGCTCCATTCCAACATTAGTACATGTCGCCCTTGTAACTGTAACGTATGGATGTCTACACCTATACAAGCACACACGCGTTCATTTTCTATGGTTCCAATGTGAAGTTATTCCCAAAATCTTTAACCAATGTTAAGACACATTAACGAACGTGACAATTTGATAATAATAACAATGTGCTTACACACTTGACAATTTTAAGACAGTGCATAGTGTCGGATTAATTGATGATCTAATTATTGTAAATCTCGTGCAGCAGTGGCAGTCGATATAGTAGACTCTATGAAACGAATCCAACTGTTTTCTAAGCGCTGTATCTTCGATTTTTTGTCTGCCTCTAGCTCGGAGTTTTCAACGAAAAGAAAGATGTTAGACTCAGTTTTATTAGCTTTAAAACTTTTACACACACACACACATACACACACACACACACACACACACACACACACACACACACACACACACACACACACACACACACACCACACACACACACACACACCCCACACACACACACACGTGACATTTCTATTTTCATAAGTATAGTTTAAAAGTTTCTCCAAGTTTCAAAGTGTCTTAAATAATCACGTTTCCATTACGAAGCGTTCTGTCCTATCTTCATTGCAGATTATATGCTGGTTAACATCAACAATTCCTAATTCTGTCAAAATCATATGTCACTATTGCCTGATTCCTTTGAACAATTCCGATTCGGAACCATTAAATGATCTCTATAATGTGAGGCATTTTGGAGAAGACAGTGATCTATGGAACAACAATATAAAACAATATCTTTTCTCTTTCAATTTTGAGCGATACTTCAAAGTAGTGTAATCGGTGCAGAATATATCATTGTATTGCCATATGTCTCTCGTTACAGAGCACATCTGATTCAAAGTAGCAGTTGTTGCAACAATATTATTGTTATTGATTTGTCTGCTGGTTTTCTCTCCGCAAATCTTAACTGCAGACATATACAGCCGACAAAAAGTAGCAAAGTTATTATTCACATCAGTTTGTTCCTTAGAATTACGAAGAAAGAAAGAAAGAAAATGAAAAGAAAGAAAGAAAGAAAAAGAAAGAAAGAAAGAAACCAGCCAGCCAAGCAAGCAAGCAAGCAAGCAAGCAAGCAAGCAAGCAAGCAAGCAAGCAAGCAAGCAAGCAAACAAACAAATCGGTGTAAGACTATTGTACGACGAACTACAAAATTCACTTCATTTTGCGTGCTATTGTAATTTGACCTCAACTGATTTTTATTCATCATCATCATCAGATGCCTTGCCGCATGGCGTTGGCGATTATGGACTTCCACCTGTCTCTATCTCTTGTTGCCTCAAGCATCTCTTCCACCCTCCTTGTCTTCAGCCACTCTGCAAGTCCGTCTAGTATCTTCTCCCTGGGTCTACCCGGCTCTCTCCTTCCCTCCAGCTTTCCCGTTGTGACCAGGTGTTCCAATTCCAGTTTCCTCATAAAATGGCCTATGAATGTTGCCTGCCTTTTCCTAATCTTCCTTATGAATGATCTACTTGTGTCTGCCTCCATCAAGAGTGTCTCGTTTGTTTTCTTTGCTGTCCATGGAACTCTCAACATCCTTCTTAGAAACCACATCTCGGCTGCCTCAATCTTGTTTTGGCTTTGCTTGTTGACTGTCCACGCCTCGCAACATTACAGCAGTATTGGTTCTATATAACATTCAAGAACTCTCTTCCTGATGTTAATTGATAGGCATTTGTTGGTAAGAATGCTTTCCATCTTCTTGAATGTTGTTTTGGCTTGGCCGATTCTACTGGCTATTTCTGACGTGCCTCTGCCGTCTGGTGAAATGATCGTTCCCAGGTATTTAAACTTATCAACCTGTCTCAAGGTTGTGCCGTTTGCTGTTATTTTGCATGAGAGGATTTCATAATTTTTACTGATCACCATGACCTCAGTCTTCCTGCTGTTTGGTTCCAACCCTTACCTTTGCTTTCTATTTCAAGTATATTCACAAGGTTTTGTAGGTCCCTTTCGCTTGCTACAATTAGCACGGTGTCATCTGCGTGTAGAATGTTGTTTTTACTACTTTGATAAAATGTCCCCACTTGCCCCATTCATCAAACACCCCAGCAATGTTACTGAAACAAAAACTAAGCTAACCAAATTCTTCTTCATCTTCACCCTAATGCACCAGCGCCAGACAAGCACCTTGACCAAACCCCTCGGAACACAAAATGATTACCTGTGAAATGTATTTTCTTGAGAAAGGCTATCAACAAGATCAGACTTGACGTGATCAGACATATCAAGATCGGAGAAATGGTGAGAACGACACCAGCCCACTATCATGTTCATCAGCGGATAACAAATGATTTGGTCATCTGACCAAATTGCAACCCCACAAGCTGGCTAAAAAAGCCTACAACAAAAGATACGTCGATTTTTAACCTTTTGACTCCCGCACCCTGTCCAACAGTATCCTGCACTGTCAACCACGCGAGCAGAGCAAAAACTTAACCCTTCGATTCCTTCACCCTATCCACCAGTTGCAGTTGGTGGATGGGGTGTGGAACTCAAAGGGTTAAAATGAGAGGCAGATGGTGCGAAATAGACTTTGATATCACAAGATATTTCTCCTCTTTAGACTTTCAAGACGACTGCTGATCGTGAGCTCCATCTCCTCGTGCTGGACATCCACGATAGTACAAGCGAACAAGAAAAATAACAAAGGAAGAAAAATGTTCTGGTGGGTTATTCTCGGAAGGTTTTATGTTATTTTCAATTCATTACAATGATGTTTTCAGAACATGCAGCAGAAATAAATGAATTTCTGGCTTTTGGGTCTGCTTGGTATACAGGGGTTCTCTTATTATATTCTGTGTTTTAACCCATTGACTCCCGCGCTTTATCCACCAACTGCAAAAACTTAACCCTTTGACTCCCTCATCCTGTTCATCATCTTCCTGCTGGAAGCTGGTGGATAGGGTGAGGGAGTCAAAGGGTTAAGTTTTTGTTTTGCTGGCATGGTTGGCAATACAGGATACTGGTGGATGGGGTGCAGGAGTCAAAGGGTTAATAAATGGTACATGGAGAAACGTTTTCTATTTATTTATTTTCCTCTAGGCTTCATGTGCCCTATGGAAGCCGTATCATTTAGCGATTCGCAACAATCTTTCTATCAATTACTGTTTTTTTTTTCACGTCATACACTACGAAACAGCCAGCAAATTTTTTTATGTTCGTTTACACAGTCGTCAGGATGATGTAATGGCAAAGTTCGTGATGTATTATAAATTAAACAAATGATTTATACATAATAGCTTTCCTTCATATTGAATCATTTCTGTTTAACCTGATTCTTACAGCCGTCGCAAACAAACAAGCAAGCAAACAAACAAACAAACAAGCAAACAAACAAACAAAAATACAAACAAACAAACAAACAAATAAACAAACAACCTGTTCCCCCTCTTAAAAAACCCAACTAACAACAGCTCCAGAGTGCTTTATTGTCCAGTATTTGTCAAAATGCCCAGTATAAGCGCCCTTATACGCTTGCATCTCTGTCTCTCTGTCTCTCTCTTTCTGCCTCTCTCTCTGTGCGTGCGTGCGTGCGTGCGCGCGCGCGCGCGTGTGTATGTGTGTGTGTGGTATTTTATCATGATCATCTTCGCCACTGTCGTCATCGTCAACGTCGTCAACATCGTCGTCATCGTCGTCATCGTCCTTCTGATTATCATAATCATCATTATAACCATTAATGGTTGTGGTGTTCAATTGTAAATTTATATATTTCAACTTTTCATTTTCCTTCCAAAACACTCCACCACCACCCCCCCTCTCTGCATTAATGAATAAAATAAAAAAGTAAACGCTCGTAAAATTAATTTGTAACGCTGTTGACTCCAACGTCGTAATCACAAACCTGTGTTACAGTTGAACAGATAAGCAATCGCACTGAACTGAGACCTAGTCAAAGATTAATTATGGAGATAACTGAAACAAATGTACGAAACATAGTATGGCGTTCACCTACAACTTGACAAAGCACAACCCATAGTGTTCATCAAACGGTTGTGATGAAATGACCCTGGCACACTTTATCGCCACACAAACACATCCCGGCATTTTTTGTTTAGCCCAACCAACTATTTTGATTGCAATGAATTCGCCAGTGTTATACAACTTAAATGTTCCCATTTCAGATGTATCCCTGGAATCTTTCTGTGTGCTTCACCGCAGGTTTGTCGGTTAGATTTGGCATTCACTAATTCATTCTCACCGATCTCATACAAAATGAATGTTATATGGGTATTATCATCAATGAAAAGATAATGGAGGTCCAAAACTAGCGTGATCACCCACGTTCAAACAAACAAGAAACAAAATACATGAAAATTAGAATCAAAAAGTGGATTACAAGACAAGACAGGCACAAACTTTCAGCAAACTGGACTTTGTCAAGCGTAAACGTGAGGCAACTAATAACAAACGAAAAATACAAAATTTAGTAGAAAAACATCAAGCTTCCTTGTTGTTTGGTCAAGCAGGAGAACATGGATGGAAATGATTTAGGCACATTGTCTAACAAGAGCAGAATATCACTCAGACTTCCCTTTGGCGTCCAGTGAAGACAGAAAGTCACACAAAGATACCTGGCAACGATCATTAGGGGACGTCAAGGTCCTCAAACATACCTGGGGCAATAAACAGAGACTGGCCCTGAATAGACTGAAGTGGAGAACCGTCTTACTGCCCTACACACCACTGGCATAACGAGCAGTAAGGAAGCAAGTCACTGGAAAAAATCATCAATTCCAAGTTGTAGTATTGGACAGATTGATCAATATCCAGTTTTGGTATCGGAGAAATTGATAAGTTGCCAGACCTTATATTGGACAAACTGACCAATTACCAGGTTTGGTATTGGACAGATTGATTAATTGACAGATTGGTATTGAACAAATTGGGAAATTGCCATGCTTACTTATTGGAGAAACTGATCAATTGCTGGGCTGGGTATTGGACAAATTGATCAATTGCCAATTGTGGTGTTGGACAAACTTATAAATTACCACGCTTAGAATTGGACAAATGTAAACATTAATCAGCATCATTTCACTGAATATTGCAGTTCTCCTTCTGTCACTTACACTGTTTGCACTTTACTTTCTCTTTTCATTGTACGTGTTCCTCAATCATGCTTTATGTACAATCTCGTCATCATAGTCATTAGGAGAAACTATTGTATTGTTCTGAGACTGCCTGCAACTCCCATGTGCACTCGTATATGTAACTAGGATTTGAGCATACAGCTGCTTTTTTTTAAACCCCACTGTTAAGGCAGTCATGCACTGTTTTGGAGAGTGTAGGTCTTTGAGCTAGAAGGAAAGAAACATTAGATCATTTGTAAATGGGAACTCGTCCAGTGAGGTAGAGAAGAGGACCAGTCTTTGTGTAATGTATACATATTATGTAGTGCATATTCGGTATGGTAATTCAGTACAACACAAGAAATGTCAACTGATTGTACTGATTATGATGTTTTGAAGACCAGTTCATGCAAGCCACACAATCCTTAAATGGTTTAGTCCAGTTCCTAGGCTGAATCAGTCACGTGACCTATCCAAACATTTAATGTTTGGCACTGTGGTTGGCTCAGAATACAAAGTGCCGAATTTGTTAATACGAAACATGGCTGTCTTCATGACTGGACCACAGTGAACAAACAAACAAACAAACAAACAAACAAACAAACAAACAAACAAACACAAACAAACAAACGAGTTGCCAATTGACACAGTGAGGCGTTGCAACCCCTCCCACTTCTGTTGTTTATCTCATTGATACATACAAAATGTCTGATATCAGTAGGTGGTTAAACAGACATGTGTGACTTGAAATGAAACTTATGTACACAAATGGGATGGAGTAGGCAGTGCTCTATGCCTTTTTATTGCTGGTGTATCTCATGGTATGATAACAAATAAACGGTGTATTCCCTCTTTTGATATTGGCTTACATGAAAAATGCCTAGGGCAAATCTGACATGGGGAAAATTCTTGCATATCACAAGCTCAAGCAGCAGATCCCAGCTAAACTCTCGACGACTCTGCAACCTCAGCCAACCGGAACTCGGCCCGTTCCCGTTTCCGTTATGGCGTGCCTGTTTTTCCAGCGCCTTTTTCTGCCCATTTTCCCGCTTCCGTCGTGCCGGTTCTAGCCAGGTGATTCCAATTGCCGTTCCCGGTCTCCGCCACGTGCATTGGTGTAGGCGCAGTGATGCCTAGGATGCTGGTTTACCCCGTGTGGTAGTGTTAGGCTCGTGGCACATGTGCTAATAATCATGCTTGTACTTAGGGTATGTTTTGTTTTCGTGTTATTTTGTAGGCTCACTTAGTTGTTGTTTATTCTAATTTAGGTTCACATAGTTCTTGTTTGTTCTGGTTTGCTACATTGTACTTAGTTTTGTTTGTTTTTACAATGTTACTTTTGATTCTGCTCTTGCCCTTAAGTGCTCTACAATAAAACTGGCACATGTACGATTATACAGCCTACGTGTGAGAGTGTTCTGTGTTTTTGTTTGGGCTTCGTGTTATGTATGTTTTTGCTTCCAAAGCGTTTTGTTCTTTGTATGAGTGTCAGTTTGCTTCAGTATGTGATATGAAGAGAGTTCTTGCAATGCTTCTTACGTTTTAGCCTACAATCATATGGCAGTAATTTTTTTCAAATATTTTCTTTATATTTGTTTTACTTGACAATATGGTCCCTTGTAGTCGTTCTCCTGTCCACAAGTTATTTACCAAGTTCAATATTGGTGTATGCAGCTGTAGATTTTGGCATGCTTAATGTGTCATGCAGGTAGTGCATAGATAAGATTTATCTTTTAACTGATTTTTTTCCACTTTATTATCACTGTCATTATCATTATTTATAATTTGCTTTTCAGATTGGGAAAATTTGTCTCTGACTTGACTTTACCTCAAGTCCATGAGTTGTCTGGTAACAACTCCATTAATGCTATATCGTTAAGAATTGAGACAGTATCCCCTGCTTCCATCACCTAGTTTATGGCTGTTTTCCAATAAGCCCAAATTCTCACAGCCAGTTGCAGGCACAGGTCAGAACCATGATCTCTTCTTCCATCACACTGGGCCCATCTGAGCTTGCCATCTACACACTCTGACAGGCAGGCAGAAAGTCCAGGATCTTTATGACGCAAAGGTTTCCTTTTGTGTTCAATTATCTAAGCAAAGTTTCTTTTTATGATAGGAAACTGAGTTTTTGTAACTTTGATGCTTCCTCCATGATCCAGCTAGCTTCCTTGGGCAAAACGGGCGCTTTGTGACCTTTTCCATTCCCCAGCTACACAGCAGTCTCACTGCAATCTCGTTCGGCATCTTGAAATCTGTCATAACTTTCGTGGTTTTCTTTTATTTATTGCGCCATGGCCATGCACCTGAAAAAAGTAGGGCGATCAAAAGGGAGAAAAGTGAGGAACATCGTAGAAGTGCCCGTTCACCAGGGAATGGGGAAATCATTCAAGATGGTCGTCAATAGGGGAGATATGGTGTCGTGCCTCTCTGTCTCCCTCCAAAAAAAAGTAGTTATCAGTATCTGTGCGAGTGTGCTGTATGTGTGTGTGTGTGTGCGCGCGCGCGCGCGTGTGTGTATGTTGTGTGTGTGTGTGTGTGTGTGTGCGTGTGTGTGTATTGTGTGTGCGTTGTGTGTGTGTGTGCGCGCTCGTGCGTGTATGTGTGTATGTGTATGTGTGAGTGTGTATGTTTGTCAGTAATATGATAAATGATTTCTCTAACGTAAATCACACAAAACAGATGTTCCATGGATAATGATAATATGGTGTCCAATATTGCAGGATCCTGAACATCGGATACACTGATAGTATCACCAATGAACAAGTGCGCTAAACAGTCAAAAAAAAAAAAAAAAGGATATTGGACCATACAGAAATCTTCATCAGACACCAGTTAAGAGAAAACTCTACGTTGGCATGTCCATGTGACAAGATTCAATAGCCTCGTTAAATCAGTCCTCCAGGGAACTGTTGAGAACACACACACACACACACACACACACACACACACACACACACACACACACACACACACACACACACACACACACACACACACACACACACACACACACACACACACACACACACACACACACACACACACACACACACACACAAACAAATTAACAAAATCCGACTGACTGACAACACTGCATAATGGACAGAGAAATGAATTGCACGCAGGCTTTGCACACAACTGAAAGAGCTGGACGTCTCAATGAAAAAATCATAAAACGTAGTACATTTAGAAAGTTTAATTGTTCTTTACTTACAGAAAAGAAATATGTAGAAGAAATGAATGAACTATCAGATGATGATATATCAGAATACACGGATAAACATTTCAGTAAAACTATGCTCAGTAATGTTTCTTTGTTGAACGTATGTTACTGCTCCAGATAAATAACCTAGAGATTATTTGTTTATGAAAATCAGGTCTAGAACTAAAGGTCATGGAACAATAAGGGAAAAGAAAGCAACGGAGAAAGAAAATGAACTGCTCATACAGAGCTTTATTCAAAATTTAGATCAAATAATTTCCATGGGAAGAACTGGTATGCTTGAATCACTAAATCTATATAAAATCATTCATATCTGGATTCTGCTCCCAGATCCCCCGTGAGATTTTTTCAGTAATCTTCAGAAAACAGCTTTCTTGTTTACTCTGAATGGTAAACGCAACAAACGAAACTAAAAAAAACAAAAAACTCCCCAAACGCATGAAAAATGGAGACTTTAACACACCAGGAAAAATCAAAACGCAAAATATAAGGGGAAAAACAACTATGAAGTATTTTCCTTTTTTTCAACAATTTTGAAACAATGTGGCCCCAACATTACTTTACGTAAAGTCAGTGACAACTTGTACTGAAAAGACATTTATGGCAGGCACAGCATTTTTGCTGTTGTTAGAAACCAATAACGCCCAGTGATTTACTCTTAAAACCAGCTTTATATAATTATAACATACAGAAGATGGGTTCAAAAAGGAATCTATCGCACTGTACTTTTTTTTTAATGATAAAAAATGATTTCTGACACATTACAAAATTCAAGAGAAGAGATGAACTGCATGTTATGTCTGAATTCTTACAGGATGTAAGTAGTCTGTTAAGGCATACTCACACAAGATATATCAAATGAAAGTATAGATGATATTCATATAACACTGAAAGCAATTTAATATGTACTGAAAGAAGGATAATAATACTAAGAAATATCAACAACAGATGATACATTTCCAAAACCTTGCTTTAAGTGGTCGGAAAAATTAAGAACAGATGTTCCATGGAAAATAGTATTTATGAAAATCCATGAAATAAAAGAAGTTAAATTGAAGTGGCTATGTATCATACATAGAATTAATGCTATATTAAATTAAAGAGACAGGACTTATAAACAACTTTTTCTGTGACTTTTGTTTGGAAACGAAAAATAGTATTGATTTTATATTTTGGAAACATATTTACATACCAAGCAATTATGGGAAAGGATTGAAGAATTCTAGAAATTGAAATTCTCACCTGTGCAAATATTAGATTGACTGAAATATATGGTATTCTTTGATGTTGACGAACATATGCATGCAGATTCAATATCTGATTTAAACATCCTTCCTGGAAAGTGTATATCTATAAAAGCAAATTTGAAAAGACTGCAAAACATAATCTCTTTTAAAAGAAATCTTGCCACAAAACAATAACTGTGGAACTTGCTCACTTTGAAATGAAACTTGGTACTGGTCATTTGATCTTTAATGCCCATATTGTTAATATTCGTAATAAGATATGATAGCAGTCTGACTTTCAAATAATTGACCTGCATATGTTAATTATTTTCTTTGTTGTTTTTTTCTCCACATTACATGTATTTTCGCTAGTTATGCTTTAAGTAGATGTGTATATACCTGTATTTCAATCATTTGGATATTTTGCATGAACTTGATTTTTTACAGTGTGACTGCAATTATGCCTTGTTGTTTTGTTTTGCATTTGCATATATTACTTTTTAGAATATGTTAAAATGTTTGAAAAAATCGCCAGCATCATTACTATTGTCATTATGATAATATCATGAAAAAAATTATACCAGATTTGTGGCCCTTCATATCCTGTTTTATGTGGACCTTAGTTATGATGGGTTTGGAAATGTGTGGAAGAGCTGAAATAAGCGGCATTAGGATAGTGACATAGGAGTTGTACAAAAGATAGGGCAGTAAAAACAAATCAAAACAGAACCACTTCCCTGCAAGTGCAAACAAACAAACAAACAAACAAACAAACAAACAAACAACAAACAAGACAGACCACCTACCCATCCCACATTTCTATCAGTACTATTGACACAAACGTCATAAACTTGTTCAGCAGCTGACCAAAGGGTCAGTGAAACTAAACTGCATCATGACGGTTTATCACAGAGATGACAAAAATAATCACATGAAAAAATGTTATCATATTCAGATAGAAATCGTCAAAGCACAGTTTAAGTGATAAACAAACAGGAATAAATGGTCCTGCTATGAATTTTGGTAACACAAGGACGGCACTGCATTCTCAACCAAAGCAATCACTTTGAATGCATCAGTTTGAATGCAGTGTGTTGTGGTGTCATATAGCATAGGTGTTCCCACGTCAGATATACTCCGTTTTTTTTTTGTGGTAAACTATACATGTAGATGCATTTAACATACACCTGATGGCATATTTACTACTACATCAAATGGGAGATGTGTTCTGTTTGCTATTTGTCTTTTGTAAACTTTTATCCTCTTACCTGACTGCATGGTTTGCACAAAACTTTTCACATGTGAGCTCCAGTCTATGTAGCTGTGAATGGATTTGTGAATTTTAAAATTCAGATCTAGAGAAGGTAAAGCAGCAAGCTAGTGGAGATAGGCATCACTCTCATGATAATAATCTAAGAAAAATTGAGATCTCTACCACTTCATTCTTGTATGACCTTTGAGTTTGGGACAACCAGCAAAATCTTACTGTCAGCAGTTAGAACTGGAATATGTTTGAGAGGAATTTATCGCATTGTACCATTCTGTATCTGCTCCATTCAGTACTGCCACCAATCATCTGGTAGGCAGGAATGTATGGAAATAGCAGGTATATGAAACAGTAAGCTGACACCGACAAATGATTGTGGAGGAATGATCTATTAGTTAAAATTTCCTATGTAGGATGCAAGAAACCTTGGATTAAAATCATAGAGTCAAGAAGGAGTTTTCTTTGTTGTATACTAGATTTGAAATAATGGTTTTGATGCTAGTCTTACAGACGTTATAAACCAAAATCATTAGTGTTGGATGCATTCAGTAAATTCAAATGAACTCAGTGCAGCAAAGAATGTTGCAGGCAAAATTCAGTAGAGAACCCCCACTTTCATAGAAAAAGAAGACGTCTTTATCTTTCAGTCTGTAAACTTAATTGCTGAGTCACAAATGAATTCACAAGAACTGAAGAGAGACTACACAATCCATAGACGACGGTGATGCCAGACCATCACACAAACTGCTGTATTTTGGTGTAATGTTAATGTGTCTTGTGGTTTAAATTAATCATATCCCTAGTTATACATTAGATATACAAAGATTACCATAGGACCAATTTGATAAGGTAACAGTCTTGGTTGTCGCAAACCTTTGGAACAAAGCCCAGCTAAACTCTCAATGACTCTGCGACCTCAGCCAATCGAAACTTGGCCTGTTTCCACTTCCGTTATGGCGCGCTTGTTTTTTCCAGTGCCTTTTTCTGTCCATTTTCCTGCTTCCGTCATGCTGGGTCTGACCAGGTGATTCCAGTTGCCGTTCCCGGTCTCTGCCATACGTTTGTGTTGGCGCAGTGATATCTGGGACGTTGGTTTACCTAATATGGTGATCTTGGTCTCGTGGCGCACGTGCTTGTGATCGTGATGGTACTTAAGTGTGTGTGTGTTTTGAATGGTTACTTTGTAGGTTCACTTAGTTGTGTGTTTACTTTGGTTTGTTATTTTGTATTTAGTCCGGTTCATTTTGGATTGTTACTTTTAAGCCCCACTCTTGCCTTTAAGTGCTTCCTAAGAAATCTAGCGTGTGTAAACAGTTCACAGGTGTGACAGTGCACTGTACTTTCTCCACGGGCAGTGTATGTGTGTGTGTGTGTGTGTGTGTGTGTGTGTGTGTGTGTGTGTGTGTGTGTGTGTGTGTGTGTGTGTGTGTGTGTATTGTGCTGTGTTGTGTTGTGTTGTGTGTGAATGTGTGTGTCTGTGAGTGTGCGTGCGAAATAGAGTTGAGAGAG
>CM060306.1:81068011-81078011 GCA_030674185.1 Monoplex corrugatus
TCAAAATCGGTAGCATTATGTTATGTGTTATGTTTGCAGAAAATGCTCTACTTTAGATATTAGCAAAGAAATGGACAAATCTCAGTCTTTTATATGACAAAAACACTAAAAACAATGTACGTCAGTATTTAAAGTGATGCTTTGCATTTTGAAAACTTACCATTCCGTGTTTCCACATAAAAATCAAACATTAAAATGTTAAGGGCTGGTAAAGGTTGTAACATAACCCTGAGGTCGTAAGGGAGTGAGATGGTAGATATCTCAATCTTTCTGGAGGGCAGCATCATGTGTGTGGTGCCCATCTCCTGTCCCTGGCTGCTCTACCTTTTCCTATCTTTAAGGAAAGGCAGGTACATATTTACTACAGCTTGTTATACTGGAGGTCACATGTAGATATAAACTTCCTCGGGCCTGACATGCACCTCTGTAAACTCATGCAACAGATCAGTGGGCAAGTTCTCTATCTCTGCTTCAGTCAGGTCTCAGAGCAACATTGCAGTTTGCAAACTGATACAAACTGATCTTCTACTTATGTTGACAGTTCAGCCCTTTCAGCACGTATTTGATGGGTTTGTTGGTCTGAACATACATGTACATGTAGACCATTTTCTGGTTATCCAGTCCGAAAAATGTTGTCTCTGGTTTTGACTTCAATTCAGGTCTGGATCAGCAGTTCTGTAACAGCGCTGTTTATGCTGCATCATTTGGGATAACCCAAATCTCCCGCTTCCATCTTCCAGTTTATAACTTTTCCAGTACGCCCAAATTCTTACAGTCAGCTGCAGGCACATGTCAGAACTATGATGTCTTCTTGTCTGTTGGATAAGCCCATCTAAACTTGCCATCTACACGCTTTGACAGGCAGGTGGCAAGTTCAGGATCATTATGAGGCAGGTTTTCTGTACTTCAGAGTTCAGTTATCTGAAGAAAGTTTCTTTTTATGATGGGGGAACCGAGGTTTTGCAACTTTGATGTCTCCTCTATTATCCAGCTTCCTTGGGTGAAATGGGCGCTTTGTGACCTTTTTCCGTTCCCTAGCTACACAGCACTCTCATTGCAATCTCGCTCGGCATCTTGAAATCTGTCACAGTGTCTCGTGGTTTCTCTTTATTTATGACACCACGACTGGGCACCTGAAGAACGGAGAATGTTCCAAATAGGGGAGCGACGTAGGGGACGTTGCCTGAGAACCCCCCTCGACAGAGACTAGGAACATCACTTTAGATCAGTTAAAAGCTGACTGTTTTGCCCTAGCTATCCAATGTTACAAGATCCAGACTGAATCAATGATAATATCATTGACATTTCAAGTTGCAGGACCAAAGAAGAGGCAGGAAGCAGAGGGGGAGCGCGCGCGCGCGCGCGCGCGCGCGAGAGAGAGAGAGAGAGAGAGAGAGAGAGAGAGAGAGAGAGAGAGATTAATGATTTAACCAATTCTGGATACACTTGCAGAACGAAATGAAATAAATTGTACGTGGGATACACGATGTTTCATAAAGAAAAGCATTCCAAACCACTGACTTAAAAGTAGCCAGGATCTTAGTTTAGGAAAAGAATCTTCACTCAATTTAAAAGTTGTATTTGGGGAAACCGCCCTGACATAAATGTAAGTAAAAAGAATGGTCATGGCTGGGATATCTTTTATTTGATATGAAGGATAAATGACGTATGTCTTTAACTGGAGCTTTTGATTTTTGAATATTATTTATCCATTTCAAAAACTGTATAAGCGATAGCATTCACTGCGCTTAACATGTCATTTTCCTGCATGGGAACACTAAGTCTGTAAATCAGTCTAAACTAATCTTTCATTCATGTTGACATTTTGCCTCCCTTTTCAATCTTTCTCTCTTGGGATTTCTGGCCCATATGTGTGAGTCATTTTATGGCTGGGATTGCTGAAGCGTTCGTCAAAGCCTCGACTTTAGTTCAGGCCTTAAACAGAAGTTCAGCAAGAACTCCTTTCATATACTACATCTTTTGAGCCAGTGACATAATCCCCTACATTGGTTACGCAGTTTATAGCTGTTTACCACAAAGCCCACTTTCTTGCAGCCAGGTTCAGGCACAGGTCAAAACATAACCTCTTTCTGTCTGTCAGACTGGGCCCATCGGATCGTGCTATCCACACACAGGCTGGCAGAACGTTCAGAATCTTTTCTAGGCAGAGGTTTCCTTTTGAGTTCAAATATGTGAACAAAATTTTCTCTTTATGATGGGAGATCGAGTTTTTGTCACTTCGATGCTTCCTCCAGGTTTCATGGGTGAAACAGGTGCCTTGTGACCTTCTACCATTTCCTAGCTGCGCACCATTCTCGCTGCAATATTTGCTCACCATCTTGAAATCTGTCACGATGTCTCGTCCTTTTTGTTCATTTGTTCGCCATGGAAGTGCACCTGAAAGACGGTGAGTGTGCTCAAAGAGTGGAGAGAAGTAGGGAACATGGCAGAAGTGCCCCCTTACCAAAGAGCAGAAACATCACTCTGGGTTAATTGGAAACTATCTGTTCGTGCTTGGCCATCCTCAAATATTGCGAGATCCAGGCTGGAGCAACGATAATATCATCGACATTTTAAGGTGGCAGGCTGAAAAGAAAAAGGGAGTGAGTGTGGAACAGAGTGTGGAACAGAGAGAGAGAGAGAGAGAGAGAGAGAGAGAGAGAGAGAGAGAGAGAGAGAGAGAGAGAGAGAGAGACAGAGAGAGACAGAGAGAGACAGAGACAGAAACAGAGACAGACCGAGAGACAGAGAGACAAAAGGGAGAAAGGGCAAGAGAGAGAGAGAGGAGAGAGAGAGAGAGAGAGAGAGAGAGAGAGAGAGAGAGAGAGAGAGAGAGAGAGAGAGAGAGAGAACGAATGAAAGATTTCATCAGCTCCAGATACATGGAGAACAAAATACAGTACATTTACGTGGGGACCAAGATATTTTATATAGAAAAGCATTCTAAACCATCACTTAACTTTAAAAGTTGCCAGGAGTGTATTTCAGCAAAGGAGTCTTCACCCAGTTTAAGAGTTATGTTTCAAGAAATTACTTTGATATAAATGTAAGGAAAACAGCGGACGCGTCTGAAATGTCTTTTATGTGACGAGAAGGATGATTGACATCATCCTTTACGTGGGGATTTTAAAATTCATACATCGATTATCCATTTTCAGAATGATATAAATGATAGTATCTGCCAACAAGCTCACCACATCCATGTTTCTCTCTGACTTTGACCAACTACTTGATTACTACTGCCTCTTACCTGGAAATCTCATCATTCTAGGTGACATCAATGTCCACTATGACAACACTCACCGTTATGACACAAGACATATCATCAACTCTCTGTCCAATCACAATATGACACAACATATTTCTGAACCAACCCATCAAAAAGGTCACATTCTTGACTGGATCATTTCTCGTGATCACCACAATTCAGCTACTGACAACTGCCTAGTTCTTTCTACCCGTCTAACTTCAGCCCTTCCATCTGACCACTCTGCAATTCTCTGTTCTCTTGACATTTCTCCTCCTTCCCGTACCACGCGCACAGTGACTCGACGCAATCTCAAATCTATTGACCTCTCCACATTTTCATTTGATGCCTCCCGCCTCCTTTCTGAAAAGTCACATAACCTTGCCGATGAATTCTATACTACTCTCCACCATCTTATGGACACTCATGCTCCAGCCACAACCCGTCTTTTACCTGACCGCCCCCCCTACTCCCTGGCTCACTCATGAGATTGCCTGTGCAAAACGTACCCGCCGCAGAGCAGAGCACCGCTGGCGCAAATCCAAACTCACTGTACATAGGCAACTTTTCCAAGCCTCTAAAACAAAAGTATCCACCCTCATTGCATCTGCAAAAACAAGCTATTTCCAAACCAAAAACCTGAATGCCTATTCTTCAAGAGAACTCTTTACAACCATGAATCATCTCCTTGGCACACGAAAAGATTTACCTCTCCCAACAAAACACACAAATGAAGAACTCCCATCTGTATTCTCCAAGTATTTCACCACCAAAATACAAACTCTTCGTGACAGGCTTGACAGGACACCCTGTCAACCATGCCCACCTGACCCTTCCTTCTCTGGCACACCTCTTACTACTTTTACCCCAGTCTCACAAGAAGAAATTCTCAACACAATCAGATCCATGTCGTTCAAAACCTGCGAACTGGGTCCTCTTCCAGGTTCTCTCTACTCTGACTGTCTCCCTACTCTCCTCCCATTCATCACTGACATCATCAACACTTCTCTTCAAACTGGAACTGTCCCAGATTCTTTCAAGTCTGCTATTGTTCACCCTCTCCTCAAGAAATACAATTTAGACCCAAATGAACTGAAAAATTACCGGCCTATCTGTAATCTCTCTTTCTTGTCAAAACTCATCGAAAAAGTTGTCCTGAACCAGCTGAACTCTCACCTGTCTGCCAATAATCTCCTCAATCCTTTCCAGTCAGCCTACCGCCAGTGCCATAGCACTGAAACTGCCCTGCTACACATTCTCAACAATCTCCTCCTTGCAACTGATACTGGCAAAGTCTCTCTCCTCACACTCCTTGATCTGTCTGCAGCCTTTGATACCATTGATCATGGTATGCTCCTTTCTAGACTTCATCATACTTTTGGCATCTCTGACATTGCTCTGTCCTGGTTCACTTCATATCTATCAAACAGAAAACAAACTGTTCTCATTAATGGCACTTACTCTCAACCTGCATAACTGACCTGTGGTGTTCCACAAGGATCTGTCCTTGGCCCTGTTCTTTTCACTCTTTACACCTCCCCCCTGTCCACCATCATCAACTCCCACTCTATAAAACACCACTTCTATGCTGATGACACCCAACTTCTAGACAGTGACACACCAGACAATATACAGCGCCTCTTGACTCGCACCACTGAGTGTTACTCGGATATTAAGAACTGGATACGTTCAACAAACCAGCTTAATGACGACAAGACAGAAGCTATCCTCATTGGCACCCGTCAGAAACTTTCTCAGCTGCCTCCTCTTTCTCTCCCATTATGTAACACATCAGTCCCAATTTCTGATTCAGCTAAAAACCTTGGTGTCTGCATTGACGCTACCCTCTCCATGAACAACTTTGTTTCTCAAACTGCCAGATCTTGCTACTATCACTCCATCGTATAAGCCTGATCAGGAAGTATCTCTCCGTCGAAACAACTGCAAAACTCGTTCTCTCCGTCATAATGTCTCGCATTGACTATTGCAATTCACTCCTGTTTGGTCTTCCTGCCTCCACCATTCACATCCTGCAGCGCATTCAAAACAATGCTGCACGCCTTGTACTAAAAAAGAAAAAAGCTGACCACATATCTCCTCTCCTGGCACAACTTCACTGGCTCCCTGTATCAAAGCGCATACAGTACAAACTAGACACCATGTGCTACAAAAGCCTCAATAACGCAGCCCCCGATTAACTGTCAAGCCTATTTGAGATCTATGTTCCCTCACGTACCCTCCGCTCTGCCTCCGATCCTCTGACTTTTCGCTTTCCACGCACTAAGCTCAATACCTATGGTCCACGAGATCCTTCTCTGTTTCTGGTCCACTTTACTGGAACAAACTTCCTCTCTCAGTCCGTCAGCAACCTACTTTTGTCTCCTTCAAGTCCGCTCTCAAAACTCACCTTTTCTCCTCTGCATAAAATCCTAACCTCACTCAATCCCCTCTGCAGCCTGTCTCCACTCGGAGGGGAATCACATTGTAATACATAATTGTATATAATATGCTCTCTATAAATTTCCATTGCTTTTATTCTTTCTCCCCATTTATAGCCGTGTGCGTGTACGTGTGTGTGTGTGTGTGTGTGTGTGTGTGTGCGTGCGTGCGTGCGTGCGTGCGTGTGTGTGTGTGCGTGCGTGCGTGTGTGTCTGTTTTAGCGCTTAGATTTGATTTTATCAAGATTTTGCGCTATACAAATAAAATATTGTATTGTATTGTAGTATTTGCCATGCCTAACGTGTCGTTTTCCTACATAGCAACACTAAAGTGTTAATAAGTTTGAATTGATCTTTCAGTCATGTCGAGATTTTGCGTCCCCTTTCAATCTTTATAATTATTTCTTTTATAGAATTTCTAGTCTATGTATGAATCACTTTATGGGTGATATTACCAGAAAGTTTGTAGAAGCCTCGACTTTAGTTGAAGTCTTGATCAGCATTTCTGCATCAACATATATATTACATCGTATGAACCAAAGATAAAATCCCCTACTTCCATCATCCAATTTATAGCTGTTTTCTTCCAGTCTGTCAGACTGGGCCCATCTGAGCTTTTGCCATCTACACACTTTGACAGACACGCAGCGCAGCAAGTTCAGAGTCTTTACGAGGTAGATTTCCTTTTGAGTTTAATTATCTGAGCAAAGTTTCTGCTTATGGTAGGGAGGTCGAGTTTTAATAACTTTGATAGCGTCTCCCTGGTCCATCTTTTTTGGGGTGGAAATGGGCGCTTTGTGACCTTTTACATTCCCTAGCTACACGCCAATTTCGTTGCGATCTCACTCACCATCTTGAAATCTCTCATAATGTCTCGTGGTTCCTGTTTATTCATTGCGCCAAGGCTATGCACCTGAAAGAAGGAGAGCGCTCAAAAAGGGGAGAGAAGTAGGGAACATTGCAGAGATGCCCCCAGACCAGAGAACTGGAACATCATTCTAGACCAGATTAAAACTTACTGTTTGTGCTGGAAACTCTCCAATGTGGCAAGATCCAGACTGAAGCAATGAGAATATCGTTGACATTTAGAAGCTGCAAATTGAATAAAAGAAAACAAAGAAGGGGTGGGAAAGTAGAAGGAGAGAGAGAGAGAGGAGAGAGAGAGAGAGAGAGAGAGAGAGAGAGAGAGAGAGAGAGAGAGAGAGAGAGAGAGAGGAGAGAGCATAAACGATTTGATCAGTTCTGGATACACATGCAGAATGAAATAAAACATATTTTACATGGGATACAAGATGTTTTATATAAGATAGCATTCTAAACCAGTCACTTAAGTTAAAAATACCCAAGATGTTAGTTCAGAAAACAAGACTTCAACTAATTTAAGAGATCGATTTGCAAAAAACCGGTTAGATATAAATGGAAGGAAAAGAATGGATACGATGCAAGATGTTTATATAACGAGAAGAGTAAACGATGCCTACGCTTAAATGGAGGTTTTGAATTTTGAATATTATTTCTCCACTTTAAGAATTGTATGAGTGCTAATATTGACTGTGCCTACGTATCATTTTTCTGCATGACAAGACTAAATGTGTAAATTAATCTGAAATGATCTTTCATTCATGTCGAACTTTTCCTTCTCTTTTCAGTCTTTATTTGCTGGGATTGCTGGTCTGTATGTAAACCGTCTTACATTTGGCCTTACCAACACATTTGTTGAAGCTTTGACTCTGGTTCAAGTCTTGATCCAATGTTCTGCAACAACAACGTTTATACTTCATCATTTAAACCAAACCCAAAATCTCCTACTTCTGATACACAATTTATAGCTGTTCTACATTCCGCCTAAATTCTTACAGCTAGCTGCAGACACAGGTTAGAACTATGATCTCTTCCTGTCTGTGAGACTGAGCCCATCTGAACTTACCATCTACACACTTTGACAGGCGGGCAGCAAGTTTGGAATCTTTACGAGGCAGGTTTCCCTTTGAGTTTAATTATCTGAGCAAAGTTTCTTTCTCTGAGTGGGGATTGAGTTTTTACAACTTTGATGACGTCTCCCTGGTTCAGCTTCTCTGGGTGAAATGGACGCTTTGTGACCTTTTACATTCCCCAGCTACACAGCACTTTCACCGCAATCTCGCTGACAATCTTGAAATCTGTCACAATGTTTGGTGGTTTTTCTGTATTCACTGCGCCATGGCTGTGCACCTGAAAGAAGGAGAGTGCTCAGATCAGGGAGAGAAGTAGAGAAAACAAGGCAAAGATGCTCCTTCACAAGAGATGAGGAACATCGTTCTACATTAAATGAAAACTGTCTGTTTGTGCTGGCCATTATTCGATGTTACGAGATCCAGACTGGATCAATGATCATATCATTGAGATTTCAAGGTTGCAGGTTGAAGAGAAAGAGAGAGGGAGTGGGAAGATAAAGAGAGAGAGAGAGAGAGAGAGAGGAGAGAGAGAGAGAGAGAGAGAGGAGATCTATAAAAAGATATGATTTGATCAGCTCTGGATGCAAAAAGGGAACAAAATAAAGTACGTTTTACTTTGGGATGCAAGATGTTTTACATAGAAACGTATTCCAATCCATTCACGTAAATTTAAAAATGGCCAGAAGTTTACTTCAGAAAAGGAGTCTTCACCCCAAGTTATCTTTGAAGAAACTGCTTTGATAGAAATGTAAGGAAACTTTGTATGCGTCTGAAAGGTCTTTTCTGTGACAAGAAGGACAAATGTTATCTGCCTTTAAATGGAGTTTTGAATTTTGAGTATTGATATCCAGTGTAGGAACTGTATAAGCGGCAGTATTCACTGTGTCTAACGTGTTATTTCTGTGGGTAGGAACACTAACTTTGTAACTCAGTCTGAACTGATCTTTCATAAACATCAAGATTTTGTCTCCCTTTTCGGTCTTCAGTTGTTGGTATTGCTGGTCTGTATGTAAATTATTTCATGGCTGGCGTCACCAGAAAGTTTCCCAATGCCTCGACTTTAGTTTAGGTTTTGATCAGCTGTTCGGCAACAACACCATTTATATACTACATTATTTGAACTAATGACAAAGTCTCTTGCATTCTTTACACAGTTTATAGCGGTTCTCTAGTAATCCCAAATTCTTATAGCCAGCTGCAGACACAGGTCAGAACTATGATCTCTTCCTGTCTGTGAGACTGGACCCATCTGAGCTTGCCATCTACACACTTTGACAGGCAGGCAGCAAGTTCAGAATCTTTACGAGGCAGCTTTCCCTTTTTAGTTCAATTATCTGAGCAAAGTTTCTTTTTTATGATGGGAGATTGAGTTTTTTGTGAGTATGATGCTCTCTCCCTGGGTCCTGCATCTTCGAGCGAAATGAGCGCTTTGTGACCTTTTACTATTCCCCAGCTGAACACCGCTCTCTCTCGCTATCTCGAAATCTGTCAAGATGTCTCGTGCTTTGTCTTTATTTATCGCACTACATCCCTGAAACTGAAAGAAGCAGAGTGTTCGAATGGGAGAATAGTAGGGAAAATAACAGAGGCGGCCCTCACTAGAGCTCGAGAATGTCACTGCAGTTGAAAGTCAGTAGAGGAGATGGTGTGTCATGCCTGTGTGACAGTCTCCCTGCAAGAACAGACGATAGCGGTCTTCACTCAGTTCGGTCAGAATCGATCAGGATGAAAGTCAGCCTGGGGCAGATGTAAGATGGTAAATCTCTGAAAAAAACTGGATGTTTGTGGCAGCCATCGTCTGATTTTGCAAGGAGATACTGACTGATGCAGTGATATGACGGTTCATAGTTATGGCTTGTAGAGAACCAGACGGAGAGAGGAGAGAGAGAGAGAGAGAGAGAGAGAGAGAGAGAGAGAGAGAGAGAGAGAAGGAGGGAGAAAGAGACGAGGAAGGAGAAATAGAGAAAGAGGAAGGAGAAGAGAGAAAGAGAGAGAGAGAGAGAAGAGAGAGAGAGAGAGAGAGAGAGAGAGGAGAGAGAGAGAGAGAGAGAGAGAGAGAGAGAGTCTTATTCAGTTTGATCAAGGCTCTCGATTTTTATGAAAAACAGGCTGACATACAGAACAAAAAAGAATATATTTTACATAGCAGACATGATTCTTAACATAGAAGAGCACTATACACCATTCATGTAATTCTGAAAATACCAGCATTTATGTCCAGAAAACGAATTTCCCCCTATTTGAGAAGTTGCATTTGAGAAACAAAAACAACCAAGCAAGAAAGGAAGCAAGGAAGGAAGTAAGCAAGCAAACAAGCAAGCAAGCAAACAAGCAAGCAAGCAAGCAAGCAAGCAAGCAAGCAAGCAAGCAAGCAACCAAGC
>CM060306.1:81083011-81100511 GCA_030674185.1 Monoplex corrugatus
GCATATTTGTATGTGAGTTTGTGTGTGTGCGTGCGCGTGCGCGAGTGCGTGTGTGTATATGCACCGTTACTAAACAGCCCATAAATGTGGATATACTATAGACCTAGTTTGTGCACACAATTGATTACAATAGTGTTCAGAACACCAGTGCATACAATGATCTTGCCTCTCACCATTTCGCTATTTTGTGCCATTTTGCTCTTAAATCTGCAAAATTTGTTTCTACTCCTTCCTTCAGAAAGATTAATCACGATAAATCTGCTAGTGATATTGCTCTGTTTGTTACACCGAATAGACTATGTCTGTTTCTGAATTTAATACACAGCTTACTGTCGTTTTTGAAAAGCATTGGCTTGCACATCAGCTAAAAGTTCGCGACGGTAAGCGTATCCCATGGAAAAACATAGTTGCATTCAATCCCGTGAGCTAAAATCTGAACGTAGGCGTGATGAACGTTCGGGAAAAAAGAACCCGCCTCTGTTGACTGTGCACAATCTACCATACCGATGTTCAAAGACTTGCAGATCCAGTTGATTTATACAAGACCATCTTCTGCTCATCGGCTCAAACATGTACGAACAGTTCACCGACATGTTTGTTTTTGGCAAAACAAAAGCAAGCGCAGTCACTCTGCTCACAGTTTCAGATGTAAAGTTGTTGCCGAACATGTTTGCTGACTTCTTTCGAAACAAAATTCAAGCCATTCACGACCATTTATGCTCTGTTCTACAGCTACAAAATTATTTTCAAACTTTCTCGGGTATTTCTTTCATGCTTTCAGGTCTGTTTCAAAAGATTTTGTTAAAGAAGTTATATTTCAGACCACTCCTAAAACTTGTAAATTAGACCCTATGCCTACCAAGTTTCTGTTTTAACATTTAGATCTTCTGTACGCCATTACTAACATCAGGAATGACTCTCACCTCTAGTATTTTTCCTTCGGAATTTAAAACCACCATTGTGAAACCTTTGGTCGACAAATCAAGCCAGGATCCTAATAACCTGAAAAATTATCGACCCATCTTGAACCTTTCATAATTCTCCAGATTGCTAAAAGGCTTGTTGAGCTCGACCAGCTGTTCTCCCACATCACCACTCACAATCGTCATAGTGTTCAGCAGTCTGCCTATTGGCCTGGGCATATCACAGAGTTCTCTTGCGCATTGTGTGAATGGCTTACTAATTTCTCTAGATCAAGACAAAGTTTCTGTTCTCCTACTTTTTAGACCTCTCAGCTACTTTTGATACGATAGATCACCAAACTTTCCTCTCCCGTCTAGATAAAAAATTTGGAATAAAAAACACTGCTGTCAACTGTCTCGATCTTATCTCTCACAAAGAAAGTAACTGTCCCTGTAGGTGGAAATAGATCCTCTAGGTCAGTTCTCGATTTTGGTGTTGCTCAAGGCTCTGTCCTTGATCTTTTTCTGTTCATACTCTATACGATTCCACCCTCATTCATATGTACTCTATTCACCATGAAATACATGCCTCAGATACCCAAATCATCCACTCTAAATCTCAGTAGATTACAACCATCTGAACGAGACTCTTCTAGACTGTGTGACGGAAGTGAAAACCTGGATGTCAGAAAATCAACTAAAATCTATTGATGAAAAGACCAAAGCCCGTACACTCATTCCTCCATCCGTTGACTCTGCCTCCCTGCCTTCCACCATTGCTTCTGGAAACTCTGTCATCCCGTTCTCTGACAATGTTCGTGACCTTGACTTTTATCTCGGCAAAGATGTTTCCATGCAAAAGCACGTCACAAGCTCAAACCACATACATTCAGATTAGGCGAATCAGTTCTATACGCCACAACCTCACTCTTGAGCCAAACAAAACATTAGAGCATTTTGTCTAGATTAAATTTCTGCAAATCCCTACTCACTAGCTGTCCATAGACATTCTCAAACCACTACAGCACATTCAAAACTCTGCTGCTAAACTGATTCTTTTATGCAAAACGATCTCAACACTGCACACCCCTTCTTAGAGAGTTGCACTGGTTGCCCATCGAATAACGTGTCAAGTACAAAGCTGCTTGTCTTTGCTGTCAAGTCATTTCCGAAATCCCACCCCCAATATCTTTCAGAACTTTTGCAAATCTGTGTTCTGTCTCGATCACTCCGTTCGTTCTGCCACTGATGACAGAACCTTCCGTGTCCCAAGATTTAAAAGAGAAAAACATTTCAGTGTGTGTGTGTGTGTGTGTGTGTGTGTGTGTGTGTGTGTGTGTGTGTGTGTGTGTGTGTGTGTGTATGTGTATGTGCGTGTGCGTGTGTGTGTGTGTGTGTGTGTGTGTGTGTGTGTGTGTGTGTGTGTGTGTGTGTGTGTGTGTGTGTGTGGTCTCTGATTTAATGTCTATTCACTAAAGTGATTTTAGACAAAAAAACAACAAAAAAGAAAGAAAGAAAGAAGGGGGGGGGGGGGTTGATAGAGGAGGAGTGAAGAGGATGTTTGAAAATTGTCAATTTTGGTTTTGAGAAAAGATGATCCAGAAAACAACTGTTTCGAGGAGGGGAAGGTAAAACTAACAAATAACGTTACCATAATTAACAATTTAAACAAACTAAGTAACAAACAAAATTGATAAATTTCTAGAAGAAATGAATAAAAAATAAAACCAAGAATTGACTAACCATAACAGTGAACAAGTGAAATAACATTTTAAAGGTAATTCGCTATAAGACTTTTTGACAGGCTAACAAAAAATTCATATAGTAATGATGATGAGGCAAATATATCGAAACTGTTACTCATAGATTGTGTAGGAATATGTCGTTTTACCTAGGGCAAGAAAGAATATACTATTTTGTTATTTTTCTTTCCCACACAGACAACTATGTTCTTGGTGTATTTTGTTTTGAATGCAGCAAGTTTCCATCTGTACATAAGAGATTGTATAAGTCTGCTGGCAGGAAGCTGCTTAAGTATTTTGCTGACTTCAAAGTTCATGTGACATTTATCATACTTTTTCTGTTTTAATTGGAACTGCTTCCAGACATAGTTGTCCACTAAAGTGTAAGTCTCGTGCAACGAGAGAGAAAGCTGGATATTGTTTGAATCTGGTGAGTTATTAGCTCCCGTTTGGCAGCCCTATCAACTTTATCATTATAACAAAAAGAACTATGAGAAGGTATCCAGCAGAAAGTAATATCTGTGCCTCTTGAAGATAAACCATGAATCAAGTGACTAATTTCCAGAATCATTTCAGGTCTTGTTTGTAATTTTGATAATTCAAGAGCCTGAAGTACTGATTTTGAATCGACGCAAAAAAGTATCTGAAAAATTGTCCTAGGAAGACTTATCATAAATTTTAAAGCCATTAATATTGCAAAGAGTTCAGCTATAAAGACAGATTTATCAAGTCCTATATTGAAAGATTTTTCAATTTTGAGAGCAGGTATTAAAAACGCTGAGCCTGCTTTTCTTTCAATTACTGATCCATCAGTGTAAATTTTCAAGTGATTGGGATATAAGTCGTCTATATGACATTTAACCTGAGTTTATATTGTCTTCTTTTTTTAGATTTTTGTGTGTGTGTGTGTGTGTGTGTGTGTGTGTGTGTGTGTGTGTGTGTGTGTGTGTGTGTGTGTGTGTGTGTGTGTGTGTGTGTGTGTGTGTGTGTGTGTGTGTGTGTGTGTGTGTGGTGTGCGTATAATTTTGAAAAGGTCTGTAATGTAAGACACTTTGTGCAAGCTTGATGAAAGCTGCCATGTACGTGTCCAGATATAATAATGATAATGTTAGTAATACTCCTCCTCCTCCTCCTACAACTACTCCTACTATTACTACTACTACTACTAATGATAACTATCATCATCATCATCATCATCATCATCATCATCATCGTCATCGTCATCGTCATCATCATTCTTTTTATTCTTCTTCTCATTATTATCATTACTCTGATGATGATGATGATGATGATGATACTGTGTGTGCTTGCATGTATATGAATCCATGCGTCAGAATGCATGCATGCATATGTACATGTATGTACGTGTGGTGTGATGTGTGTGTGCGCATGTATGTGTGTGTGCCTACATGTATATATCGTGTGGGTGTGGGTGTTCCTGTGCGTCTGTATGTCTGTGTTCTGATGTCGAAGGCACTCACTTTCTGTGCCAGTGCGTGCATGTACTTCTGTTGACCAAGGTTTCTGGAAACCTGAGAGACACTGCCTTTGGCCAGTGCGGGTGAGAAAGAAAATCATTAGGAACTTGACTCTCTTCCTTTTGAATTCTGTTTTTTTTTCAGCCTACAGAGATTGATTCAGACCAGCCCATGGAATTTGCTTGCGTTATCTTATTGGCAAATTTGTCAGCATTAATTTCTTTGACGTTTCTGATACGAGCTGACCAGAATTCAGTTTACTCAAGTTCGTTGTAAGACGCACATATAAATAAAAATCAAAACAAACCAAAAGCAAAAGCAAACGCAAACAAACAAAATCCAGACCGTCAAGTCATTCAAATAATCTCCCTTTTTTGAGAAAGAAATATATTAAGAAAATCTAGATTTTATGTTTCTTGATTACTGTGAGATTGAAGAAATTTCACATAAAATAAAACTTACGGGCCATGAAGCGAGAACGAAGGCAGATAACAGTGAAAACAAAAGGGAAATACTGTCGGAAGTTCTTTAGAAAATGCTGTTTACATCACATTCCTCAAAATTGGCTAATCTGAGGCACTGTTTTTTTTTTTCTCCATGTGACCTTGAACTTGGCGCCATGTCTTCCAAAGTTATGCACTCGGAATCCTTAGCTACATTGGATAAATTTGGGTTGGGGCAACTTTTTCGCAGCCGTGGTTTCTTTTGTTTGTGAAGGGCATGTTCACACGAGACTGCAGCTTACTAGCCTATCTTATATTGGAGATTGTTAACTGAAAGACTGCTTAACACTTGATACAAACAACACTTAATACAGCAAGGGCTTCATCCATTACAGTGAGGGAAACATTGCAAAGAAAGCGGATATCAAACCTTGTACTGAAACACCAAACTTCTGGCCTCGAAAAAAGAACATTTTCAAGAACGAAAGAAAGAAAGAAAAAGTACATGAAAGAAAGAAAAGGAACGAGAATGAAATCATCATCATCATCATGTGCCCTGCTGCATGGCGTTGGCGATCATGGCCCTCCATATGTATCTATCCTTTGTTGCCGCAAGCACATCTTCCACTCTCTCTGTCCTCAGCCACCTTGCAAGTCTGTCCAATATTTTCTCCCTGGGTCTACCTGGTACTCTCTTTCCCTCCAGCTTTCCTGTTGTGACCAGGTGCTCTAATTCCCCTTTCCTCATAAATTGGCCTATAAATGTTGCCTGTCTTTTCCTAATCTTCCTTATCAATGATCTTCTTGTGTCTGCTTCCATCAAGACTGTCTCGTTTGTTTCTTTGCTGTCCATGGAACTCTCAACATTTTTCTTAGAAACCACATCTCGGCTGCCTCAATTTTGTTCTGGCTTTGCGTGTTCACTGTCCACGCCTCACAACCGTATAACATTATCGGTTTTATATAACATTCAAGAACTCTCTTCCTAATGTTAATTGATAGGCATTTGTTGGTAAGAATGCTTTTCATTTTGTTGAATGCTATTTTGGCTTGACTGATTCTGCTGGCTATTTGGGATCTGCATCTGCCGTCTGGTGAAATGATCGTTCCCAGATATTTAAACTTATCAACCTGTCTCAAGGTTTTGTCGTTTGCTGATATTTTGCATGTCCGGATTTCATGCTTTTTACTGATAACCGTGATTTCAGTCTTCTTGTTATTTAGTCCAACCCTTTATTTTCTATTTCTAGTATATTCACAAGGTTTTGTAGGTCCCTTTCATTTTCTGTAATCAGCACGGTGTCATCCGCGTATCGAATGTTGTTTATCATTTTCCTCCAACCTTTAATCCGGGGCATTCTTCTAGGTTTCTCATGATGTTTTCGCTGTAAAGTGAAAACATATCTGGTGACAGAACACAACCATGTCTGACTCCTCTTTCGATATTTGGGAAAGAGCTTATATCGTTTTCTATTCTCATTGCAGCTGTTTGTTCCCAATACATATTTCTGATTATTCGTAGATCTTTTCTATCAATATTGAGTCTTTCTAGTTGGTTGATCAATTCTTCAAGTCTTACCCGACCGAAAGCCTTGGTATATCAACAAAGCATAAATATAAATCGTTATTAAACTCGACTGACCTCTATGATAGTTCTTAGGATGTATATGGCATTAATAGTTCATTTCCCTTCGACAAATCCACACTGTTCTTCTGCTATTTCTCTTTTGATTCTATTCCTTGTTCTCATCATGATTATTATTATTAGTAGGATTTTTGTTTCTTGACTCATTAAGCTGACTGTGCGATGAAGTTCGCAATCTATAGCCCCTGTTTTCTTTGGAACAGCAATGAAAATTGATTTTGACATATCTTTTGGGATCTTTCCGGTGTCATAAATTTCATTTAGGAGGACTATTTTTTCAATACCAAATTCCTCCAGGCTTCAAACATCATGTCGTAATATCGTCTGGTCCTGGGGCTTTTCCTGGTTTCATCTTTTTCAGTACTGCTCTAACTTCATCTTTCATTATGGGTGGTCCTACAACGTTCTTTCTTATAATGTGTTCTTCGTTTCTGTCATCTTCAAAAAGGTCCTTAATGTACTCTCCCCATCTGTCTAATATTTTGTCTTTTTCCATGAGAATGAAATAACGAGAAAAAACTCTTGAAATCAGGAAAATAGAATCTTTATTCCATAGAGACGTTGTAAAGAACTACGTACGTACGCCTCCTTCGGTCATGGCTGACCATGGATAAAGTACATCCGACCTAATGTCTAGTTGGGCTGTTTGCTTGGTCCAAGCAGCGTCGCCTGTGACTGTAGAGACCAATGCGAGAGAGGCAGTCTCTGTCGCAGTGGTCGCATGTGTATGCTGATGCTGGTCTGTTGGCTGTGTCGTTCCTTTTCTGCGAGCTCGCTTTTCTGCTGCAGCAGCTGGCGGTTTGTCCTCACCAATCCGCAGCTGTTTTTTGAGAGTGCTTCTCCAGCTGTTGCAGTCATCTGCGAGGTCCTTTTGCGGTCATCTGCGACGTTGTAAAGAACTGCCTCCCACAATAAGGCAGATTCTCACACGTGGTAACTTAGACCAAAGCAGTCATGACAACCTTTCAACAGTCAGTCTCGCACAGTTCACGGTCGAGAAAGGCTGGATGTAAATTTGTAATGATGATGAATATTTTTTTTGCGGCGCTGTTGTTCTCCAAACTAATCTAGATTCAGTGCCCGTTGTGCATTTATAAGACACAGATTGTAATGTATACACAAGTACTGATCACACACAAACATACAGATACACACAAACACATACACAGACACAAACACATACACATAAACACACGCACACACAGACACACACAGACACACAGACAGACACACACACGAGAATGAAATCATCATCATCATCATGTGCCCTGCTGCATGGCGTTGGCAATCATGGCCCTCCATATGTATCTATCCTTTGTTGCCGCAAGCACATCTTCCACTCTCTCTAGTTGGGCTGTTTGCTTGGTCCAAGCAACGTCGCCTGTGACTGTAGAGACCAATGCACACGCACGCGCGCGCGCACGCATACTGGAGGGTGAAACATATCTATCTATCTATCTATCTATCTATCTATGTATCTACCTGCCTACCTGCCTATCTATCTATCTATCTACCTACCTATCTATCTATCTATCTATCTATCTATCTATCTACCTATCTATCTATCTATCTATCTATCTATCTATCTATCTATCTATCTCTCTCTCTCTCTCTCTGCACACACACACACACACACACACACACACACACACACACACACACACACAACACACACACACACACACTCCTCCTTTGTGCGGGGTCGACCATGGAAGATGGGCCCTTGTTGTTGGTTTTTCTGCTTTTCTAGGAGCGTCGAGTGTCCTAGGACGCAAAGCCTGGGCAGAGCGATATGGAGAACCAGCTGTTGTCCAAAGGAATGGCAAACACCATTACAGATTGGCGCCAACAGCGTCGCAGGAGTTGCCACATACCTACAGTCACAGACATAGTCATAGATGTTTTCACAGTGCTAAATGATTAGGAGTTGACAATGACGGTACAGGCTGGTGGAGGAGAAAATTCAATATCAACTATACAAATCCTGATGATATTGTTCAGCGTGTTAAAAGAGTTGACAGCGAATGACTGTCAAGGACATCGAGAAATTTTGTGCAGGTAAACGATATCGTCGCAAGGGAAGTAACTGCCATCATAATTACGTCCCGTGGCAAAGTAGGTACACTTCCTTCTGAAAACCGAGTTATTATTATTATTATTATCATTATATATTATTATGATTATTATTATTATTATTATTATTATTACCTATATTACTTTTTTGATTAATCATTATCATATTATCATCATCATTTTATATTAATATTACTATCATTAGTATTATCACTATTACTGATGATTATAATCATTATTTCTTACATAAGTGTTGATGTAATTATTATTTTCCTTAATCATTTATTATGTCGTTATAATTTTTCTTCCTATTATCATTTTATATGATCATTATTCAAAAGACATGATTTAGTAGTAGAGTTATGGCTTGTTGACCCGTGCTTATGGACAAGTTTTGGATGAAAATAGTTTAAAACGTGTACAGATGTCGGACATAAACAGGGATTAGGCATACTGAACGTTTTGATTTAGAAGTGACCTTTTGCCAGATTGATTTGTATGTCCAGTACAAGGGTTCGCCGAACGATGCGTTGTGACTGACAATGTAATTTTTCAATGTTACTTATGTTTTAAAAAGAGATTGTTTAATTATAAATCGATCGGATTTTGTGTGTGTATGTGAAACAATAAATCGATCGGAGGTGTGTGTGTGTGTGTGTGTGTGTGTGTGTGTGTGTGTGTGTGTGTGTGTGTGTGTGTGTGTGTGTGTGTGTGTGTGACAAACATGTGTTAGCAGGATACGATTTCTCAGCCGTATAAACGGATCCATACCAAATTTGAGTCAAAGGTGTGGAATACAGAGAGGTTGTAAATGCTGAAGTACAGAAGTCAAAGAGCCAAGGTCAAGGTCAAACGGACAACAACAAAAAAAAGAAAAAAGAAAAAGAGTACCTCAAACCAGTCTTTTTTTTTTTAATAGGAAGATGTGTGAACAGACAGAGAAGGTGGGAGATGTACTTGAAGTAACAAATGATAGCTTCGTATGGATGGCCATCATCGCCAGCGCCATGCGGCAGGGAACATGATGATGATGATGATGATGATGATGATGACACGACAACGATGAACATGATGATGTGTGAACAGCGCTTTCTCAGGAAATTTAACAATAATTTCATTCTGGTTTCACTGTTGTGACAGTAGAGCCATTGTTCTTGCTTTTCGTCAAGATTATTACATCTCAACCTTATTTTAAGGGCACAGTGATCTTGAGAATGACCAAAGCTGGATTTTCGTGACGTTTTGTATAAAAAGATGGATTTTTTTAAAGAGCGGATTATCTCCCTATTTTTCAATGTGCATATAATTGGGGACCAAAATATCTCAAAAGATGCTGTAAAAAAAGAATCCAATGAATATGGCTTTACCACATTATTTGGTCTTTTCTGTTTGCGGGATCAGGCTGATTAATTCATTATCAGGTTAGAGTCGCCGAAGAAGTAAATTAATCCCTCAGTTGTCTATAGGGATGCCAGTGTGTGTGTATGTGTGTGTGTGTGTGTGTGAGTGTGTGTGTGTGTGTGTGTGTGTGTGTGTGAGTGTGTGTGTGTGTGTGTTTGTGTATTGTGCGTTTGTTTATCTGTGTATTTGTATGTGCGTGTGTGTGTGTGTGCGTGCGTGCGTGTGTGTGAGTGAGTGTGGAGAGAGAGAGAGGGGGGGAGGAGAAAGAGAGAAAGGAGAGAGAGAGAGAGAGAAAAGGGGAAGAGAAAAGAGACAGAGAGAGAGAGAAGGGGAGAAGAGAGAGAAGGAGAGGAGAGAGAGACAGAAAGAGAGAGGAGAGAGAGAGAGAAGAAAAGAGCAGACAGAGAAACAACAGACACACAAAACACACTCACACACAAACACACACACAGGCCCACACAGAAACACACACATAAACACACAACACACACACACACGCGCGCAACGCCGCGCACAAACAAACACACACAGACAAATACACACACAGACACACACAACACACACCAAACACACACACACACAAACACACACAACACACACACAACACACACACAACACAACACACACAAACAGAAAACACGACAACACACACACACACAAACCCCACACACACACACAAACACACACACACACAACACAACACACAAACACACACACAAACACCACACACAGCAGGACCAGACACACACACACACACACACACACACACACACACACACACACACACCACCACAAACACACACGTGGGAACAAGCTTGTGATAGACACAAGGTCAGACCAACAGCCGATCTGGCGTGGCACAATGTCCATGAAGGATTCATCACGCTCCGACAATTCCATATGCTGTCCACCCAAATCTGCCAGCAATCATCTGACAGACTCTGTGACCTGCACAATCTTTATACTCTGTCGAGGTCTTGGAATGGAGAGGGTGGATTACAAAGGACCTGTGAAACGATCATCTCACCAAACGGCAGATGCACATCACAAATATCCAGCAGAATCGGCCGAGCCAAACCAGCATTCAACAAGATGAAAAGCATTCTTACTCCACAAATGCCTATCAGTTAACATCAGGAAGAGAGTTCTTGAATGTTAGATAGAACCGATACTGTTATACGGTTGTGAAGCGTGGACATTCAACACGCAAAGCCAGAACAAGATTGAGACAGCCCAGATGTGGTTCCTAAAATATTGTTGAGAGTTCCATGGACAGCAAAGGAAACAAACGAGACAGTCTTGATGGAGGCAGACACACGAAGATCAGTGATATGGAAGATTAGGAAAGGACAGGCAACATTTATAGGCCTTTTTATGAGGAAAGGGGAATTAGAGCACTGGTCACAACAGGAAATCTGGAGGGAAAGAGAGCACAGGTGGACCCAGGGAGAAAATTTTGGACAGACTTTCAGGGTGGCTGAGGACAGAGAGGGTGGAAGATGTGCTTGCGGCAATAAGGGATAGATACATATGGAGGGCCGTGATCGCCATCGCCATGCGGCAGGGCACATGATGATGATGATGATGTGAAACATTAAACTAGCATCACCAGAATGATGGAAACGTTAACCCTTTGACTCCGCACCATTCATCAATTGCAAACTTACCTTGATCTCTCACCTATCCAAGTTCTGCAGAAAGCTGATGGAACGGATTGAATGAGTCAAAGGTTAAGTTTTTGCTTTGCGAGCATGGTTGAGAATGCTGTGTGGACAGGGAATGGGAGTCAAAGGTTTAAGTTTTCGCTTTGCGAGCATAGTTGACAATGCAGGATTCTGGTGGACACAGGCTGGAGTCGAATTGTTAATAAGGGAGTCAAAGGGTTATTAAGGTGGGCAGCGAACTGGCCAGTTTCTCATGTTACGGGCTGGAACTGAACTCGAAATATCAGATCTTTTGATTCCATGGCTTTATCCTATATACCAACCAGCCCGCGCTTGCCGTGGCCCGTCCAAGAGTTGAAAGCACAACACGTGCATTGAACATGGCAGTGTAACAACGAATCAATCAATTAGCCTTAAAAAAAATCCCAGAAGCCTTGGAATGAGTTATTCTGGCTTGCAGTGACTGGAAGAAATTGGCTGAGGCCTGAAGCTATACCTGGAGCGAAGAGAGGTGAGTGAGAGAATGCTGAATCAAACGTACAGCTTCATGACTTGGAGTTTGCAGTGTATTCAAGACGCTTCCATCGCACTCAGACAATTCCATATGTGTTTCGGTCAAAATTACCAGCAGTTCTCTGGGAGATTCCAGGAGCCTGCGCAAAACTCTATGCGCTGGCAAGGTCTTGAACCGAAGAGCGGAAAAGGGGAGAGGGTGGGGAAGACCTCTGAAACACTAAGCTGACACCACCAGAAATGACGGAAACATCAAGATAGGCAGCCAATAGACCAATGTTTAATGTTCGAGCCTGGGACTGAACTCAGGATATCAGATCCTGTGTCCACGGTTCTATCATGACTACTCCAATGGAACAGACTTAATACCAAAAAAATCCTAATCGTAACCATTTTACCACAGGTAGAAGCGGGTGATTGGGTGGTGGGATGGGCGTGGGGTTGGCGATCCCAGGGAAAGGGGGGGGGGGGTGACGGGAGGGAGAGGAAATGGCCCACTTGTGTCGCCGCTTTGATCTTCCCGTTTCCTTCTCTGACGCCACACGTAGAGGTACCGCTGACGGCCTGATTAATTCTGACGGCGTGGTCCTCTCTGTCTGTCTGTCTCTGTGTCTATGTCTCTCTCTCTCTCTGTCACTCTGTCTCTGTCTCTGTGTGTGTCTCTCTCTGTCTCTGGGCTCTCTGTTTCTCTCTGTCTCTGTCCTGTCTCTGTCTCTTCTCTCTAATCGTCTCTCTGTCTCTCTTCGCTTCTGTCTCTCTCTGTGTCTCTGTCTCTGTCTCTCTCTTATTCTGTCTGTCTGTCTCCCTGTCTCTCCCTCCCCCTTTCTTCTCTCTCTGTTTCTGTCAGTCTGTCTCGTCTATATGTCAGTCTGTCTGCCCCCTCTCTCTCTTTCTTTCTCTCTCTCTCTATCTATCTATGTATCTATGTATCTATTATCTATCTATCGATCCATCCATCCATCCATCCATCCATCCATCCATCCATGCATGCATCCATCTATCTATCTATCTATCTATCTACCTATCTACTTATCTATCTATCTATCTATCTATTACCCATCTATTATCTATCTACTATCTATCTATCTATCTATCTATTATCTATCTATATTCTATCGATCGATCGATCATCCATCCATCCATCCATCCATCCATCCATCCATCTATCTATCTATCTCTCAGTCTATCTATCTATCTTTCTGTCTATCTATCTATCTATCTTTCTTTATCTATCTATCTATCTATCTATCTATCTATCTATCTATCTATCTTCTGTCTGTCTGTCTATCTATCTATCTATCTACCTATCTATCTATCTGTGTGTGTGTCTGTCTCTCTGTTTCTCTCTGTCTGTCTGACTGTCTATCTGTCTCTCTGTCTCTTTGAATACTCGTCCTATTGTCTGTTATACACTATGCCTACTGACCTTTGTCTCTGTCTCCCTATTAGCAGCCCCTACTCCCCTATACATGTATATATGTATCTCTGGTTTTAAGTTTGTGTGTCTGATGGGGTGAGTTTGTCTCCAAGAAATCTCAGACTGCATACTATATGTACAGCTTTTGCTGTTTCTATCTCTGTACCCCACAAAACCAGACACCTGGAAACACACGCGCGCGCTTGTACGTACGCCTACATACAAACACACACACCTTCAGACATACGTACACAAACACGCACAACACGCACACGTATCACTCGCGCACGCGCGTGTGCCCACACACACACACACACACACACACACACTACACACACACACGCACCCACCCACAACAAAGATTCAGACACACACATGCAGACACACACATACACACAGACACAGACAAGACACAAACAAGACACAGACACACACATACACACACACACATACACACACGCGCGAGCGTGCGCGCGCGCACGCACAGAGACGAAAACACAGACATAGACACACACGCACATAGAGACACACAGACATAGGGACACAGGCACACACAGACATGCACAGACAGAGACAGACAGACAGACAACACACACACACACACACGCACACACACGCGACACACACCACACACACACACACACACACACACACACACACACACACACACACACACACACACACACAAGGCAATGGAACACAGTCAGCCGTCCTGCCCATTATTAAATGATGATGACAGTGATGAATGTTTTTATTGTTACAAAAAATGACGCTCAATCAAGCCTCCAGTATCATCATGTAAGACAGACACCAGGCTGGTTTGCATCGCACCGTATTATGAGATGATGGACATTGGTTTCATGTATATTCATTTAAGTCGTTTTAGACAAAAACAAACGAAAAAATGGGGCGGGGGGGGGGGGGGGGGGGAGCGGCCGGAGTGTAGGTGGAGAAAGGATACATGGATATGCTTACGCATGAATAGTAGGTCTTTGAGTGAGAAAGAAGGAATATCATGTTAATGTAACGTAGTGTACGCGATACAAAGAACTGTATTGTATTAATTGTGTCATATCGTATATTGTACTTCATAGCACTGCGCTACAATGAATAGCAATGTATACTATTACATTTGTTGATACTGAATTGCTTAACATGACGATAATGATAGACTTTCTCATCGATCCGACGTATGAACAAGAGGTCAATAGACTTCACCTGATGTGATTTTACTTTGAGTATGTTATTCTTTAAACGTATTTCAGACTTGCAAGTATAACGGTGAGCATGCTTTTTAACCTTGGTGTCTTTTTATTTTAATCTGGGTATCGTTTTTAACGTGGTGTTAGCCCTGATATGGTTCTACTAGTCGGCTGGGCTATAACCAGTATGAACCTGAACCTGAACCGGGACGAATAAGCATACTGCTCTTAAGCGTCTCTATAGATCTTTAAGTGGGATAGAATACCAACCGTGAAGGTGCATGTTCCGCTGTGGGCGCTGCTTGGGAAGAGTTCTGCTTCCGCCAGGCCCTCTTCTGATGAATAGTAGCTATTCTGTGATATTAAATTGATTGTGCCCTGTCCAGCAATGTCTGTTGTGGGCAATGTTATTTCAGATGATGATGTTGATGCCCCAGCTGATGAGGATGTCTTTCAGTGTATCCTTGCATCGCTTCAGTGGCCTTCCCTGGTCATAGTGTCCTTTGTTCAGCTCTCCGCACAGAAGCATCTTTGGAATGGAGTTCAAGTTCAAGTTCATATTGCTTATAGCTCAGCCGACAACTACAGCCATATCAGGGCTTAGTGTCTTTTGTTCAGCTATCCGCACAGAAGGATCTTTGGAACCGAGTTCAAGTTCAAGTTCATATTGCTTGTAGCCCAACCGACTACTAGAGCCATACCAGGGCTAACACCACGTCAAAAACGACAACCCGGTTAACCCTTTGACTCCCGCACCCTGCCCACCAGCATCATGCTTTGTCAAACATGCTGGCAAAGCTAAAAACTTAACCCTTTGACTCCCTCACCCTTTCCAACAGCTTCCTGCGGGAGTCAAAGGGTTAAGATAAAAGACAACAGTTAAAAACCATACACACCGTTAACCTTGCAAGTCTAAAATACAATTAAAGAAAAACATGTAAAATCATATCAGATGAAATCTATTGATCTCTTGTAAAAACTGGAAAATTGCATCAGGAGGGACGTCTTGGAAGAGTTATTTTTAAGGTGTCCCCCTTCAAGTGCTTATGCCCCACATCGTACAAGTCCCAGCAATCAAGGAGGAGGTGTCTGATGCTCAACAGCTCGTCACACGGGTACACCACGGTGATTCTTCATTTTTGTTGTTGAAATGTACGAATGAGTAAAGGATGTGTGACCCGGGGAATGGAGTTGTCTTCCATACAAACAACATGTCCTGTCCAACGAAACTGGCATTTGATGAATAGAATTGTGTGCATAGCAATCCACACATCGTCAGAACTCGAAGGCTGGACACTGAATCTTGCTATGTGGTGTTGCAGACCTAGCGCAGGCATCTTTGGTGCTGGAACTGTTCCTGCTGTTGAACGTGCCGTTGGTAGGTAGGCAGTCCAGGTCTGGCAACAGTACATTAGATCACTCATAAGGAAGATTAGAAAAAGACAAGCAACATTTATAGGCCATTTTATGAGGAAGGGGGATCTGGAGCACCTGGTAACAACGGGAAAGCTGGAGGGAAAGAGAGCACCAGGTAGACCCAGGGAGAGAATGCTGGACGGACTTGCAGAGTGGCTGGGGATGAGGAGGGTGGGGGAGATGCTGGGGGCAACGAGAGATAGAGATGGTTGGAAGTCCATGGTCGCCAACGCCATGCGGCAGGGCACCTGATGATGATGATGATGAATCTCCGTTGCAAGCCTGTTATTGTTACCGTTGTTTTTGTTTAAAGTCCAGCTGACTACGTAGAGCCATATCAGGGTTGTAACCATTTCAAAACATACACAATACTCCAACAGGGGGAAAAAAGGAAAAGAAAATTATGTGCACATATCAATGCAGTCACGTACATAATCTAAGGACATGCCCCTGACGTTGACCACTCCGTCCAATCTATCACACGGGAGATTTAAAAAAACATACCTGAATACAAGTTTAAACATAACTAAGGATACTAAAGCATACATGTATACAAAAACAGGCCTAAATAACCAAAAATTGCTTCCGCGTAGTTCATTTCTCTAGAGCCAAACGTGCGCTCAATACATGAACCCAATTATCAGTCCTAAGAGAAAGTATGAACGTCTTTATCAAATATGTACAGCTGAATGGACGAGCAAGGCAGAAAATGATAAGAAGAAATGACAGAAAGCAAAGGAACAAGGCAGAAACAAAAAAAGTTTACAGAAAAGATTAAAATTCTAGAACAGAATTTCGAGAGGGTGGGGATACTATTCGTATTTGTACTGGAAGAACCCCTGGCATCCCCACGGGGGGATTGATGCTGTAATCTTTCAATGTCTTGGTCATCCTTCTAAAGGCAAGGCTGGCCTTGGAGACGCGCAGCGTCAACTCTGCAAAAGATCCGTTGTTGCTCACTGAGGTACCCATCCAGCACCACAGTATATTTTGTTAACCCTTCGACTCCCGAACCCCGTCCACCAGCATCCTGCCTTGTCAACCAGGGTAGCAAAGCAAAAACGTAACCCTTTGACTCCCTAACCCGATCCACCAGCTTCCTGCAGGAAGCTTGTGGATAGCGTGAGGGAATCAAAGAGTTAAGTTTTTGCAGTTGGTGAATAGGGTGCGGGGGTCAAAGGATCGAACAGGGTAGTATTGCTCTACATTATAGCGAGTGGTCTCTTTTAGCTTGCCAAAATATCATGCAGAACTAACCAAAGAACATAACTCTTGAGAGTCACGTAGGAATTATCTCCCATGTTGTAGAACTTCTCAAATCTAACACAGTTTGCGCTACCCATTCAGCTAGCATAGAAGCAGCTACAAAGCACAAAAACCGTAAGCTCAGAACATTCCTCAAAAAAGGAATGCCCAAACCTCTGCAACTACCACTCATGCAGAACTAGCTGTACATGGGGGGGGGGGGGGGGGGGCTGGTGTTCATCGAGCGTTCTTTCAACACACAGGACGATCAGACGGACAGAAACCTCCCTCGCCTAGCTGTGTGCCGAGCGCTGAAGACCATGTTAGCATTGTGGGATTCTTGTGGAGACTCGAACCAG
>CM060306.1:81103011-81145511 GCA_030674185.1 Monoplex corrugatus
AATAGCTTTCAAACAATACAAATTCTGAAGTTATTTGCATTGATTATGCACACTTTGTATTTTTTTTGTGCGAATTTATGATACAAATTTGAATTAAATCAAGGTGATGATAAAATAGTACATGTAGCAATAATAGTAAGCAAACACATATAATTTATATATACACTCCAACATACACACACATACAGCATATACGCACCGTCATACACACGCTCACACACACACACTTCACAAACACATACACACACACACTCCACATACACACACACACACACACACACACTTCCACACACACACACACACTTCACACACACACACACACACACACACACACACACACACACACACACACACACACACACACACACACACACACACACACACACACACACACACACACACACAAATGTTAACGAACTAACCAAAAATAGCCAGGCAACAAACACATATCAAAAAACAATTGCTAAATACGTAAAACTATCGAAAATGTCTCGCCAGAATTATTACGAAGACGATAGACAACTTAATAACGTTTCTACCACTAAAACATGAAAATAAAAATGCACAACTCGTTAGAGTCGAGAGAATGTCAGTGTAGCTTGCGCATGGATTTTTTTTTCGGGGGGACGGGGGGGGGGGGCACAGGGGGGTAGTTTTATTTCCTTTTTCAGAGCTAACAGCAATGATGGTAGGAATGTCTCACAGCAAATAAAAAGATCCTGATGTTCTATGTAACTCTCTGTGGGGTTTGAAGGGCTGAGATGCAGCAAAGATTATAGCTGACATGATTAATTTGAACCATTCAACAACAAGCCCACCGACCAAACCAATCGAATAACAAACGAACGAACGAACGAACGAACGAAACGAACCGACTAACCAAGTAACCGTCCATTCAATTTACCAACAAACCTAATACCAAAACCAATCTACCAATTAACTTACCCACCCATCCACTAACTAACTCAGTGACTAACTCAGTGACAAACTCACTGACTGACTAACTCACTGACTGATTAACTCACTGACTGACTGAGAAACTGACTAACTGACGACCAGCCACCAACCAACCAAACCAACCAACCAAACCAACCAACCAACACAACAACAACAACCTAACCAACAACCAAACCAACCACCAACCACCAAACACCAACCAACAACAACCAACCAACCAACCAAACCAAACCAACCAACCAACAACTAACTAATTGTAATAACTAACTGAACTAACTAACTAACTAACTAACTAACTAACTAACTAACTAACTGACTGACTAACTAACTATAACTAACTATAACTAACTGACTGACTGACTGACTCACTCACTCATTGGACAACCATCCAACCAACCAGTCAACCAACCAACCAACCAACCAACCAACCAACCAACCAACCAACCAACCAACCAACCAACCAACCAACATCAATCAACCAACCAACTCACTCACTCACTCACTCACTCACTCACTCACTCACTCACTCACTCACTCACTCACCCCTCACTCACTCACTCACTCACTCACTCACTCACTCACTCGCTCGCTCACTCACTCACACGCCAACCAACCAACCAATTAACGAACGAACGAACGAACGAACCAACCAACCAACCAACCAGCCAACCAGCCAACCAACCAACCAACTCACTCACTCACTTCACTCACTCACTCACTCACTCACTCACTCACTTTGTTTTTTGCCAGAACGGTATATCACAAAAAGGAATAAAGTCGATAGGTTAATGATAATTGTTAGTCTGAAAAAAGCTTGAAATTAGTTGACAATAAATACCAATTTCCAAAGAAATGCTTGAAAACAGGAAACAATAATGATAAAAATAATCTTAAAAGAAATGCTTAAAATAATTCTGAAAAGAAATGCATACAAACAGATAAGCAGTCAGTATCAATCTGCACAGAAATTCTTGAAATTAGATAACAATAAATATCAGTCTTTATAGAAATGCTTAAAAACAAAAGACATCATATCAAATATCAACCTGCAGAGAATGCTTGAAAATGTGTCTGCAGAGAACTGTTTTAAAACAGGTAATAATAAATATCAGTCTGCGAAGACATGTGTGAAAATACATATTAATTAGAATATTTTGCAAGGAAATGCTTGAAATCAGATAACAATAGATATCAGTCTGCAAGGAAATGCTATAAAATGCTATGAAATACCAGCCTGTAAATACTTATAAATAGGAAACAATAAATGCATTAAAATACACGACAAGAAATATCTTCTTGCCAAGAAATGTTTAAAATAGATAAGAATACATATCATTCTGCGCAAAAATGCTTGAAATTAGAAAGCAATAATTGTCATATGGAAAAGAAATGGTAAAACCATGGACTCAAGACCCGATATCTTGAGTTCAATCCCAGCCCGCAACATTAAAAACTGGCCTGTTCACTGCCCATCTTAATGTTTCCATCATTCTGGCGGTGTCAGCTGAGTGTTTGATAGGTCCCTTCTCCCAGTTACCCGTTTCAAGACCTTGACACGCACAAGGTTTTGTGCAGGCTCAGGAAATTTGTCAGACAATTGCTGGCGGATTTTTGGGTGGAGCGCACATGGAGCTATTCGAGCGCGGTGAATCCCTCTCGAAATAACTCCTAGATAACTCCTCCAAACAAATGGTAGAAGTCAAAATAAAGCTCGCAGACAGTCTGCCAAAAGAGAGGGAGAGGATGTAAGAGTGGCATGACCATCTTGTGTGTGTTTTTTTTTCTTTTTTTTTTTTTCGGAGCCGGCAGCAATTACGGTTGAAATGTCTCACCCGAGATAAAAAGATCTTGACGTCTCTATGTGGCTCTCTGCGGGTTTTAAAGAGATGCTGCAGAGACGATAGCTGACATGATTAACATCCGGGCATCGGCAACCGCCATGTTTCAACCACCCCTTCTTCCCTTCCATTTCCCTGCCCTTATCTTTCTCCTTCCCCCTCCAGTCCTCTCGGCCCCTCCCCTCCGTCCCTAGGGAGAAACACAGAGGAGGAGAGAAAGAGAGGACACCAGACAGAGAGAGACAGAGAGACAGAGAGAGAGAAGAGAGAAGAGAGAGAAGAGAGAAGAGAGACAGAGAGAGACACAAGACAGAGCAGAGGAAGAGAGAGAAGAGAAGAGACAGGAGAGAGAGAGACAGAGAGACAGAAAACAGAGAGACAGAGAGGAAAGAAGAGAGACAGAGAGAGCGGAGGGGGAGAGAGAAGAGACAGAGAGACAGAGAGAGACAGAGACAGAGACAGAGACAGAGAGCGAGGGAGAAGAGAGACAAGAGAGAACAGAGGGCAGGACAGAGACAGAGACAGAGACAGAGAAAGAGAGAACAGAGAGAGACAGAGACGGGAGACAGAGACAGAAAGAGAGAGAGAGAGGAGAGAGAGAGGAGAGAAAGAGAGAGAGGAGAGAGAGAGAGAGAGAGATTTTAATCATAATTTTTTACGGAAAGCGTGAAACTGTGTGGGCTCTTGTTTTGTTACGCTTTTCCTGTTGTTTTTCCGTTTACGAAACAATGCAAAGGTCGGAGTTTTTCATGTTCTCTTGTTCTCATAAAAGATACAGCTTTGTCTGTTACGAGCCTAAAACAAAAACAGATTACTTGACTTTATTTCAGTCATTATTTGCTGTCTTAGAACTTGGAACTACGTTTGATTATTAAAACAAATAGAAAAACAAAGCAAAGCAAAACAACCCCCCCCCCCAAAAAAAGAAAAAAAAGAAAAAGAAACAAAACAAAACAAACTCACAAAATAGAAAAGCCAATGAACAAACAAACAAACAAACAAACAAACAAACAAACAAACAAACAAACAAACAAACCAGACTTACGCTTATATCGCGGTGATCTTTATTTGAATGGGGGAAAAAGAAAGAAAAAGAAAAAAGAAAAGAAGACATGAAAAACGCTGTAGTATTTTGCGGACCTTCTGCTTTTGAAACAAACAAAACAAACAAACAAACAAACAAACAAACAAACACACAAACAAACAAACAAACAAACAAAACAAACAAACAAACAAACAAACAAACAAACACACAAACAAACATACAAACAAACAAACAAACAAACAAACAAACAAACAAACAAACAACGAACAAACAAACAAACGCGAATATATTAATGCATGATATTAAACAGATTCCCATGTCAATATTTGACATGCACATAAACATTAGATCGTATTCGGCAGGCATAAATTCATGACATAGATCAACAAATGTAAGTTCAGATCATTGATCAACATCTGATGGAGGAAATATTCATGGATGACAGGTTTCAGAAAACGTATCAATTGGCACCAGACCTCTGTTAAAGAGACAACAGGCATAGACATCTCGTTTGGCGTTTTATCCTCATCATCTATCCGTTCAACAAATTCTTCGTAAGGGAAGCCGTCAGTCATGAATTCATCATAATTACGACATGTTCATCACATGTCAACTGTCGGCATCATCACTTGTGATGGCAGCTGCAGCTATTGATGTCTTTACTGTCTTTATCCACCTCCGTCGGTCCTTCCAGGTTTTCACAGCTTTGTTTGGCAGACGTCCTGGTTATCCTCACAATGGTGTTCATGTATGACACAATGGTGTTCATGTATGACACAATGGTGTTCATGTATGACACAATGGTGTTCATGTATGACACAATGGTGTTCATGTGTGACGCTGTCGGTCTTCCTCTCCGTCTTTGGCCGTCGGTTTTTCCTTGGAGTATCGTTTTCATCAGGTGGCACTTCTTGCTCCTAATTGTGTGTCCCAAGTATGCAAGTTTTCTCTTGGATCTCAGGTAACAGTTGTGGAGTTGTATTCAGTTCGTCTGGAACATTTTGTTTTGTTCGTTTTTCAGTCCAGCTGGTTCACAGAAGGCGTCTGTAGAAGCATATGTTCATCAATGATACATATTTTTGCCATAATGAACAGCTTTTAAATATCTTTTGAATGGATTTATGTGTGATATGGTATCATTAATTTACATGTATAAATATGGAATAGAATTTTGCATAGGATAAAGTAACGTCTGATGTGTTAACAAATCTGAAATTAGTGTCTTAACCAAATAGTACTATTGTTTCTGTAAATTTTATAGATGCATTATTAATATAACATTATTTAAAACTGTTTAGAGATATTGCCTGAATTCTTGTATCACTCTTACATTGCCAAAACATGTTGCAAACTATGCAATTCATTTACTAGAAAAGTAGAAACATAATTTTTTTGATACTCATTTTCATCAGCACAACGTTTTGTTATTAATATGCCTTGTATTAGCCCAGTTTGAAATTACTTGATTTTTACTTTCTCACACTTTGAATTTTCCTAGAAGGTTTATTCCATTTAAATTTTTTCGTTAAGTTTCTCCTTCTGTTTATTTTGGCTCTCAAGAATTTAGGGCCAAAAAACCTGCCTCGGGAGGGTTTCTCCTCTGAGGGCCTTATGCTCTCTAGCTTACTCCAGAATTTCTTGCTGCTTTCTTAGGTTTCACCTCTCCACTTATCACAACACTTAGGTCCGGTTACTTAACAGTTAATATCATAGAGTATAGTCGTACTCCGTCCCCATTATTTCATTGTGTGTTTATTTGAAATTCTATCGCGCAAAAGTGGGGTAAGGGAAGGCAGAACATGCACTGGAAATGTTCCTGCACTGACGGCATACAAAACTGCGCGGGATGTACTGAATCTCTTCAGCGTTCTTTCCATTACTCTGCTGCATACACATCCTGCCTGCTCACTGATGCTATATAATTATCTTGCCGAGAGCTCATCATCGTTTTTATGAAAAAACTTCAGTTGACGTCTGCTTTACCTTTTAATCTTTTAATGCTTAGCTCACATGACTCTTGAAGAGTGCAACAGCTAGTTTATCTCTTGCTGTTTAATAAAAGTCATATCACCATAGTGAGACAGGTGTGCGTCTGGGCTGGTTGGTTTGACAGTCTAGTGCAGGTACTTTTGATAGAGTGTGGACACAAGATCTGACATCTCGACTGCAGTCCAAGCCCGCAACATTAACAACTGACTTGCTCGTTGCCCATCTTTTTTTTCTTTTAAACTTTTCATCCTTTGCTTCACAACAAACGAACATCTAACACACAATGTGGCAACGAAAAATGACCAAAAATATATCATATATGAAAAGACAATGTTGACAAATGAACTCCATATAGCATACAGAATATACATAATGGTATTTTATATTCTGGAAGTTTAAAAATGAACACCGAGATTTAAGCACATGTCAACATTTTTTTTTTTAATGAATTTGTTTCACAAACTATATCTTTTTGCTGAACGATAATCGAGCATCAACGAATAGTGTGATAACAGAAATGACATCAATTTATACATATAAGACAAGTTTTGTTCACATAGAAAGAACCCATAACTTACAAAACATAATAAAACACAATATTCTAATCAATGATGGTTTTATTGTGTACATCGAGATTCAAGAACATGTCATGAAGAAAATCTGTTTTCTATGGGGAAAACATTGGGTATATAGTTGTTCCACGGAGCATTAAAATGGACAAGCAAAAGTTTATTTTGGCATTACACTGTTCATTTTTGAATTACTGGTTTAGCATTCTTTGGAAAGTGTGTACATTGGGAACATATTTGTCTGCTTTGCATTTATATATAAAATGATTTTTGCAAGCATTAATATAAGATTAAATACTCTATCTGTTTTTACATTTTGATCTTTACCCATCTTAATATTTTCAGCATTCCCATTTCAAGACCTCGCCAGGGCATACAGTTTTGCGCAGGCTTAAGGAGTCTGCCACATACTTGCTGGCAGATTTGGGTCAAACGCGTATGGTATTGTCCAAACATGATGAATCCATTTGAAGAACCTCCAGGAAGGAAACCAGTTACTGCTTTTCTATTACTTCATGTCAACCCCCTCCCTCTTTCAGCATATACACGCGCATGCACACACGCACATACACGGACATGCACGAGTACGTACGCATGCACCAGTTCATACCATCCAGATATACAGAGACTAGGCTTTGAATTAAAGCATTAATACAAAGATTACATACTTACATTATGCACACTTACATTAACACACACACACACACACACACACCGCGCGCGCGCGCGCGCGCGCACGCACGCACGCACGCACGCACCACACACACATACACACACATACACACTCAACCCGTCTAATTTCGGTGCCATGCTGGTGGTGTTACGTTTCTTTCTCTCCCTTCCATTTCCTTCCCATCCACCATCCCACCACCCCATGCACCATCCATCATCCACCGCTCATCATCCGCCGCCACATCCACCATCATCATCCACCACCAGCCACCACCACCCGCCATCCGCCACCTGCCATCCACCATCCGCCACTGCCATCCACCATCCGCCACTTGCCATCCACCATCCCCACCTGCATCCACCATCCACCACCGCCATCCACCATCCGCCATCCATCACCACCTTTTGCCATCATCATCCGCACCCGCCATCCACCATCGCCATCTGCCATCTACCATCCACCATCCGTCTCACATCACCATCACCATCCACACGCCATTCACTCACCATTCCATCACCATCCGCATTCACATCTATTCCGCCACCTGCCATCCGCCATCCACCATACGCATACGCCATCCCATCCATCCATCCCCACCACATTGCCATCCATCATCCCATCCACCATCCTGCATCGCATCCACCATCTGCCATCCGCCATCACCACATCCGCCATCCGCCATCCGCCATCCACCATCGGCCATCGCTATCCGCCATCCACACATCCACCATACCAACCATCCCCATCCCATCACATCCGCATCCACATCCACATCCACATCCATTCGCCATCCCCATCCGCCATCCCATCCCATCCCATCCCATCCACCATCCACCATCGCCATCACCATCCGCCATCCACCATCCGCATCCACCATCCACCATCCACCATTCCGCCATCCACCATCCGCCATCCACCATCCACCATCCGCCATCACCATTCGCCATCCACCATCCACCCCATCCACCATCCACCATCCCCACCCACCATCCGCATCCACCATCCACCATCCATCCTCATCCACCATCCACCATCCGTCCATCGCCACCCATCCATCCTCCACCATCCGTCATCCACCATCCTCATCCACCATCCACCATCCACCATCCACCATCCTCATCCACCATCCGCCATCCACCATCCGTCATCCACCATCCACCATCCATCCACCACTCGTCATCCACCATCGCATCCGCCCATCCATCCACCATCCCACCATCCACCATCCACCATCGTCCATCCACCATCCACCATCCACCATCGTCATCCACCATCCCCATCGCCATCCACCATCCACCATCCGCCATCCACCATCCTACCATCCATCCACCATCGCCATCCCCATCGCCATCCCATCCACCATCCATCCGACCATCCGCCATCCTCATCCACCATCCGCCATCCGCCATCCATCCACCATCCCACCATCGCCATCCATCCACCCCATCGCCATCCACCATCCCATCCACACCATCCACCATCCCATCCACCATCCACCATCCACCATCGCCATCCACCATCCACCATCCATCCATCCACCATCCATCCATCCACCATCCACCACCATCCACCATCCCATCCACCATCCACCATCCACCATCCACCATCCATCCATCCATCCATCCATCCATCCACCATCGCTCATCCACATCCACCATCCATCCACCATCCTCCATCCACCATCCACCATCCATCCACATCCACCATCCATCCACCATCTGCCATCCACCATCACATCCACCATCCATCCACCATCCACCATCTACTCATCCATCCCATCCATCCACCATCGCATCCACCATCTGCCATCCACCATCCCCATCCACCATCCCCATCTGCCATTCCCTATCCACCATCCATCCACCATCGCCATCCACCATCCGCCATCCATCCACCATCTGCCATCCAACCATCACCATCCACCATCCATCCACCATCCATCCACCATCCGCCATCCACCATCCATCCACCATCCACCATCCACCATCCATCACCATCCACCATCCACCATCCATCCACCATCCATCACCATCCGCCATCCATCCACCATCTGCCATCCACCATCCACCTTTCTGCCATCCACCATCCACATCCATCCACCATTGCCATCCACCATCCACCATCTGCCATCCACCATCCACCATCCATCCACCATCTGCCATCCACCATCCACCATCTGCCATCCACCATCCACCATCTGCCATCCATCATCCACCATCCACCATCGCCATCCACCATCCACCATCTGCCACCATCATCCACCACCATCCACCATCTGCCATCCACCATCCACCATCATCCACCATCGCCATCCACCATCCACATCTGCCATCCACCACCACCATCCATCCCCTCTGCCATCACCATCCACCATTCGCACAGACATCCGCCACCTGACCTCTGAAGTGGTAAGGTCGCCTTTCACATGACTGCCTTAATCTAACGATTATGATGATATCGAAAGACCAAGTACTAACTATACAGTCTATTTCTGCTCTCTTGGTATATTTACAATTCCCCACCCCCAAATATCCCACGCCAGTGGCAATGATAATATTCACCTTCCCTAAAATACAACAACAACAAACAAACAAACAAACCAAAAACAACCCAAAACAATAGAAAATGCAACAGCAACAAAACAACACACAAAAACAACAAACAACACAAACACACAACACATACACACACACACACACACACCACACACACACGCACACCACGCAGCACGCACGCAGCACGCACCACGCACACACACACACAACACCACCACCACCACACACACACCACCACCAAAAAACACCTAAAAAAAACGTAGAGTCATGCACTGACTGACACAGTCCATTTCTGCCATTCCATTATATAACTTCTCTGGTTCTGCCACAGCTAGCCTACCCCAGCCCCCCCCCCCCCCCTCCCATTTTGTTATATAAGTTCTACGTTCATCCCCACCATTTACTTATTTTCGCCTGTTCTCCGTCTCTCTCTCTCTTTCTTTCTGTCTCTGTCTGTCTCTCTTTCTCTGTTTCTGTGTCTCTCTCTCTCTTTTTCTGTTTGTGTCTCTGTCTCTTTCTCTCTCTCTCTGTCTTTCTGTCTGTCTCTTTTTCTTTTTCTCCTTCTCTCTCTCTTTGTCTCTGTCCCTCTCTCTTTCTCTCCTTCTCTCTCTCTCTCTTTCTCTCTCCCTCTCACTCTATCTCTCCTAATTTCTGTCTGTTTCTGTCTCTGTCTCTGTTTCTCGCTGTCTCTCTGTCGCTGTCTCTGTCTGTCTGTTTGTCTCTCTATTTCTCTATCTTTTTCTCCCCCCTCTCTCTCTCTTTCTCTTTCTCTCTCTCTGTCTCTATCTCTCTCTACTCTCTGTGTTTCTGTCTCTGCCTCTGTCTCTCTGTTTGTCTATCTATCTGTCTCTGTCTCTCTGTCTCTGTCTCTCTATTTTTCTCTGTTTCTGTGTCTCTGCCCTCTGTCTCTTTCTCTCTCTCTCTGTCTTTCTGTCTCGTCTCTTTCTCTTTTTTCTCTTTCTCTCTCTCTTTGTCTCTGTCCCTCTCTCTTTCCTCTCCTTCCTCTCCTCTTTCTCTCTCCCTCTCACTCTATCTCTCCCTGAATTTCTCTGTCTTCTGTTTTCTCGCTGTCTCTCTGTCGCTATCTCTGCCTGTTTGTTTATCTCTTTCTCCCTCTCTCTCTCTCTCTCTCTCTGTCTCTATCTCTCTCTTTCTCTCTGCCTCTGTCTCTCTGTCAGCTATCTGTCTCTCTGTCAGTCTACTTCTGTCTCTGTCTGTCTTCTGTCTCTGTCTGTCTGTCTGTCTGTCTCTTCTCGTCTCTTCTCTCTCTCCTCTCTCCCTCTCTTCTTTCGCACCCTGCTTCATCATCGCACTAGCCAACGTCATTTAGCGTGTTGTTGTGGCGATGTTGGCGTGGTTGCTGATGGAGCACCGTGATACTGCAGCTGGGTAGGATTAGCATCGGCGTCTCTTTGGCATCAAAGGCGCCGCCACAACATCAAAGTGAAAGCGACACCCTGACTCTGCTGGGCTTGTTACCTACTTGTGCCACCCCCTCCTCTCTCCCTACACATACGCTACACAGACATATACACCCACGTACGCACACACGCACGCACGCACGCACGTATGTACGCACGCACGGATGCGCGCGTGCACACACGCGCACACAAACATTCACACACATCGTCTAAAAGCGCGTATGTGAATAGACGTTACAAGAAATAATGAAAGAACTCACACATAACCACACACAAACACATTATACACTCACATCACTAATATCACTCATAGTGAAAAGACGTTAAATCAAAGAACGAACGAACCACACACACACACACACACCACACACCACACACATACTACACATACAACACACACACAATTACGTACACACACACACACACACACACACACCACACACACACACACACACACACACACACACACACACACACACACCACGCACACGCACACGCACAGCACAAACACACACACACAAATACATATACACTCACTCACATCCACACACATGCATACTTAATTCAGCACACGTATACGCGCGCGCGCGCACACACACACACACACACACACACACACACAACACCACACACACACACACACACACACACACACACACACACACAACAATTACGTGTACATACAGACACAAGCGCGCATTGGTGTGCATGCACACACACACACACACAGTCACTGGGACATATGCGTGTGTATATGTGTGTTCATGTGTGTCTATATGTGTGTTATATATCGCTCTCTCTAAATATGTATATATATATATAAATATGTATATATATATGTATCTATATGTGTGTATATATGTATATATCATACACACACACACACACACATATATATATATAAATATATACATATATGTATATATATAATATAGACATATATCCGCACACGGGCGCTACACAAGCACTCGCACACAGACACACACACACACAGACACAACACACAACACACACACACACACACACACACACACACACACACACACATACACACAACGCCCCTGCGCACAGGAACACTCACGCATACAAACGCTCACACATATGAATACACCACAGTCACATACACAGACATACCTCACACATACGCACACGCACACAAACACACGCGCGCGCGAGGTGCGTGCATACACAAACACGCACACGCGCGCGCACGCACGCACACGCACACACACACACACACACATACTACAACACACACACACACACACACACACACACACACCATCTTCTTTCGGTGCTATGCTGGTGGTGTTACGTTCATTCTCTTCCTTCCATTTCCTTCCCATTTGTTCCAGAAAGTTTCTGATGGCCTCATCCCCCCCCCCCCCGCCTTCCCTCTCGCCCCTTGGTGCATACATCATGCCATCATTGCAGGTTTCGTACGTAGTGTGTATTGTTAATAAGCCGTCCGCTTATCTAATTGCACTGTATAACCTAGCCCTTGTTTAGGCCAGAGATTACAAACACAAAAACAAGCAAGAAAAGAAAGAAGCAAGCAAGCAGAAGAAAGAAAGAAGAGAAAGAAGCAAGCAAGCAAGCAAAGAAAGAAAGAAAGAAAGAAAGAAGCAAGCAAGCAAGCAAAGAAAGAAAGAAAGAAGCAAGCAAGAGGCAAGCAAGCAAAGAAAGAAAGAAAGAAAGAAGCAAGCAAGCAAGCAAAGAAAGAAAGAAAGAAAGAAGCAAGAGGCAACAAGCAAAGAAAGAAAGAAAGAAAGAAAGAAGCAAGCAAGCAAAAAAAAAAAAGAACAAGCAAGAAGCAAACAAGAAGAGAAAGAAAAAGAACTAAATGGAGAGAGAGAGAGAGAGAGAGAGAGAGAGAGAGAGAGAGAAGGAAAGAGAGAGAGAATTCAGGGGACACGTAGGTTCTCTCTCATGCGCAAGCGCACTCTCTCTCTCCCTATTTCTTTCGCCGCGCACGACGCACCACACACACACACACACACACACACACACACACACACCACACACACCACACACACACACACACACATACACACACAAACACAACACACACACACACACACAAAACACACACACAAACACACACACACAAACACACAACACACACACACAACACACACACACAAACAACACACACACACACACACACACACACACACACACACACACACACACACACACAACACACAGAGGCACAACAGGTGAGACATGTCAGTCTGGTTCAGTTTCCCTTACCTATCCTCCATTGCCCAACTCATGGCCTTGAAGCATATTTGATGTAGGGCCCACCTTACAGATGCTGACCCAGAACTATCAGGAATGGAGGACCTTCGTTGCTGTCCAATGTACCAGTGGCATAACTGTCGTAAGTAGGTATGTGAGTAAGTGAGTGAGTAAGTGAGTAAGTAAGAAAGTAGTCAGTCAGTCAGTCAATCAGTGAGTCAGTCAGTCAGTCAGTCAGTCAGTCAGTCAGTCAGTCAGTAAAGTCAGTCAGTGAGTAAGTGAGTGAGTAAGGCGAAAACAAGCAAGCAAGCAAGCAAGCAAGCAAAGCAAGTCACTAAGTAAGCTATATATTATTTGAGATTCACGCTCTCTCGCGCTTGTCCTTGGCATGTCGGGAGCGAGCACTTTGGTAACTACGCCATCCTGTTCCTGTAGTGGTAACTGGATGCCATAGCCATAAATATGTCATCACTGCTTGATGTTTAACGCAAGTGAATTGAGTGGGTAAATAAAAAAGTATGTTAAAACTATACTGGAGAGGAGAAGGGAAGGAACAATCGGGAAGCAAAGTTTAAGACCTGTATATCGATCATAATTTGAATGACGTAAATATATTGGCTTTTCCACGTATTAGAAATGCGTATCATTTTTTTTTGGAGGGGTGGAGGGTGGGGTGGTGTGGGAGGGAAGAAGGGTGTCAGAATCTTGATTAGATTTTAAAGATCTGATTGTTATGATTTTTTTCCCTGTGTAAGATATGTGCATCGCTCATCAGTTTTTTTTTTTTTTAAAGATTTCATTGTCCCTAATTCCCCATCCCTACTCCCCACCTTTTAGTCAACCTTTTGTCTATCTACCTCCATGCTCTCCACGGCGTAGTCTGTGGGGGGTTAACACAACAACCTGGTTAGTTTAATTTGTATAGAACTAAGATAATACTCTCATTACCAAACAACAAAGATTAAAATGAAAATGAATAGATAAAACCCGTTAACTTCTGTAGGCCCCCTAATCTTGCGAAACAGTAACAAGAAACAAAACGTTTGGAGAAGAGATTAACCAAAAATATCTCGAGACTGCAAGGGTTATTAGAGTTACTGGAGTTATTTCAAGAGGGATTCACTGCGCTCGGACAGCTCCATACGCGCTCCACCTAAATCCGCCAGCAATTATCTGACAGATTTCCTGAGCCTGCACAAAACCCTATGCGCTGGCAAGGTCTTGAACTTGAAACGGAGAAAGGGGGAGAAGGGACCTATCAGACGCTGAGATGTCACCACCATAATGATAGAAACATTAAGATGGGCAGCGAACAGGCCAGTTTTTAAATATTGCGGGCTGGGATTGAACTCAAGATATCAGATTTTGAGTCCATGGCTCTACCAACTAGCCCGCGATTGCAAGGAAACGCGACAATTTCACTTTAAATGTGTAGCCAGCGCATGCGGGCACTAACAAAATTTAAGCGGCGTTTCCCTGTTGTTAGCGGTAGGACGGTAAGATGACGATAGTACGCATTTCCTTGACTCGCCACCATCCTGCAAAAGTGGGCTCTGGTGAAGTGATCGAAGTGATCCCCCTTGACGGAAGTTGATCAGTCTTAGCCTGACAGGGAAGCCGACTTCAAAGAAGAAGGCAGCTATATTTTCCCTATTCCATATTTTTTCTCCTTCTTTCTTTATTACCTCTTTTTTTTTTTATCCTTTGTTGAATGTCTAATGACGTCTCGCGGTGAAAGGTCGTTCTCCTCAGGCACTGGACAGAGCCGTGATTGACATCTTGAATAAATCATATGGAGGGAAAAACCCACGTAAGACAGCATGTATTATATTATACACACACGCACTTTCACGCACACACACATATATGTATGTAATGCAAATTTATGCATATGGATATATATACATCTATTTATATATATCTGTCTATCTATCTATCTATCTATATCTATCTATCCTCTATCTATCTATCTGTCTGTCTGTCTACCTATCTACATTATGTATACATGTCATAATTGTAGTATATGTATATTTAATATATGTATAATTACATAATATAGATACAATAATATATATTTGTGTGTCGTTTGTGTGTATGTATTTTGTGTGTGTTTGTATCAGGTTCTCTACAAACGAATTCAGATCTATTTGTACTCTCAAATCACTTTTTTTTTTTTTTGTTTCAAACTTTGTCAAGTCATATTTCAATGGAATGTTACTGACTATTTGAATTGTTCCTTTTTGCCCTCTAGGATTCATTTGTGATGTATGTTGTATCTAAGCGAAGTTTGTACCACCTCATCCTCGTACGATCTTAATGTAATGTGATCTGTGATGGGGTCCGGATCTTTGTTTTATTCAATCTTTCCGTTTTCCTGAACTTTTGTGAGTGTGTTAGAGTACATTGTTTCATATCAACTCGAGAGAGGTTTGTGTTTGTGTATGTGTCTGTATGCGTGTGTAATGACATGTGTCGACCCAAGCGAGGTGTGTGTCTGTATATGACTCAGTCGGGTGTGTGTGTGGGGGTGTGTGTGTGTGTGTGTGTGTGTGTGTGGTGTGTGTGTGTGTGTGTGTGTGTGTGTGTTGTGTGTGTGTGTGTGTTGTGTGTGTTGTGTGTGTTGTGTGTGTTGTGTGTGTTGTGTGTGTTTTGTTGTGTGTTGTTGTGTGTGTGTATTGTTGTTGTGTGTGTGTATGTGTGTGTGTGTGTGCAAAATATTCACACGATTTCTGTGGCTCTGTGTGTGTGTGTGTGTGTGGTGTGTGTGTGTGTGTGTGTGTGGTGTGAGTATGTGTGTGTTGTTGTGTGTGTGTGTGTTGTGTGTCATGGAGAGAGAGAGAGAGAGAGAGAGGAGAAGAGAGAGAGAGAGAGAGAAAGAGAGAGAAAGAGAGAGAGAAATATTTTAGCACAAGTTTCTTAGCTGTTTCTGGATGGATATTTACCAAATACAAAAGTGTACACTGCTAAAGAGTTCGGATTGCATACATCTAACAACCGTGGCGCCAAGATCAAAGTCACACAGGCCAAAATATGCCCAAAGTAAGCACTATTTGTGGAAAGTGTATGAACAGAACTGTCTTAAGAACTTTTGACAATATCTCAGATCTTTTGTCACTGTTTTTGACAGTCTGTCACTCTCCTCACTCCAAGCCCAGTTTTGTTTAATCTTAGTACTTTTTGAAGGTTATAGTGACCTTGAGAAGTACAAAAATCTTGATTCATGAAACAGCATCTGAGAGGAAAAGAAAAATAGTGGGATTGTTAAAATGGCTTGACCTTGATAGTTATTGTTACGATATTCTTTTGAAAGTATTTTTGCTCATTTATTGCTCAGCTGATTGTGTATTACAACCTTCGTTGAACTGAAGGCCATAGGCACTTCTCTGTCTGTCTGTCTGTCTGTCTGTCTGTTTGTCGATTGTCTGTCTGTCTCTGTCTCTCACTTTTTCTTCTCTCTCTCTTTCTCTCTCTCTTTCTTTCTCTCTCTCTCTCTTCTCTCTCTCCTTCCCCCTCTCTCTTTTTCTCTCTCCCTCCCCTCTCTCTTTTCTCTCTCTCCTCTCTCTCTCTCTCCCTCCCCCTCTCTCTTTCTCTCTCTGTCTTTCTCTCTCTCTCTCTCTCTCTTTCTCTCTCTTTGTCTCTCTTTCTCTCCTCTCTCTCTTTCTCTGTCTTCCTCTGTTTTTTCCTTCTACTTTCAGTTATTTTAAATATTTGACAGTCCCCAACTCTGTAACATACACAGCAAGCATAAAAACTGTCTTGTAAGGATAAATTCTACTGAACCAGTTAGTATGCCTCTGTCTGCCTCTCTCTCACATACATACACACACGCACACACTAGACCACACAGACACACAGCAACACACACACACACACACACACACACACATGCCGACGAACAACAAAACATAACACTGGACAGATCAAACGGTAAAGTCTTACTACCTTGGCGTGCTTTTCCCGGCCAGTGCGTGTGTGTGCCAAATGACCAGCAGGCTAGCAGACCTACTACTCACACGAGCATCCCAGGACACACACACACACACACGCACACACACAACCCACACACACCACCCACACACCACAATACATATATATTGTATTGTATGACTAATACCCTAATGCTCTGGGGGCAGACATGACAGAGTGCCCGCTGCGCGTGACATCATAATACCTGTGACTGTCGACAGCAGCCTAAATGATGGATAAGGAGGATTGAAACCTGCCAGTCTGGTGGCTGTGTTGTCTGAAGCCTGCTCGGAGTTTTTGACCCTTGTCCATAGCTGTGTGTTTGACTGGTGCTGATATTTGCCTCGTCATTGATTCATTGAGTCTGTCTACATGACACCATTTAATAAATAAACAAACAATAACAAAGAAAGAAAGAAAGAAATAAGCAAGCAAGAAAGAAGCAAGCAAGCAAGCAGTTGAGCAATCAAACAAACACATGACAAACAAACAAACAAACAAACAACAAACAAACAAACAAACAAAAGAAATAACAAACGAATGAACGAACAAACAAGAAACAAACCAGCAATCAAGCAAGTAAACAAACAGACAAACAGAAAAACAAAGAAACAAAGAAACAAACAAAACATACATACATACATAAACATATCATAATACATACATACATCATACAAAAAATAAACAAGCAAGCAAGCAAGCACGCAAGCAAGCAAGCAAGCAAACAAACAAAGAAAAAAAAGCAAACAAACAAGCAAGCAAATATACACACAGACATCGCTGCAAACAAATGAATACATCCATAAAATAAATGAATGGAAAACGAGAGGGGAACATTAAAGGGCATGGGGAAACAATTCAAACCAACTTGACTCTCTCTCACTGTCTCATTAGGAGACAACAACATCCTGGAATTGAACCCTGATGTCTCTCATATACTAGGTTGGCGCTTTAACTATCATCCCATGTCTAAGATCACATACTACTACTACTACTACTACTAGTGCTACTACTACAACTACTACTAATACTACTAGTACTACTACTACTACTAATGATGATACTACTAACTACTACTGATGATGATGATACTGCTACTACTCACTACTACTGATGATGATGATGATGACAACGACGATGACGACGACGATTATGATACTACTACTACTACTACTACTACTATTGATGATGATGACAACGACGACGACCACGATGATAATGATAACAATAATATCATTACTACTACTACTACTGATGATGATGATGTTGATGATATGATGATGGCTCCTGATGTACCACCCATTTTTTACATAAATGTATATGGAACTGACAGTTTCAGTTTCAGTTTCTCAAGATGACGTCTCCGATCTAGGAAAGAATTCCATATGCACTAACGTCATAGGTGCCATGTGATGGAGAAGATCCAAAAACGATCATGGCACAAGCCTAAGCCTGCACATAAACCCATGAAATGGCCAGATCCTGAGGTCCAACCTAGCCTATGGGTTTTGTATCTTATATTAGCATTTGTGTCTCTCAATGGACCAGTCTTGGTTACATTGTAATGTCACGTGTACCTGTGTACACAAGTATTATCTTCATAGAAAAGAAAAAAATTAGCCTGAATCAAAACACAACTAGCCACTGAGTTTAAACTTGTCTCATATCACAGACAGTCCCCTTAATCCACACCCACCCACCCACACACACACGCAGACACACACACATACGCTCAGATACACACACACACACACACACACACACACACCACACACACCACACACACACACACACACACACACCACATACCACACACACACACACACACACACACACACAACCACACATACGCACACAAACACACACATACACACACAGACGTGCGCGACGTGCAGACACACACACCACACACATCACACATACACACACACATACACACACATACATGTATACATACATACACACACACATGTACACACACACACACACACACACACACACACACAACACACACACACACACACACACACACACACACACAACTGTGGCCCAGCCGACCTAAAGATTGAACCCCAACCCACTGTTATCAAACTGGCACTCTAACCAACTGACCCAACAGGACTAAAACTAGCAGAATTCAGTGAATCCCTCTTGAACAAACTCCAAACGGACAAACCAGAATGAAAAGAAGACAAAAGATTTGGCCATTGTGTGCCATCGCCATTGGGTATCCTTTGGTCATTCCCCTCCCCTCCTTGTGATCTTCAATAAAACGCTGTCCATCTGACAACGCCGCACGTGCATCTTCACTAAAATGGGTCAGGTCACGTCAGTGGACGTCTGCACGCGCCACACGTCATCACGTCATAAGCACTGGTCTGCCCTGTGCTCTTTCTACTGTCAGTGTAAAAGATTTTCATCACCAGCTAATTAGGAGGAGCACGTGCTGTGACACGTGTGATTTCTCCTACCAGTAAAGGGAGGGGGGGGGGTAGGGGGTCAGGGGGCATCATGCGCCTGTACTTCGATGAGTACCAAAGAAGGAGGTCATTTTTGATCTTTCTTTGATGTGGTTGGGAAGAAGACAGAGACGCAGAAATTTAAAAAGACAAACACACAAACAAAAATCCACCCACTCACACACAAACACTCTGCCCACTCCCCCCAAAAAAGAGAAACACATTCAAAAAGAACACACACATATGCACAGACACACACACAACAGACACCACAGAATACACACAGACATACAACACACACACACACACACAACACACACACACACACACACACACACATAGACATACACATTCACACTTGTACACACATTCTCTCTTTCTCTCTCTCTCTCTCTCTCTCTCTACACACACACATAAACTGTGGCCCATCTTAAGGATCAAACCTACGACCACTGTTATCAACCTCGCACTCTAAGCAAATGACCCAACAGGACTAAAACTAACAGAGTGCGATGAATCCCTCTTGAACAAATCTGCAAATGAACAAACCAAAACGGAAAAAAAGACAAAAAATGACCATTGTGTGCCGTCTGGGCCACTTACTATCCTTTGGTCATTCCCATCCTCTCCTTCTGATCTTCAATTGGGACGCTGTCCATCTGACAACGCTGCACGCGCATTTCCGCTGAAATGGGTCAGGTCACATCAGTGGACGTCTGCACGTGCCACACGTCATCACGTCATAAGCGCTGGTCTGCTCTGTGCTCTTTCTACTGTCAGTGTAAAAGGTTTTCATCACCAGCTAATTAGGACGAGCACGTAATGTGACACGTGTGATTTCTCTCTACCAGTAAAGAGAGACTGGTGTGGGGGGGGGGGGGGGGGGTAGAGGGGAGGGGGCATCGTGCGCCTGTACTTCGATGAGTACCAAAGGAGAGGGTCATTTTTGATCTTTCTTTGATGTGGGTGGGAAGAGAGAGAGGCAGAAATAAAAACAACAAACACATTACAAAGAAAAAACACCACGCATCCCCAAAAAACAACAACACCCAACTAAAACACAAAAAAAACCCAACACAACCAAATAAAAACACACACGTACCCACACACACACACACACACACACACACACACACACAACACTAACACACACAACAACACACCACACACACAACACTCAAATAGAAAACACACACGTACACACACACACACACACACACACACACACACACACACACACACACACACACACACACACACACACACACCACACACTACCCCAAAGTAAATAAAACAACAAGAACAACAACCAAAACCAAACCAAAACTTAAAACAACAAAACACGATGGTCAGGCTTTTCTAGCAATATCCCTTTTAATAAACAAAATCATCACAGAAAATCCATCTGCGGTACTTTTCAGGGTCATTGTGACCTCAAATAATCATCAAATAAAATGAAACTTCACGTAAAGTCAGAACAATGGTAGACTATCACAAAAGTGGAAACAAAATGTGAATATTTTCAGAAGTTTGTGAGAAAGTGTTGTTCACACACCGTCTTTAATTCAAGTGTTGATTTTAGGCACTTTTTTTGTGGTCCATATGACCTTGATCTTGGAGATCAAAGAAAACGATCAAGCCATGTCATTACGACCTTTTTATCGTTTCTTTAACACTCCTGTGTAATATTAAGCTTGAAAATCAACTGATTACCATGAATTTGCTGCGATGAGCTTCCTGACACATAACACATGCAATGAATCTATTAGGTTCACAAACGGCCAAGATATTAGTGTTTGCTTTTTAACTCCAAACCTGTACTTCAGATAAGTACTGGATCATGTTTACTGGGATCTTACGCCGGCATTTGGACCAAGCAAAGCAAATCAGGATAAAACCCACTGATGAACAACCGAAAAAAAAAAAAACTTGGCTGATGTTTGTAATCACCTTTTATGCACTTGTAACTATAGCTGTGGCCTATCAAATTAACTGCAGTTAAAATCTGTCGTTTTCAATTTTTATTCAAAGTGAGATTGTTTCAGATCAACTGGAAATTTGTGTGTGTGTGTGGTGTTGTGTGTGTGTGTGTGTGTGTGTGTTGTGTGTGTGTGGTGTGTGTGTGTGTGTGTGTGTGTGTGTGTGTGTGTGTGTGTGTGTGTGTGTGTTGTGTGTTTGTGTGTGTGTTTGTGTGTTGTTGTGTTTGTGTGTTGTGTTTGTGTGTGTGTGTTGTGTGTGTGTGTGTGTGTGTGTGTGTGTGTGTGTGTGTGTGTGTGTGTGTGTGTGTGTGTGTGTGTGTTGTGTGTGTGTGTGTGTGTGTGTGTGTGTGTTGTGTGTTGTGTGTGTTACAATAATGTATGAATACGATTTTCTCAATCTTTATGGATTTATCTTTATCAAATTTCGGTCAAAACTGTGAACTGCTAAAGAGTCACGACAGCATAAGCTGAAACGCGCTGACCCAAGGTCAAAACCACAGTGACTAAGAAAGAGTCTGAATTTAGTACTTCTTCTTTATTTTATTTTTTTAGGAAAATGTATGAAGAGCAATTTTCTGACAATATCTGAAATCTGTTTTCACTGTTGTGACAATTTACCGTTGTTTTCGATGCACATCACGTTTTATTTCAACCAAACTTCTTCGAGATAACAATATTCTGAATTTTGAAATACAGGTTTTCTTTAAAAAGGTAAGTAGATAGAGTGACTTAACATTCTTGTTTAGTCATTCTTGTCAAGTTTTAAACCACGTGGGTTTGAACCAACTCATTGCTAATTTGTTTGTTTTTTGTTTGTTTGTTGTTGTTTTTTAATCGAGAAAGACATTTTTTTCATTCTGTCCACTTGTACCACCTTGGGTATCGTGGGATAAAGAGTTGACGGTGGGTTCAGTAGTGGTCTGGAAGGTCTAAAGTGGAGAAATACCAGGTGGAGAGAAAGATAATGAACCAATTAAAAAATCCATCCACAAACCGCTTGGTCATCTTTCTAAGGCACAGACACAGAGACATTCACATGTACAGACAGACGCACAAACACATGCGTTTGTCAGTGTGAAGTAATCTCCCGTCTACCTGCTCTTCTTTTAGAGGAAGATTAAAAGAAATTGTATGGGCTGGATGGGTGTACTGGGGAAGGGACGTGAGACATTATTTAAGTTGGTATGTGTATACATGTAAGGCAAACAGTTCAATCCCCCCCCCCCCATGCCTTCACTTGAAGAAGAGAGTCTGAACTCTGGAGTTTGTTCAAGAGGGATTCATCACACTTGGACAGTTCCATAAGAGCTACACCCAAATCTGCCAGCAATTACCTGGCAGATTCCCTGAGCCTGCAGAAAACCTCATCTGCTGGCAAGGTCTTGAACTGAGGAGCAGAAAAAGAGTGAACGTGAGGGGAAGAGACCTATGAAACACTAAGCTGACACCACCAGAACGATGGAAAGATTAAAATGGGCAGCATTGCAGGCCAGTTTTTAAGGTTGTGGGCTGGGACTGAACTCAAGATATCAGATGCTGAGTCCACGGCTCTATCAAAAGAACCAACCGCCCTGAAGAGAGGGTGAAAAGTGCAGGAAGCTACGACTTACCACAGCAAAACGTTTTGCTGGTGTGCCCTTCCCAGAGACGGGCCACCTTACACTTGTGCAGGCTGTGTGCACGTGAAAGGGTGAGACTGGAAAACCTACACCCCCCCCCCCCCCCCCGCGCATGACGATGAACACGCCATGGGAAATCTTAACCCTTTGACTCTTGCATCTTGTCCACCAGCCTCATGCATCGTCAATCGTCAATCATGTTAGCAAAGCAAAAATGTAATCCTCTGACTCCCTCATCGTATCCAGGAAGCTGGTGGATAGAGTGAGGGAGTCAAAGGGTTAAGTTTTTGCAGTTGGTGGATAGAGTGAGAGAGTCAAAGGGTTAAGTGAAGACGCCGTGAGCCCGACAACCTTTGACCCTGAACTGGCTCCTTCCTCTGCCAAATAAACCTACCTGGATTCGTTTTCCATGGACGGGAAGACAGAGCAAGACCAAGGAGGTATCGCATGTGAAGCAATACAGGTAGAAAAGAAACTGTTAGTTTCTCATTCCTGTCCAGATTCACATTGAAAGATGATGTACATACTTTGATCGTTAGGGGCCAACTCAGCTTCTCCGAGTGGCCACCTTGGAGACGTGGGTTCGAATCGACGTGAAAGAAAGAAAAAATGGCGACAGGAAAGGGCATCCAGGAATCATGACCTGGATGCAGCCGGGCCCTCTTTGAGTGTGAGGAGTTTAACATTGAAATACTTGCTTGAAAAAAGCTTCTCCTCTGATGGCATTCTGATGTCCAGCTCTTCTCAGAGTCTTTTGCTACAACTCTATGATCTGTGCACGATCCGGTTGGTTTAGTTTGATAGAGACGTGGACTCGTGATCTGATATCTCGAGTTCAATCCCAGCTCGCAACATTAAAAACTGGCCTGTTCACCGCCCATCTTAATGTTCCCACCATTCTGGTTATGTCAGTTTAGTGTTTCATATATTCCTTATTGTCCTCTTCTTCATTTCAAGACAATGCCAGTGCATATGAGTTTGTGCAGGCTCAGGGAGTCTGCCAGATTAATGCTAGCAGATTTGGGTGGAGTGCATATGGAATGCCTGAATGCGATGAAGAAACTTCGAACATCCAAACAAACTACCTGTTTTGTCAGAAACAATGTTCTCCTTGGAGCCACCGAACAGATATTGCCTCACGTTTTCTAAATGGTTGCGTCAAATATTGAAAACTACTTAGCAAAGCACAACGGAGCTGCAGATCCTGTGTATCAAAAACTGAACCTCCATACCAGACGTTATCTTGAAAGATACTTTTCTCCCTCAAGTTTTACTAAATGATCATTTCACGGGAAGATTCACCGCAAGGAGAAACAGGCAGAACATCACAATTACAGATAAAGAAAACTGTGAAGTCTGTCCTGTTGGATGTGCGGTTCCATGCGATGCTCGTACTGACAAGTGCTATAACGAAAAATAGCAAAAAAATTTGCCCCTCTGCATAGAAATAAACAAGTTTGGTTATCTGTGTAGGATGAGAGTCATTGTTGTTGGCAGTCTAGGTTGTGTACACAAGCATGCTGTGCCAGGCCTACAGCTTCAAGCATTCTCTCTCTTTTAATGCCAAATGGTTAGCTAGTTACCTTAGTGTCAATGCGGCCTTCAGCTCTGGTAAATGTGATGCAAGGACATGGTCGTGCGAACATAAATATTCCATGTCGGTACAAAATGATCTGGAGATAAATTGTATTTTGTGAATAATACTTGCCATATTTCCTGAATACATTATTTGTGACACGTTATACGTGCAGTCGTGTATACATGAACGGCATATGTTTATGTTGTATGTGTGTATACATAAATGCATGTAATGAACATATCATTGTATGAGTTATACATTTATATCATGGATGTGTTTGCCATCTTTATTATTTTTATATTCTGACTTTGATTTCCATCCCACCCCCCTCACGGGGATGCCAGGGGCTCTTTCAGTATAAATAGTATCCGCACCTTCTGGAAATTCTGTGCTAGAAATTTCCTCTTTTCTGTCACTCTCTTTGTTTCTGTCTTGTTCCTTTGCTTTCAGTCATTTCTTCGTATCATTTTTTGCTTTGCTGGTCCATTCACCTGATTGTGTTCGATAAAGTCTTGCGTACCTATACTTTCTCTTAGGATTAACAACTGAGTACATAAATGAAGTGCATTTTTGGCTTTAGGGAAATGAGATACGCAGAAGCAATTTTAGGTAATTTAGGCCCGTTTATATATAATTATGCATTAGAGTCCTTGGATGTCTTTCGGTTTGTATTCAAGTTTGTTTTTTAAATCCCCTGTGTGATAAATTGGACAGAATGGTCAACACCAGGGACATCTGAGATTATGTTCGCGAATACATTGATATGTGAACTTAATTTTCTTTTCTTTTTTTCTTTACCTGTTGAAAAATGGTGTATGTTTTGAAACAGTCAGTCCTGATATGGTTCTATGCAGTCGGCTGGGCTTTAAACAAAACAAAACAAAACAAAACAAAAACCAAACAAAGAAAGAAAACCCAGTAACAATAACAATGTGATTTCCATTTAACAGTGTATGCAGTACTTTATTTGTTTATAGAATATACATTTACTACTTTGTTTTGAAACATAAAGTTTCGTCTCTTTATGAACATTCCATACCATTTCGTCTTTGTTGATCAAGAACAGGCTTACCGAGGTACTTTTTTTTATTATTTCAAAGTGTATTCGTCTGTTTGTGCAACAGTGATGCGTATATTTTCACTGTCAAGAATTACGAATGTTTCATGACATCCTTTGTGCAGGGCTGATTAATTTTATCTCCATGGCGTACACGCAATAAACATGTCTCGCTGACTTAAAGATTAATCCGAATGCAGTGACGATGACAGGATACTGACGATGATGATGATAGATGATGACTGATGGTCCAAGTCCATTTCCTTCTCCGTTTTTTTTTATTTATTTTTTTTTAATATTTTTTTTTTTTAAGGGAAACGCACATATCAAACGAAAACGAGCGCCCGTTTCTGATGTCATTCCCAAAAGTTGTAAGACAAGCGTCCGAGTACTCTCCCTTCCCTTGAACTGTTAGGTAGAGTTATCCATCGTGTCTATCAGTCAGGAAGTCATGCAGCCATAGAGCTTTGGCGCCGTATTGCGTCCCCTTTGATCATCCGGGTCTTTTGAAGCGCGTGTCAGCGGTAGTGTTGTGATGTGATAATTCTAGCTCTGGTTCAAAGGTGATCATGTTTTTCTCCCCCTTCCCCGCGCTGGCTTGGATGTGGTGTAGTTTTAAAAAGGGGAGTTCCTGATCATTTAACGTTCGGGATTACTTTGTTTTTCCCTTCGCTAATCTCTCTCTCTCTCTCTTTCTTTCTCTCTCTCTCTTTGTGTCTATCTCTTCATCTCTCTCTTCACCTCTCTCCTGTGTTTGTGTGCACATATATGTATGTGCGTGCATGTGTATGTTCACGCCAGCGCGCGCGCGCGTGTGTGTGTGTGTGTGTGTGTGTGTGTGTGTGTGTGTGTGTGTGTGCGCTTGCTTGCTTGCTTGCGCGAAGGACACAAAAAGAAGAGAGTGAGTGCGTGTGTATGTCTGTGCACGTGCGTGCATGTGTTTGTGTTTGAGTGTAGGTGCGTGTACGTGTGTGTGTGTGTGTGTGTGTGTGTGTGTGTGTGTGGTGTGTGTGTGTGTGTGTGTGTGTGTGTGTGTGTGTGTGTGTGTGTGGTGTGTGTGTGTGTGTGTGTGTGTGTGTAGATGTGTGTGTGTGTGTGTTTGTGTAGTTACGACGTTCTTAACATGTTACTTTCTTTTTTCGGCGGTTACTTCAGAAAAGATCTCGTCAGACGTTGTCAGCAGTCTTGTTTACAGAGCGTCAGATTACAGATGTTTGCCGTTATGTGTACACACCAAGGTAGGTTTTCCCTGATTTTTAATGAGTTGGGAGTTTCAAGGTCGACGCCTCCTCAAACAGAGATTTCTTGAACTCGGAGATTTCCATACGTGCTCGCTCTACCCAAATTTGTCGGCAATTATCCGGCAGACGCCTTAAGTCTGCACAAAAGTCATACGCGCTGTCAAATTATTGAAATGGGATGGAGGTCAGAGGGAAACAGTATTAAAACACCTGTTACTCGATTATTGGAAGTGGCATGACAGCTGACACAAATTGTAGTAACAATCCCTGGGGAGAGCCAGACAGCAGAAGGTCTTCAGAAGAGCAATCCCCGTCAAGAAAGTGTTTCGGCCATTTACTCCTGATACTCTAAGGGGGCCCGGACGCATCCAGGTCATGACTCCTGGATGCCCTTCTGCTGTCGCCAGGTTTTTTTTTTTCTTAAGAAATTTGTCCTCCACGTGGAATCAAACTCGCGCATCCAGGGTGATTAGGCGACTTAAGACAAAGTCACCCTTGCGCAGATGTTACAACAGACTCACTGAAGACTATATTTTGTGGTGTTTCTCCAGAATTTTATTTAATTTTTTTTGTTGCGTTCTCAAAAGAAATCAGATTGTTTTATTCGATATGATTTTAATATGGAAAAGATCTATTTTTAATTGGATCTTTCAATTGGACTGAGCTGTTTTCAAACTTGTGAAATATTGACTGGTGTAAATTTTAAAGTGGTGATAGTTTTTAATATGTGACCTTGGGTAGTGGCATGATGACAGCTCTAACATGGCCCTTGTCGGTCGGCGGGGTAATAAAGAACACGGACGGAATGAACCGAATCGACAGGAGGCCGTGCGCACAAGTAATAATTACACCTTTCACAGGAACAGCCGTGAGTGAACCGGTGCAGTGGGAGGAAATAGACGGCAGACTCTCTTTTCAAAAATCAAGCCTCCAGATTCGTTCATAAATACAGGACAAAAATTGACTGCAGCCATATTGTATTCCTAGATCATCACATGCAGACATGATCTCAGCTCTCCCAACCCACCTTCTAACCTCATATTAAAACCGCACACACACACACACACACACACACACACACACACACAAAGCGTTAAGACAAAATGAAACTGCCTATGTGCGAAAATCCTTTACAAAAGAGAATGTATGGCAGATGGGATGGAATGCATGTGGAATTGTCAGAGTGCGATGAATCCCTTTTACATAAACTCCATTATCTGACAAACTTCTTGAGCCTGCGCAAAACCATATGCGCTGGCAAGGTCTTGAAAGGGAAAGGTAGGGGATGGAAACAGGACCGACGAAAAACTAAAACGACACCGCCAGAATAATTGGAATATTAACTCTTTGACCCCCGCACCCTTTCCACCAGCATCCTGCAATGCCATCTATGCTGGCAAAACAAATACTTAACATTTTGACTCCCTTCAGGAAGCTAGTGGATAGGGTGAGGGAGTCAAAGGGTTAATTTTTTTTGCAGTTGGTGGACAGAGTGCGGGAGTGAAAGGGTTAAGATGGACAGTGCACAGGCCAGTTTAAGCGGGCTAGTTGGTTCTTTTGTAGAGCCGTGGATTCAGGATCTGATATCTTGAGTTCAGTCCCAGCCTGTAACATTAAACATTAGCCAGTTTGCTGCCCATTGTAATATTTCCATCATTTTGGTGGTCTTCTTCTTCTTCTTGGCGTACGCTGCTACACAATCATCTGAGTCTAGGCGATGAATGCAGCCGTCTTTTCCAGCTCCTGTCTGGAGCCATGGAGTTTGGTTGTCAGCGGAGTGTCTGTCGGCCACACGTCCTGTCTTGCCACCTGGTGAAGGGGACATCTTTGGAGTATATGCTCCGTGGTTTGGTCTTCTTGACCGCAGTGGTGGTGGTGGTGACAGTTTTGTGTTTTATAGGTCTTCCCCTCCCCTTCCCTTTCCGCTCCTCAGTTCAAGGCCTTGCCAGTGCATAGGGTTTTGCACAGGCTGAGGGTGTCTGCCAGATAAATGCTGACAGATTTGGATTGGGCGCATATGGAACTGTTCGAGTACGGTGAATCCTTTTTTGAACAAATTCCAAACTCCGAACTCCAAACCCGAACTCCAAACTCTTTAATTCCAAACTGTTTTCGTTTCGTTTGCCGTTCACATGGTCATTTCACATCTGGCGATGACTGGAATTTTTCCCCCCCTCTTGTTCCTGCTGGCTGCCATGGTGTTTGGTGGTCAGAGGAGTTGTAGTCGGCCATGTATCGTGTGGTTCCACTTCATAGAGGCGACATCTCTGCAATATGTGTTCAACTTATTTTTATTTTTGTTTAAGGCCCAGCCGACTGCGTAGAGCCATATCAGGGCTATAACTACCTCAAAACATACACAGTACTTCAACAGGGGAAAAAAAGGAAAAGAAAATTAAGTACACATATCAATGCATTCGCGCATTTAATCTAAGGAGATACCCCTGGCGTTGACCACTCCGTCCAATTTATTTACACAGGGGATTTAAAAAAATATACCTGAATACAAATTTAAACATAACTAAGAACAGTAAAACATATATATAAACGGGCCTGAATTACCTAAAATTGCTTCCGCATATCACATTTCCCTGGAGCCCAAAATGCACTTAATACATATACCCTATTATCACTCCTAAGATCAAAATAAGACTTTATCGAACGCATACACGTGAAAGGACCAGCAAGGCAGAAAACGATAGGAAGAAAAGACAGAAAGCAAAGGAACAAGGTAGCAACAAAGAGAGTGACAGGAAAGAGGACGTTTCTAGCACATAATTTCCAAAAGGTGGGGATACTATTTATACTAAAAAAAAGCCCCCGGCATCCTCACGGGCGACATATGATCACTTGTTTTTATAAGGTACAACTGCTTGTATAGAATGTTGTCACATCATTATTTTCAACTGACAAATAATCCATTTCAAGGTGAGAATGTTCAAACAAATTGGCCATCTCCATTTTCTTGTTTAACCCTTTGACTCCCGCACCCTATCCACCAACAGCAAAAACTTGACCCTTTGACTCCTTCACCTTATCCACCAACAACAAAAACTTGACCCTTTGACTCCTTCACCCTATCCACCAGCTTCCTGCTATGCACTCAGTCCTGCTGGAAGCTGGTGGATAGGATGAAGGAGTCAAAGGGTTAAGTTTTTGCTTTGCTGGCATGGTTGGCAACGCAGGATGCTGGTGGACAGAATACGGGAGTCAGAGGGTTAAAGTCAGCAATCTGCAGTCTCACCAGCTGTAGTCTAGTGACGGGTGAGAGGGAGCAGGGAGGATGAGGGCAGGGGAGGTAATGAGGAGAAAAAAAAGAGGAGGAGGAAGGAGGGCATAGGGTGCAGGCCAGGTCGGGATGGCCGGGATCAGACATCACAAGGAAGCTTTTGGCCTGCCGTCACTCACCACCGACATCAAAGACAACCTGTACCTCCCTCCCTCACTCACTCCTCGTTCATTGACCGACTGCTCTCTGTCTGTCTGTCTGTCTGTCTGTCCCCTCCCTAAATCTTCCAGCCCTCAACCCACCCTCTGTGTGTCTGTCTGTGTGTCTGTCTGTGTGTCTGTCTGTGTGTCTGTGTTCGTTCGTTATTTCTTTTAACGTCTATTCATATATGTGGTTTTAAACAGTCTGCGTCTCTCTCTCTCTCTCTCTCTCTTTCTGTGTGTGTGTGTGTCTCTGTCCCCTCCCTAGATCTTCCAGCCCTCCACCCACCTTCTGTCTGTGTGTCTGTCAGACTGTCTGTATGTCTGTCTCTTTCTCTGTCTCTGTTGTCTGTCTGCCTCTGTCTCTGTCTGTCTCTGTCTGTCTCCCTCTCTCTCTCTCGCTCACTTGCTCTTGAAACAAAACTTCATTTCTGTGAAAATGGTTGACCCTGTTTCTGTCGCATGTCTGTCTGTCTGTTTGTCTCTGAATCTGTCTCTCTGTTCCTCTGTCTCTGTCTCTCTGTCTTTGTCTGTCTGTCCGTCTTTCTCTCTCTCTCTCTCCCTCCCTCCCTACCTCTCTCTCCCTCTCTTTCTCTCTCTGTCTCTGCCATTTGTATTTACTTATATTTGGCGTCTTGAGAGACGAGATGTTGTCTGCAGTTGAAGCCTGTAATTGGGACTATGTTTCTATTGATAGACTACTTCCTGATTATATTCCATAATAATTTGTAACCATTTCTTTTTTCATAGAAGTATTCAACCAGAATTTAAAATCTTTCCGTTAAAGTCCACGACCATACACTTAAAACAAATTGAGTCTTTGAGTCTATCTGCCACTGAGCGAATGTGGGACTCAGTAGCTCAGCTGGTAGAGAGTCGAAATTACATGCAAATGGTTGAGAAATTCAAACCTGTGGTGTGATACATTAAACCTTCTTACTACCCATACCAACATAAATGTTTTTCTGGTGATGTCAGTGTAGAACAGAGCGGAGAAGAGTGGCAGAATGGTTCAGACGTTCGCCTGCCAATAACTAAACTCGAGGTTACATATGCACAAAAAGATGACGCCTCATTTATCATAGTTACATGATGGAAATAATAGAAGCATGCTCGTGGCAGATGCTGGTGTATTCATTACGCACAAATCCTTTGTGCTGATGAAGTCTTCAAAACCATGGCACAAGGCGAAGATAAGGTAGCTTACGTTACCTTATGTTCCCTTGAAATGTTACCTGACAGATGGGTGGGTTTTGTGAGATAACTTTTTCATTTCAGATGTATACTATGGTTTGATCAAGAAATCAGTCTTCATTATCAAAGATACTTCCTTTTTAAAAGACCTATCTACTGCACCGCTTCAGTAACTTCGTCCCTCCCCCGCCCCTTCGTGTCTGTCTCCCTCCCATCCCATCCACACCCAAACACATCAAAAACCAAATTCATTCAACTAAACCCAACTTCATTCTATCAATGTCCAGGTTACTGGTAGTTCATGGGAGCTAATGACATCAAACTTCAGTGTGACCACCCATTAAAAGAGACTGCCTTTTTCTGATTTATTTACCTTCCTAGTATCTGCTTATGAAGCTTGGCTGGAAACAAAGTGCAAAGAAATAGAAGACCGACACAAAATAGATCCACAGGTTATGTACAGAAACATTGAAGAAATTTCCCACAAGAAAAAGACGTGCACATCAACTGGTTGCTTAAAATCGAAAGATTATCATAATACGCTTATCATGGATAAAGACAAACTATTAGATAGATGGGGGGGGGGGGGGGATGCATTAAAGACCTTTTTTTGCGAAGGACAGAGAGGGTGGGAGATGTACTTGTAGCGACAAGGGATAGATTAGTATGGAGGGCCATGGTCGCGAACGTCACGCGGCAGGGCACATGGTGTGATGATGATGATGATGATGATGATGATGTATCTGCCTTTGTCTCTCGTGTTTTGATAAAGCCTGATCAGTTGAATATAGAAATTAATGATACTGTAATTCTTTGTCATGACTTCTATGACATATGCTGTTATGGTTCATCTCTTTTGATCATAGCCTCAGAGTTAACGTGCTTCACTCCTCCCTTGACTTTAGTGCTTCATGTACTGTCTTCTTCTTCTTCTTCCTTTTCTTCTTCTGTTTGTAATATACTTAAAGCATATTCTAGAGTAAAGAGGACTAGCTGTAAGGCGCAGTTCTAATGGGACCTAACGTTACTATCATCATCATCATGTGTGTTGCCACATGGCGTTGGCGATCATGGCCCTCCATATGAATCTATCTTTTGTCGCTGCAAGTACATCTCCCACCCTCTCTGTTTTCATTCACTCCACAAGTCCGTCCAATACTTTCTCTCTGGATCCACCCGGTGCTCTTTTCCCCTACAGCTTTCCTGTTGTGAACAGGTGCTCTAATTTATTTTGCTTCATAAAGTGTCTTATGAATGTTGCTTGTCTTTTGTAACAAGCAACCGTTACAAGAAAAGACAAGCAACGCTACTATCATTGACTTGAAAAGTGTTGTGAACTGTTGAAATTTCAGTGCACACAGGGAACGACATCAACAATTGGGTCAGAATGTTAGACTGAGAGAACATCCACCTGGTAAGGAGATCATCACTGTATCTCTTAAACGACAAAGAAATTTGGAGTTTGTTCAAAAGGGAATCGTCGGACTCGGATAATTCCATGTGCGCTCTACCAAGATCTGCCAGCAATTATCTAGCAGACTCTCTGAGTGTACACAAAACGCTATATGCTGGCAAAATCTTGAAATTGGGATATTTCGTTAAATAACTTGAGACAGAACGAGACAGAATATTTGCCAGGCAGTGGGCAAATGTTTGTAGACTCTCGTTTCTGGCAGAATTCAGTGGATTGCATCACTGACTTATTCAATAGTTAGCACAGAATCTATTATTCTCGTTACATCGTATGTTACGTGGTCTGCCACAGACCTATAAGCCATTGTATTAGCACGCTGTTTGTGATGCTAGTAAGTATAGTAGGTCTGTTGAGTGTACCAGCATCTTATAAGATTCAGTAAGATTCGTTCAAGCTCACAATATGAAAACTAGCCTGCCCCACCGATTGTCAGTCATGTTGATACTGTAAAATAATATTTAATATTTATAAAGTTCCCGTTTTCCTGCGCAAAGAACCGTGGTTCTGCAAAAGCTTGAGCAGTCTTCAAAATCATTATTGGTACATATGAGTAGAGTAAAAAATCAGACATTCTCTGGTGCGCTGAATTCCTCTTGAATAGATCCTTAATTCGATTTCGGTTCGCGCAAGAAGCTGTGCACAGAAGGTTATTCAATAACCCAGTACTACCAACGTTGAGAAGATAATATTCTTTCTGCCAGCCAGAAAAGCAATGGAGAATACGGGTCGCCGCCATCATTGCTATCAAGGTGTATGGAATCACTGTCGCTGGTTCATCTTTGATTGATGTAGATAATCGTTGAGGATGGCGTGATGTAAATCGTCCATAACTTGACGGGTGAGCAGACTTCCTGCATATTGGTCGTCCGTTTGTACGAAGTCTTTCAACACCTGCAGCGAGTGTTTCTTAAGTGTATTGGGTCCGTTATCTAAGATGTTAGAGCACTATGCCGATAATGAAGGGGTTGTGGGTTCAACCCTCGGGCGAACCACTTTTTTTCAAGTGGCCTGGCTGTTTTATTTATTTTTTATTATATATATATACATATTTGTATATATAAATATATTTTTTGACAGAGCTTTGGGCACAGAATCTGATATGACGGTTTCAGTCCCAGCCACAATGTTAAAAACTAGCCTGGTCATTGCCCATCTTAATCCTTTGACTCCAGTACCCTGTCCACCAGCATATTGCATTGTCAACCATGCTAGCAAAGCAGAAACTTAACCCTTTGATTCCCTCACCCTTTCCACCAGCTTCCTGCAGGAAGCTGGTGGATAGGGTGAAAGAGTCAAAAGTAGAAAGGGTGTGGGGTCAAAGATTAAACCCAAAACCTGGCCTGTGCAAAAACCATGGTTTTGTAAAGATTTGAGGAGTCTTCAAAAGCATTATTGGTATATATAAGTAGAAATAACCAGACATGCTCTGGTGCGTTGAATTCCTCTTGAATAGATCTTTAATTCGATTTCGATTCGCGTGAGAAGCCAGACGCAGAAGACTATTTAATAACCCAGTACTGCCAATGTTGAGAAGATAATAATCTTTCTGCCAGCCAGAAAAGCAATGGAGAATACGGGTCGCCGCCATCATTGCTATCAAGGTGTATGGAATCACTGTCGCTGGTTCATTTTTGATTGATGTAGATAATCGTTGAGGATGGCGTGATGTAAATCGTCCATAACTTGACGGGTGAGCAGACTTCCTGCATATTGGTCGTCGGTCCGTACGAAGTCTTTCAACATCTGCAGCAAGTGTTTCTTAACTGTTTAATTATTGGGTCCGATATCTCAGTTGTTAGAGCACTATGCTGATAATGAAGGGTTGAGGGTTCAACCCTTGGGCGAACCATTTTTTTTCCAGCGGACAATTGCTGACATATTTGGGTGGAGCACATGTGGGGTTGTCTGAGTGCGGTGGGTTCGTCTTGAACAGGATTCAAGCTCTAGGATATTAACTCCAGTTACTGGGTCTGACCCATTTCCCCCACACGTAGAGTCTCTCACGTAACAGAAAAGGAGTAAAGGAAAAAGAAAGAAAGGGGGGAAGCCTCCGATATATATGTGATCAGACCTGGGTATGTATTTTGTATTTGCTTCTTACGCTTGCTTTACAAAATGCAGAATGCAACAGCCTGTGGATACGCCACACAAAACTGTATAAATCTGTTCTGTCTGTCTGTCTGTCTGTCTCTGTTTATCTGTCTGTCTCTGTCTGTCTCTGTCTGTCTGTCTGTCTCTCTTGTGTGCATATCTCTGTGTGTGTATATGCATCTCTCTCTTTCTTCGTGCATATATCTGTGTGTGTGTATGCATCTCTCTCTCTCTCTCTCTGTCTCTCTGTCCTGATCTTAGCATTCAGACCCACCCCCACCACCAACGTTGTATGTATGCACGTTTTTCTTGTTGTCGGGTTTCTCACCCTCGTTGGAATCCCAGCCTCCCACCTACCATTCTGTGCTGGTGGTATGTTGCTGAATCTACCCTGTCAACATACAGGGATCTTGTGCCGGCTTAAGGCTTCATTTTGGATCTTCTCCATCACATGGCATCAGTGACATCGGTACGTATGCAATTCATTCTGCGCGAGGAAAGGTTGTCTTCAGAAACTGAAACTATGACCTGTATTGGTTTAAACAAATTTTATTTATGCAAAAACAACAACAACAACAGCAACAACAAACAAACAAACAATCAACCCCAACCCCCACAGAAACAAAAAACAAAGCAAAAACAAAACAAAGCAACACAAAGTATAGCAAAGCAAAACACACCAAAGCAAAGCTAAGCTAAGCAAAGCAAAGCTAAGTAAAGTAAACCAAAACCAAACCAAACCAAACCAAACCAAACCAAACCAAACCAAACCAAACAAAATACACAAAATCCAAACCAAACAGCATCAACCAAAATATACACATAACACACAAAAAAGTTTGCAGTAAATGAAAACAAAGCATGTTGTATTTTGTTTGTATGTTATTTTTCTTTAATATTTTTACTAGTAACTAACCATGAGAGTCAAATGGCAGCTGGTGCAACTTTTGCATCCAAGCACTGGAATAACAGTGTAGTGCAGACAAGCTGTAATCAGGACAGCCATCAGGATCGATGGTGCAATGAAAAACCTGGAGACGAAGCAATGCTGGAAACATTACAGCCACGTCGTTCAAAAGGGCAGTGAGTGGCCGTTACTGAATAGGATGACGTCACAAAGCTATGATGTCAAAAAGCGGTATTGATCTGCCGCCCATCTCCCTGGGTCCTGAGTGACCTTCTTAGTCCCCAACGACCCTAGTCAGCCGCTTTACGTTCTGATTCTCTTTGGGTTTGGGTGGGAGATGGTCTTTTCACCCACACCTACACTGACAGAAAAGTGCTATTTTTTTCTGTTGGCAAGTTTTATTTCTTTCGTTTTTTAGTTTACCATGTAAAAAGAGGGTGCAGAAGTTAGAATAATTTCAGGTCAGTCCTTGATGTTTCTTGTGTGTAGTTTGGAGAAAAAACAAATTGTGTGTGCAATTGGATATTGGCTATTTACACATATTGATTTTTAAAAACAAATTAATTGAAAATTGCTGACACGTGTACTTTAACCCTTTGACTCCCGCACTCTGTCCAGCAGCATCCTGTATTGTCAGCCATGCTTGCAAAGCAAAACTGAACCCTTTGACTCCCTCACCCTATCCACCAGCTTCCCGCAAGAAGCTGGTGGATAAGGTGAGGGAATTATGAGAATCAAACGGCAGCTGGTGCATTTCTTTTTTGCATCCAAGCACTGGAATGACAGTGTAGTGCAGACAAGCTGTAATCAGGACAGCCATCAGGATCGATGGTGCAATGAAAATCCTGGAGACGAAGCAATGCTGGAAACATTACAGCCACGTCGTTCAAAAGGGCAGTGAGTGGCCGTTACTGAATAGGATGACGTCACAAAGCCATGATGTCAAAAAGCTGGTATTGATCTGCCGCCCATCTCCCTGGGTCCTGAGTGACCTTCTTAGTCCCCAACGACCCCTAGTCAGCCGCTGTACGTTCTGATTCTCTTTGGGTGTGGGTGGGAGATGGTCTTTTCACCCACACCTACACTGACAGAAAAGTGCTATTTTTTCTGTTGGCAAGTTGTATTTCTTTCGTTTTTACTTTGCCACAGAACACAAGAGAGAGGCACTATGTTGGAAAATGTGTGTGTGTGTGTGTGTGTGTGTGTGTGTGTGTGTGTGTGTGTGTGTGTGTGTGTGTGTGTGTGTGTGTGTGTGTGTGTGTGAGAGAGAGAGAGAGAGAGAGAGAGAGAGAAAATGATAACTTGGGTCAAAAGTCATGCCTATCAGGCCTGAACGTACCTAGCTCAGCATCTTTTGTGTGTGTGTGTGTGTGTGTTGTGTGTGTGTGTGTGTGTGTGTGTTGTGTGTGTGTGTGTGTGGTTGTGTGGATGTGGTGAGAGAGAGAGAGAAAAGAGAGAGAGATGAGAGAGATAGATAGGTAGACAGACAGACAGACAGAAAGATAGATAGATATACAGCCAGACAGACAGATAGATAAATAGATAGGGAGAGAGAGAGAGAGAGAGAAAGAGAGAGAGAGAGAGAGAGAGAGAGAGAGAGAGAGAGAGAGAGAGAGAGAGAGAGAGAGGAGTCAGCAGAAGGTTTGATATCCATCAAGCAGCCTTAAGTCTCAATACTAACAGTGAAAGAATTATGGTGGGAATGAAGCTCTGATATTTCATGGATATTCGCATATTCTTCAACCGGAAACTGTATATTCATGAGCATCTTGTAATTACAATTCCCACCTCCTAACCAAACTTTGCTGCTTAACCATGTATTATCTTGATGAAAACATCTTACTTGAGTTTTAAGCAGGTAACTGCAAGATATCTTACAGTAGAATATCAAACAGCAATGGTCAAATTTGCTATGACATTTGTACATGGGAGCAGCGTCTTTTTGAAATGGCAGCTGATAGCAGAGGTCAAAGGGCAGCTAGAGCAAATAACATCCAAGTGCTGAAATGACTGTGTTGCTCAGGCAAATCGTATCAAAACCACACTGGGAGCAATGGCACATTGAAAACCAGCAAGGCTTAAAAGAAAGAAAAGAAAAATAGCCATGCACACATCGTTGTGAGGGGTTATATTTGGTGGGCTGAATAGGATGACATCACAGACCTGTGATGTCAGAAAGCCAGTATTGATTGGTGGCATTCTCCCCCCTCCCCCACCGTCTTCTGAGCAATCCATGGGAAGTGCCCCATGACTCCCCTGTCTCCCCCCTCCCCTCCCCCAACTGCCATTTTGCGTTCCTTTTCTTCCTGCCCTTGGCAGACGGTTCTTTCATTCCCATTCTGTCTGGTTAGAAAAAAAAGTTATTTTGGCTGAGCTTTCTCTTTCTTTTGTGATTAATGTATTTGTTTTGTGAAACGAAAACAAATAGAAACTAATATACAGAAACAAAACAAAAACCCAAATGAAAGAGAGAGAGAGAGAGAGAGTGAGAGAGAGAGAGAAAGAGAGTGTATTGAGAGAGAGATCAGAAAGTTTAACATGTATCAATCAGCCTTAAGTTCCAATACTGACAGGTATAGGATTGTGGAGGGGAAGAAGTCTTGAATTTTGCATATTCTGCAACCAGAAATTTTGTATTTGGGGGTACCTTGTCATACATGTCCCACCTCCTAATCAGAATTTGCTATGCTTAATCATGTGTACATCTTAAAGCAAATTAGAGTAAGATACCTTTCAAGAATATACAATGCCTTTCAAGAATATACAATTACAGAAATCGTAAATCCGTTAGGGCATCTGATAGATAGCAGCAGTATCTTTTTGAAATGGCGTATGACTGCAGAGGTCAAAGGGTGGCTAGTGTAAGTCATATCCAAGCATTGCAATGACTCTGTTGATCAGGCAAATTGTATCAGGACCAAATTGGGATCAATGGCAACTGGAAGCCAGGGGATGAAGCAACATTTACAAAGCCATGCAGACATCGTTTTGAGGGGCCATGTTTGGTTGGCTAAATGGGATAACACCACAGAGCTACGATGTCAGAAAGCCTTTAACGTCTTTTCTCCTTAGGTTCTGATGGGCCCCTTGGAAGTGCCCCAGATGACTGCCCCTTTCTTTCTGCTCTTGCTACCATTTTGCGTTCTTTTCCTACTTTCATGCGGAAAATAAAATGTAACAAACATAACAAAACAACAGAAGAGAGAGAGGGGAAGAGAGAGAGAGAGAGAGAGAGAGAGAGAGAGAGAGAGGAGAGTGAGAGAGAGAGAGAGAGTGAAAGAGAGAGAGAGAGAGAAGCTCAGACGAACCCATTATACCTGTGTACATATCTATGTTTGGCAAAACTATTATTAACAATATTTTGACTGGTACACATACACAAACGCTCGCGCGCGGGCGCGCACACACACACACACACACGCAAACACACACATGCACGTACGCACACACACTCACATACAGATACACACACACGTATGTGTATATATTTGTTTACACACACAAACGTGTGTGTGTGTGTGTGTGTGTGTGTGTGTGTGTGTGGTGTGTGTGTGTGTGTGTGTGTGTGTGTGTGTGTGTGTGTGTGTGTGTGTGTGTGTGTATGCGTGTGTTTGTGACAAAGAGGTATGTGATCCAGAAAAAATCCCACAGATTTTCCTAGTGTAAATTAGAATTTTAGTTTTTTTTTTTCCGAACAAAGTAAAATTTCAGTTCTCAAAGGATATTTTCCAGTGTTAATTGGAACTGTAGTTTTAATAAAATATTGTCCTTCTTTAATAATATAAGTACTGTTCCTTTGGTCATAACGCAGTATGATTATCTGCTGAGAAAATAATAGACGACTGGAATTTAAGAATTCTTTTAACAATATTTTCAAGCAACACACTAATTTCTTATCTCATCTAAAATTCTTCTCATTGTCTGTTATGTGTAAAGAAAACTGCTACCCTATGCAGGAAATATGACATTATTTTTCATGAGGACAAAGTAGTCTCTCAAATTCCAGTTTGCAGAAAAGAAAAACATTGTAGTGTTTCCTAGGAAAACCTAGAATTCAAGTGAGTTTACTCTCAGATTTTCGTCGATTACAGTTTCCTCTATAACATAAGAATTCTAAAACAAACGACTGTCTATTATACTGGAAGATTTAAATGTTTAAGTGAGCCGCAGCGACTGAAATGCAAGAAAATACATTATGAAGAGTTTCTCAACTGTTTGGGAGAAATAATTTAAACCAATGTTTTATCATAGATTAAAGAAGAACTGATGATATTATGATTTGAATGTTTGAAAGAGTAAGCTACACCTAGTACTGTCTCACAGGGATAAGGACACCAAAACAGGTCATGAGGAATCTGTGAAAATTGTGTTTGTATCGTTTCGTATACATACTGAAGAAATTAGTTACTGTCCATGATGTCATTTGGAGTTAAAGTCTTGGTGCTGGAAAGTCTTTTTCGGGCATGTTTAGTCTCTGTGTTGATCACCTCTTTAAAGAAGGCTGTAATAGAGCAAAAACGTCAGGCGACATACTCCAAAACAAGTCTGACGTTTTTTCTTCAATAGTTTATAAAAGGTTTTCCTGTTTTTCATGGATGAATCTTCCTTCTCCCTCCCCACATCACCCCTCCAAACTTGAGTCAGATTGATAAGGCTTAAGATTGTAAAATTATTTGCGTAACGAAAGATATTTGTTTAAAAGGACAAAAGATCATATCAATGAAATGGTACGGAATGGGTTGACCTTTTTCTGTGTAGGAAATTCTTTTCTTTTCTATTATAAAAGAGACTGTTTTGAACTGATCAGTAGATAATGTTTTCAAAATTTGGTCATACTTCAAGTCACAAAAGATGTTTTAAGTGTTAACATTTTCATGATCATAACATGATGATAGTTGTTGTGTGACTCCTTTGTATGATATGGACAAGCAATCAAATCCACAGGCGGAGAAAAGCTTTTCTTGGGAGTGGATTAAAAAGTGTGGAGATATTTTTCTTGTGTGTCGTAAGTTTCATTGCCTCAGTTGTTGTTTTTATTGACAAAGGAAGCAGCAATCACAGCATCAGCAGAAGAAAAAGAAAAAAGAAAGAAACGCAAACAAGAAAAATAATAAAAGAAAAGGGAAAATAAAACAAAGAAGAAAAAAAGGCAAAAAAGAAATAATCATTAAATATAATTTGACCATCTTGCAAGTAAGTGCGTGTGCATGTGCCTGTGCGCGTGCATGTGACTGGATAGCGCATAAATGATTTGTTTGTATACTTTGTGTGTATGTGTACGTACGTGTACATTATGTCTCTGAAGCAAAAGTCACCCGGCAGGACTGACGAAAAGGGGAAGGGAAATATGTCATAAGTCATAAAGAAAATTGATCCTGCACGAGGAGGAAAGGCAAAAGAGAGAGAGAGAGAGAAGAGAGAGAGAGAGAGAGAGAGAGAGAGAGGAGAGAGAGAGGAGAGAAGAGAGAGAAGAGAGAGAGAGAGAGAGGAGGTAGCATAATAGAAGTCGACAGGGCAGGTTCCAATGTGGACAGGCACGCTGCTCCCAGCTGGCTGAAGAAAAGAGCCAACACTCGACAGTGGACAGTGAGCCGGGCAAATGGGCAACTGCAGGATTTGTTTCCGTGCCGACTCCATTGTGAAGGGCGTGCAGGGATTGAAATAAAAACTCACCCGTTCCGGACAAGTCTCGTTTGTCTTGATCGTGACTTTTCTTCTCTTTGGGCCGCCACAATAACTCTTTCTTTCCATCCTTTTTCGGTGCTGACTGTGGCGACTGGAGTTGTCTTGTATTGATTCATCAAACAATGTTAATTCATTGACTTTTGGTCTTCTGGCTTCTATGAAGGCTGAGAGATAAAAATCCATAGAGCTTACCAATATTCTTTCCCTGTGTCTGTGTCTGTCAACTGGTCTGTCTGTCTGCCTGTTTTTATGTCTTATTTGGGTAAGTAATAGTTAGACCTGTAGTTTTTAAAATGGAACTTGACCACTAAAAAAGAGAAAGATAAAGATTATTTCTTAAACCAGTCACCGTGGTGTAGTGGTTAGAGCAATGGAAATACCTACTGAATGGAAATTTGTGTGTTCAAATCCCCATCAGTCCATTCAAAAATCAGTGCCAGAGCTTTCATCTGCAGCTGGCTCATACCCAGAGCTGAGCGTGCTATGGGCTCATTGGGAAGAGTGAGATCACACAGTTGAGTCTCATTCACTT
>CM060306.1:81150511-81165511 GCA_030674185.1 Monoplex corrugatus
ATACATATATACATATATACATATATACATACAAATAGAGAGAGACAGAGTCAGAGAGAGAGAGAGAGAGAGAGAGAGAGAGAGAGAGAGAGAAGAGAGAGAGAAATACAGAGAAAGAGAAAAATATACATATATATATATACATATACATAATATATATATATGTACAGAGAGAGAAAGAGAGAGAAAGGGAGAGAAACAGAGACAGAGCAAGAGAATGAGAGAGAGAGAGAGAGAGAGAGAGAGAGAGAGAGAGAGAGAGAGAGAGAGATTCCCCAAGTTCAATTAAATCATAAGAAAAAAGATATGGAATGAGAAACACAGATGAAAGAACAACGTGAACGCAGATGGGCAGCGCAGAAGGCCCGTTGCTTTGAGCTGGGCTGAAAAAAAAAAACAGAACAAAAAACAAGATGCTAATACTTGTGAGCCAGGCAAATGACAGGATGTGTTTCCGTGCCGTTTTCAATGTGGATGATGTGCAGGAATTAAAATGAAACTGACCCTTCGCAGGCAGGTCTTGCTGGTCCTGAGCGTGACTTTCCTCCCACGTGACCAGTGTAGCAGCACCAGAAAAACCTAATTTCCAGATATCATGTATTGTAGGAGTGATGTGGGACAGGAGTGTCTCTTACTGATTCACCCCCAAAATCGTTTTAACTCCTGATATTTGAACTCCCGTCGCCTGTATCGACGCAGAAATATATCAAACCACGCAGTGGCCGTTTGGTGAGGTTACGAGTAGTTGAGCTGAAATGATGATACCAGAAACGCGTGATGTAAAAAGCCGGTATTCATTTGGCAGTTAATCTCCCCAGGTCCTAAGTGATCCCCCCCCCCCCCCCTGGGAAGTGACCCCAATGACCCCAGACTGCTGCCATCTTGCGTTTCTTTTCTCTGCTGCTTGGAGATGTTATTTTCACCCACACCCACATTGACAGAATAAGTTAATTTTCTTTTAGGATTGTTTCTTTCTTTTTCATTTCAATTCAACCCAGGTGCATAATATGACAGTCAATGACAGCGACAGTTTATTTGAATGAGAGAGAGAGGAGAGAGAGAGAGAGAAAGAAGGAGAGAGAGAAAAGAGACGAGACAGAGACAGAGACACAGAGAGACACACGAGAAAGAGGAGTCTGAGGAAAGAGAGAGAGACAGAGAGACACACACAGAGAGACAGAGAAGAGAGCAGAGAAGAGAAGAGAGAGACAGAAGTGAGGACGAGAGAGAGAGAGAGAGAGAGAGAGAGAGACAGAGAGAGAGAACAGAGAGAGAGAGATAAGAGGAGCAGAGAAGAGAGACACAGAGAGAAGAGGAGAGAGAGAGAGAGAGAGAGAGAGAGAGAGAGAGAGAGAGAAGAGAGAGAGAACATGACAGATTTCTCACCACCACTGGCATAAAATGTCAACGTGAACAACAAGGTAAAGAAGTCAAAGTAAATCATTAGAAAATAGAGATGTATTAAGAGACACAGAGGAAAGAATAACGCGAACACAGATGAACAGCGCAGAATGCCACTGCTCTTGCTGGCTGTAAAAAAAAAAAGAAAAAAAGAAAGGATATCAACTCTTGTGAGCCAGGCAAATGACAGGATGTGTTTCCGTGCCTTCTTCAATGTGGACGATGTGCAGGAATTGAAATGGAACTGACCCTTGCAGGTAGGTCTTGCTGGTCCTGAGCGTGACTTTCCTCCCAGTGTAACAACACCCAAACCCCCCAATTCCCAGATATCGTGTATTGTGGAAGTGATGTGGGACAGGAGTGTCTCTTATTGATTCACCCAAAAATATTTTTAACTCCTCGATATTTGAACTTCCCTTGCTTGTATGAAGGCAGGAATATTTCAAACCATATGATGTCTCTGTTTGACCATTTCTCTGTGTTTGGCTGGCTGTAAGTCCAAGTGTCTGTCTGTCTGTCTACCTGTCTGTCTGTCTGTGTCTCTGTCTGTCTGTCTCTGTCTCTCTCTCTTGTCAATCATAAAAGGGGGGGAGGGCGTCCATTACAGGATCTATCTATCTGTCTTTCTGTCTGTCTATCTATCTATTATCTATCTACTATCTATTATCTATCTATCTATCTGTCTGTCTTCTTCTGTCTGTCTGTCCATGTATCTATCTTTCCATCTTGTTATCTAATCTATCTATATCTATCTATTTTATCTATCTATCTATCTATCATCTATCTATCTACTATCTATCTATCTATCTGTCTGTCTGTCTGTCTGTCATCTATCTATATATGCATGTACGTATGTATGTATGTATGTATGTATGTATGTATGTATGTATGTACGTATGTATGTATGTATGTATGTATGTATTATGTATATATGTATGTATGTATGTACGTATGTATGTATGTTCACAGAACGAGACAGAGAGAGACAGAGAGAGAGAGGCAGAGAGACAGAGAGACAGAGACAGAGACAGAGACAGAGAGAGTCACAACCACATTTCATTTTATGGACATATTTCATATTTCAGAACACTCCATAACGTGAAACCAGAGTAAACGAGGAACCAAACATTTAATGTGTTCAATATTACGAGATGGTTGTTTTTAGGGACTGTGTTGATCCTGTGAAATATCTATTGACAAAGACAAATAGATCTATAACAAAACATTACCCAACTACTTGTTATACAATTTTCAAGGGGATATTGTCAGTCTGAGTTTTGTCATAAGAATTGATGGGTGTATATATTAATGAGGATGTGGGAGAAAGCACGCAGAAACAATAGAGAAGCAATAGCCAGCACGTCCAGAAACATTAAAAAGAAGTCATAGTCCATTTTCTTGGTCTGGAGCTTGAGTTTGGTGCAGAGTACAGACAGTAAAATAAAGTGTGCTTGGTCCAGGGTACAGAAAGTAAAATAAAGTCTGCTGTACAAAGTTCTTTCTTGACTACATGTTCAGTGCTGACCCATTTTTTTCTATGCAACGGGCATGCATGCAAATGGCAAGTGTATTATTCTTCCATTTACTTTTCTCACTGTGTCGTCTTTGCTGACACAGGTCTACTTTTCCTCACATCTCAGTTTTTTTGTCTGCAGCAGCATGACTTGCTGAGGCTAGGAAAATCTGGAGGAATAGGAAGTAGGAAAGAAAATCCAAACAAACAGGATGGTCAAGCCGTTCTAACAATCTTCCTTTTTATACAATATATGCAAAGATTATTTACCAAAAATCCAGACTTTGTACTATGTAGGTCACCGTGATCTTAAATAAGTATCAGATGAAATGAAATTTGAAGTGAAGCCAGGACAATGATGAACTATCACTATACTGAAAACAGACTATAAATATTGTCAGTGCCCAAGAAAATGCTGTTTATGCACCTTTGTCAACAAGCGCTGATTTTAGACACCTGTTTTGGGTCCGTGTGAGCTTGATCTTGGTACCATGACTTTCAGACTTATACATATCTGACTACTCAACGTTTTGCGGATCTGACCCAAATTTGGTAAAGATTCTTCCATAAACATTTGAGAGAATCTTGGTGACACATTTTTGTCGTAGATAGACAGACAACAGAAAGACAGACATGCAAACAACAGACAGACAGACAGACAGACAGACAGACATACAGACAGACAGACAGGCAGGCAGGCAGACGGGCAGGCTGACAGACAGGCAGGCAGACAAACAGACAAACAGAGAGACAGGCAGACAGGCAGCAAACACAATATCTCTTGAGTTAATATGAAACAATTATTCATCTTTATTGCATTTTAAAAGGGATATTGAAAAATGGAGAAAGAGAGGGGTGGGAGAGAGAGAGAGGCAGAACAGACAGACAGACAGTCAGACAGACAGACATTCAAATAGACAGACAGACAGTCAGACAGACAGAGAAGAGACAGAGACAGACAGACAGACAGACGGACAGACAGACAGACAGAGAGACAGAGAGATCCATACCAGTGCCAGACAAAGGCCACATTATCTCTGTGTCCTACTGCACGTACTCGACCCAGCAGTTGTGACGTTAGATTGATTCGTTCCTCATTTTGAGGACAAGGGTTTGAGTTGCTGTCGACTGCGACAAAACCTTCATTCTTCTCTGAATGGGAAGCACGAGTTGTCCTGCATGAACTCCCCCCTCCCCCTCCCACTCGTCATTGCCAACTGATAACATTTCAGTGTGTCTTTTTTTTCAATGGGAAGAATTATTTTTGAAGAAAATCATTTATTGTATAATACATGATCCGGTTTAACATGGTCTTCTCCGTGAGTCTACTTTTGTCTATGTATGATTTGGAACTGTTTTCAGGGTAGTTTTCATTGTTTCTTAAAAAAGCAAAAGAAAGAAAGAAACAAACAAACAAACTGGGGCCAGTATGAGATCAGGACATGGACTCTGAGGCATATTTTCACAAATTTCATTACGGATGAATGAGACTTATAATGACTGTGGTATTTGTGGTTCACCTTGACTTGAGACTTCACGAAACAGCCCTAGATATTTTACAAAATATATGCGGACACAAGGAGTGGAGAAGATTTAGGGCAATTGTAGGTATCGTTTCACTTCCAGGTAGATAGAAACATTACTTTAGAATCAGTACTTTGCGTAGATTCTAACGCTCTCCCTCCCCCGCCCCGCCCGGTGGGGATGCCAGGGGCTCTTTCAGACTAAATGCTATTAAATACTATCTCCACCTTCTGGAAATTCTATGCTAGAAATTTCCTGTTTCTGTTACTGTCTTTGTTTCTGCCTTGTTCTGCTGTTTCTTTGCCTTCTGTCATTTCTTCCTATCACTTTCTGCCTTGTTGGTCCATTCACCTGTATGTGTTCGATAACGTCTTACGTATTTTCTCTTAAGATTGATAAAAGGTACATGTATTAAATTCATGTTTTGGCTCTAGGAAAATCTGATGTGCGGAAGAAATTTTAGGTTAATTTAGGCCCGTATTGTCCTTATTTATGTTTAAATCGGTATTCAGTATGTTTTTGATTCCCCTGTGTGATAAATTGGATGGAGTGGTCAACACCAGGCGCACTCCTTTGATAATGTGCACAAATGCATTGATAGTGTATTAATTTCTTTTCCTTTCTTTCCTGTGTATTTTTGAAACGGTCATAGCCCTGATGTGGCTCTACGCAATCGGCTGGACTTAAAACAAAAATAACAATAACAATAACGTTTATTCTTAAAACCTTGCCAATGTGTAAACGTTATGTGTGTGAGAGAGAGAGAGAGAGAGAGAGAGAGAGAGAGAGAGAGAGAGAGAGAGAGAGAGAGAGAGAGAGAAGGAATGATTTGTTGTAAACAGTCTGTTAACAGTTAACGAGAAACACTTGACGGTGCTGGATGGGAACCAAAGCAACAATGCCTCACCATTAGCCAAACAATCACCTCCCAGCCCTAGGTGCTGCACTGCAGCCATTTCGCCAAACCAAGTGGGGCAATATCTATGCGCTGCGTGACCTATTCAGACCTAGTCATCAGTTACCTTATTCACAAGCTGAATGGCAAAGTGGGGAGATGACAAATCCTGGGACATAGACACATAACATACACCAGTCACATGCAGTACAGCTACCAGACAAAAGAGCATGAAATAGCCCTCCTTTTCTTTACTCAAGACATTCATTTCTCTATTGGGCAGCCTGCCCAGACGCCAGCTTTTCTACCCTTACTATAGTCTCGACACTTAGCAGTCAGAAGCTCCCAACGGTTTGTGTGTAAATAGTCTTTCACATATGGCAGTCAACGCTACTGGAATCCAGTCGGTAAAGAATTTCTGGAGATCGACGAAAGTTCTGTTTCATTCTACCATGAATACATTGTACAAACCATCACATGTAGAAAAAAGTTCTATGGGTGCATTTACATGTACCATAGATGTTACCAGAGAGGCTTGGCCTTCAAGCGTTTTCTGAGCTCACAAGCAGTGCACAATCAGCAAGAAGGGCTCATTCTGTTACCAACACTGCCTGGAGACTATTGTAGAGAAATGAATCCTAAGCAATCCTGGATTATCTTTCACAAAGTCAGCCAAAGTCTGCATGTCCCTTCCAAGCCAGGCGCCTTGTGGGCAGAGCTAATATGACCATGAGTAGAGACTGGCCGCTAACCATTCAGCACACACTACCTGCCCAGTGTGTGCAGTCTGCAAGTAGTGGACCTTGTTAGGGCCAGATATCTGGTCATTGTGATGACCAGAGATTGACATGGAGGACATGGAGGACATGACGTTACCTCAGTCCCACACAGAAATGTTCTCTGTGGTCGCAGCTGGTATAGAATGTAGTCGTGTGTGGATATTTTGGGAGGGTATTTTTTTTTATATTTGTGGATCATCATAATTATCATCAATATTTGTGGACGTGCATACTATAGTGAATATGATGTCTTCATACTGCGTACACTAGCCTGATGTTTCTCTCTGTTTCCACGGGAACATTCACTGGAATTTTCTAAAATCTATCTCGAATTGTGTATTTTGCTTTCCATTATGATATATGGATTGTCTGTGGCTCTGATTTCAGTGTTTTTCGACATGTCATCACTTATCTTCTTTCTCTCAGTTGGTCTTGGGGTTTCAGAACGATGTGCTATTGAAAAGAGTTATCGGGTTTACATAGGCTTTGCTATTAAAACGACTTGTGTATTTTTCAAATGGTGTGTTATTAAAAGGACTTACTGGTTTCCAAAGGGTAGAATACTGAAAAGAGATTCTGTAAGACTAATATTTTGACTTATGGCCAGCTCGATGAGTAAAGTATATGTGGACGTGCATACCACTAATGTGACATCTTGAGCACTGGTTGTGCTGTATTTACTGGGAAACTTGTTCCACAGTGCATTTACTAGGAAACTTGTTCCACGTGCATTTACCAGGAAACTCTTGCGCAGTGCATTTACGAGGAAACTTGTTCCACGGTGCATTTATCAGGAAACTTGTTCCACAGTGTATTTACTAGGAAACGTGTTCCATAATGTGTTTGTTAGGAAATCTGTTCCACAATCCATTTACTAGGAAATTAGTTCACAGTTATTTACTCGGAAACATGTTCCTTATTGTGTTTACTAGGAAATTTGTTCCACAGCGTATTTACCTGGAAACTTATTCCACAGTGAATTTACTAGGAAACTTGTTCCACAATGTATTTACCAGGAAACTTGCTCCATAGTCGTATTTACTAGGAAACGTGTTCCACAGTGTATTTACTTGGAACCATGTTCCACAGTGTATTTACCAGGAAACTTGTTCCGCAGTGTATTTACTAGGAAACTTGTTCCACAGTGTATTTATCAGGAAACGTGTTCCACAGTATTCACTAGGAAACGTGTTCCACAGTGTATTTGCTAGGAAACTTGTTCCAAAGTACATTTATCAGGAAACTTGTTCCACAGTATTCACTAGGAAACGTGTTCCACAGTGTATTTGCTAGGAAACTTGTTCCAAGTACATTTATCAGGAAACTTGTTCACAGTATTCACTAGGAAACGTGTTCCACAGTGTATTTGCTAGGAAACTTGTTCCACAGTGTATTGACTAATTCTGATGAGATATATGAACACCGTATTCTTCTCGAAGAACATGCTCACGGTAGTGCATATGGTCCAAATCGACGACAGAATCCATGTCACAGCTAAAACAGATGACTTACTTTACTTTTAGTTCTTCTTGAAGTGGAGGTCTTCCACTAAGTTTCGCCAACGGCTTTGTAGATGGACAATGATTTCTTGGTCTTTCCAGTCGTAGCCTGCCCTTAACTCTTCCAAAAGTGCGCTGTGCCTCATTGTCTTTTTGGGTCTTATGTTTTCATTTGCTTTGTGGTCGCAAAGCTTGAATTCTCCTACAATGCCCTCTCCATCACTGTCTCATGTTCTTCAGTATGAAAAGCACACGTGTCTCGCAAAGATTTACTGTGTTCCATACGATGGACGTATCACTAGTTCCTATGAATGTTTTCTGAAACTGGTTGTTTCAGTTGAGGGTCAACTTTTACTAACATGATACTTTGATACTTGGAATATGATATACACTCTGAGTACATTGTTCTGATGCTGGTAGTCAGGTCTGATGGTAGAAGTTTGAAATTTGGATTCATCGCACTTGGGCAATTCCATATGCACTTCAACCAAATTTGACTGCAACTGGGTAGAAAGAAAACACATTAAAGAAGAAGTAAAATTCTTTTCTCAGTTTTCAAAGACGTCCTCCGCTCTAATTGATTTTCTTTCTGTCCGTCTGCCTCTGTCTGTCTGTCTGTCTGTCCCGTCTTTTTGTCTGTCTGTCATACCCCACCCCACACACTCTCTCTGTCTCTCTCTGTCTCCTCTCTCTCTCCCTCTCTCTCCCCCTCTCTCTCCCTCTCTTTCTCGTCCCCTCTCTTTGTCTCTGTCTGCTTCTCTGTTTGTCTGTCCGCCTGTCCGCCTGTCTGTTTCTCTCTCTCTCTCTCTCTCTCGCTCTTTATCTGTTTGTCTCGCCCTCTCACTCATCTCTCTTCTCTCTCTGTGTTTGTCTGTCTGTCTGTCTGTCTGTCTGTCTCTATCTTGTCTATCTATCTATCTATCTATCTATCTAGCTAGCTATCTAGCTAGCTATCTATCAATCAATGTCTTTGTCTATCTGCCTGTCTGTCGGTCGGTTGGTCGGTCGGTCGGTCGGTCTCTCTCTCTCTCTGTGTCTCTTCCCCTCTCTTTCTCAATCTGCTTTTGTGTCCTTCACGGTTTCTTTGTCTGTCTGTCTGTCTGTCTGTCTTTCTGTCAGTCCCCATCCCCACCTTCCCCCTATTTTTATGAAATGAACAGTTCTCTGATAAACACGTCACACAACACAGATGACAGCTTTTGTCTGCTCTTTGACAGATCCTGTCATTCCAGAGTCTGGCACCAGAAGACTGGATCAGGGTCACACTATCGACAAAAAAAAAACGACGTGTGCCGAATCCAACATGGGACTGGCTACAGTGTAACGCTGAACAACAGACTGACAGACAGACAGACAGACAGACAGACAGACAGACAGACAGACAGACAGACAAAGACAGACAGACAGACAGACAGACAGAAAAAAACAGCTTTTCCACGCTGCAAGCCAGAAAGAAGCCAGCAAAAGAAGACATAGGTCAATGAAAGTATACAGAAATATGTCGTTGACCGTTGACAGGCTCCCAGCCGGAGTTGAGTGCGCCATGGGCTCGTTGAGAAGACTGAGACCGCATGTCATCATCATGCATCATCAAACATCATCATCATCATCATCATCATCATCATCAAATCATCATCATGATCATGTGCCCTGCCGCAAGGCGTTGGCGATCATGGCCCTCCATACGGATCTATCCCTTGTCTCTGCAGGTACATCTCCCACTCCCTCTCTGTCCTAAGCCATTCTGCAAGTCCGTCCAATATTCTCTCTCTGGTTCTACCTGGTGCTCTCTTTCCCTCCAGCCTTCCTGTTGTGACTAGGTGCTCTAATTTCTTTTGCCTAATAAAATGTGGTATAAATGTTGCTTGGGACCGCATGGTGGAGTCTTACTCATTTTATGGATACTTCACTGAGGTTGTTGCTCAATTTTTCCTGGCCAACGTCACAGGTGTCTGTCTCTCAGGCCTGGCTGCCATGTTATAAATGTAAACGTAGAGTGTGGCCCTGCCATGTTGTCTCAAGGCGAAATGGAAACTCCATGCACATTGTTATCAGCCGCATTCTCATCATTACAGTATCGTGAGAAACTGTCCCTAATCTTATGCGTTTTCTGCCCTGCTCTTTTAGGGGCATACATGTTGTTTCCTTAAGTTGGGTGGTGTACCGAAGAGCCAAAGTGAGCGGCGTGGGAATAGTGACGCACGAGGGGTGCTGAAGATTTTTTAATATTACCAGTTATTATTAGCAAACATACTAATATTTATTATAAATGATAATAATATTAATAATAATACTAAGGAGAAGTGATAACAACAATAAGAACAACAACAAGAGCAACAACAACAACAACAGCAAGAACAATACTACTACTGCTGCTCATACTAATACTACTACTACTGCCGCTGGTGCTGGTGCTGCTACTTCTACTACTACTCCAACCACCACAAATACTACTACTAATAATGATAACTACTACTACTACTACTACAACTACCACAACTACAACTAATAACTGCTACTACTACTACTACTCCAACCACCACAACTACTACTACTACTACTACTAATAACTGCTGCTGCTGCTGCTACTACTACTACTGATGATGATGATGATGATAATGATAATAACAATAATGATGATGCTGATGATAACAACAACAACGATGATGATGATGATGATAATAATAATAATACCAATGACGTTTACTGTGCATCACAAACAAAAGAATACTTTGGGGTGATGAGTATGTTATATACTTCATTTGATATTGATGCTTTTCTATAAAAAAAAAAGAAAGAAAAAGAAAACAGGAGTCACAGCCTAACAAAATCAATGTACGTGAAAGGTCCCTGGCTGGTTGTTCAAGATGATTTTTTTTCTTCTGCTCGTTAGTAAGTGACATGTGTATATATGATCTGCACCAAACCGACAGATAATAACTGCTGCTGCTGGTATGTATGTGTGTGTCTGTTGATGATAGCCCATGTGATATGTGTGTTTATGTACATGCTCTTGTTTCTTATTAAATGAAAAGAAAAGAAGAGAATTCCCTTTTCTTCTTGTTCTTGTTCTTGTTCTTATTGTTCTTCTTGTTCTTCCTCTCCTCATTCAATCTGTGAAGAATCCACACAAACAAACGAACAAACCAATCAACCAACCAACCAACCAACCAACCAACCAACCAACCAACTAACCAACCAACCAACCAACCAACCAACCAACCAACCAGCCAACCAACCAACCCAAACAACCAACCAACCAACCAACCAACCAACCAACCACCAACAACCAACCAACCAACCAACCAACCAACCAACCAACCAACCAACCAACCAACCAACCAACCAACCAACAAACAAACAAACAAACACAAACAAACAAACAAACAACTGTTCATCAAACTGCACCAGCTCTGTCAGTTGTGTGCCAACACCAGGGTCTCTGCAATGGTTTCTCTATCCAGTCTACAATGTTGTCAGTCCATTTTTTGTTTGCTAGTTGGTTTTTCTTTTGTCTTCCTTTCCGTCTCAACTCTTACGCTTTACCTACACGAAAACAAAACAAAAAGCAAACAAACAAAAAACAAACAAACAAACAAACAAACAAAAATAAACAAACAAGACATCGAACCCGAGTGTTACATACAAACATCAGTGGTTAAAATAAGCAGCTGTCATCAAGTAAACAAGTATGTCGTTAAAAAATCCCATCACGTCAACATCGATGAAATTCTTTATCAGTTGTATGATCCAGACGACATCGCACACAAACGATTTCATGTGTGTTATACCACAGGGGTTACTGCTAGATACAGTTCACTGTGTCTCGCTGAATCTAACAGGAACCCCTGTTACAGAGAGCTTGGAAATCATAGCAGCCGACCACAACAGATGGCGCAGTGTGCTCCAGAAAGAACTCAGGTCGGGGAAAAGAAGATCCAGACCTTAGCTGAGGAAAAGAGAGCCAGGCGGAAAGCGAGCTCTTGTGAAGGCAATCCCATGGCCAGCATCCATAGGTGCATCCAATGTCACAGAGACTGACTTTCCCGCATCAGCCTTACCAGCAACAGCCGACGCTGCTCCAGAGGCGTCAACTCGTCTTTCCATGATATGATCAGACTTGAATTGTCTGAGCATTCAAACAAGATGCAGAGGTATATATCTTGGTAGGCATCAATGATGGAAAAATCTGTATCACAATCAGGAACTAAATTCATAGATGTCCCATCCATAACCTGGACACTAATCGCCACGTCCAGACTAAACAACCAACAACAACAACAACAATAATGATAATGATACTACTACTACTACTACTTGTAATAACAATAATACGAGAGTATGATAATAAAAATCATCATCATCATCATCATCTCACAAGGAGCTAACTCATTGTATATAAATCAGACCAAAGCGCACACTGTCATTATTCATTGAAACATTCGCTCCCACAGTGACCAAAAACACCGTAAGGGTACTAAGCACGTGCTCATTTAGGGGAGGGGGTTCCAAAGTTTTGCTGCCGTCATCAAACAGACTACAAATGTGGAAACTGTCCTTGGTTACTTGCAACTTGTGCGCGTGTTTTTGAAATGGAGACAACTGTAGGATTCAAAGGGCAGCTAGTGCAATTTACATCTGAGCGTTGGAATGGTTGTGGTACAGGCAAACAGTGATCGGGGCAATTTCAAGATCGATGGTGCAATGATGAATGCCAGCAGATGAAGCAACGCTTAGAAAGAAAAAAAGACAGCTGCTTTATTGAGGGGCCGTAAATGCTGAGTTGAATAGAATGACGTCACAAAACCGTGATGTCAGAAAGCTGGTATTGATTGACGATATGTCTCCCTGGGTTCAGAGCAAAGCCCGGGAAGTGCCCCCAGTGACCTTACCCCCCTCCCCTTCCCTTGCTTCCTAGGCTACTGTCATCCTATGTTCCTTTTCTCTGCTGATGGGAGATGGTCCTTTCACCCACACCTACACTGAAAAGATTTTTTTCCTGTGCAGGCTCGGTTTTCTTGTACGGTTTTCGTTTACGTTTGCAATCTATCTGCCTTAATAGAAAACTGGGGGTAGGGTATGGAGTGATGGACAGATTCAGATCAATTCCTGGTATCCCTGTGCATGGTTTTTCCTTTTTTCTTTGTATTTCATCTTTTGGTACCATCAATTCGTACTGCGAGGGGAACGGGGAGGAAGTGTGTGTGTGGGGGGGGGGGGGGGGACTGAGAGCGGTTTACTCCTTTTCCACATTATTTTTTAAACGTTATAGGTGGAGATGCATGCACATTTCACTACAATTTTTAACACAACAGATGGAGATACACATTTCACTACAATTTTTAACACTACAGATGGAGATTACACATTTCATTACAATTTTTAATACCACAGATGGAGATACACATTTCATTACAAAATCTTAAAACCGCACACGGAAATACACATTTCACTATAATTTTAAACACTGCAGATGGAGATACACATTTCATTACAAAGTTTAACACTATAGATGGGGATACATATTTCGTTACATTTATCACTGCAGATGGAGATACACATTTCAGTACAAATTTTTAACATTACAGACAGAGATACACATTTTATTACAAATTTTTAAAACCACACATGGAGACACACATTTCATTTAAAATGTTTAACACTACAGCTGCAGATACGCATTTCATTACAATTTTTAACACTACAGACGGAGATACATATTTCATTACATTTATTTAACCCTTTGACTCCCGCATTCTATCCACCAACTGCAAAAACATAACCCTATGACTCCCTCACCCTATCCACCAGCTTCCTGCAGGAAGCTGGTGGATAGGATGCAGTAATCAAAGGGTAAAGTGTTTGTGTTGCTACCATGAAATCCAAAACAAGTGTGACTGCCCGCGTTCAAGCAAACAGGAACCAGAAAAAAAACACGAAAGAATAATTCGAACACGTATTTAATACAACAAGACAAGACAGGTGCAAATTTTCGGCCAACTGGCCTTTGTCAAGCGTAAAATTACAAACAAATAAACAAACAAACAAACAACACAAACAAACAAACACCAGATACAAAACTGATGAGAAAAAGACTGACACTTCCATGCTGTTGTGTCCAATGTGAAAACCAGTTCTGCCAGTCGGATGAGGGTTTCAGTCTTTTTCTCATCATTTTTGTATCTGGTGTTTGTTTGTAATCTTATGATTGACAAAGGCCAGTTGGCCGAAAATCTGCGCCTATCTTGTCTTGTTGTGTTAAATACGCGTTTGTATTCTTCTTTCGTGTTTTTTGCTACCATGGTTGACATTGCAGGATACTGGTGAACAAGCTGCGGGAGTCAAATGGTTAAACTACAGATGGAGATATGGAGATACACATTTCATACATACAATCAAACTAGATCATTTCAATGGCAGATTGATACTAAGACAGACATACAACCCATATGCTAGTGGAACATCATATGGATTGATATTAAGACAGACATAAAACCCACATGCAAGTGGAAAATCATGTAGATTGATACTAAGACAGACATACAACCCATATGTTAGTGGAACATCATGTAGATTGATACTAAGACAGACATAAAACCCATATGTTAGTGGAACATCATGTGGATTGATACTAAGATAGACATACAACCCATATGCTAGTGGAACATCATGTAGATTGATACTAAGACAGACATACAACCCTATGTTAGTGGAACATCATGTAGATTGATACTAAGACAGACATAAAACCCATATGTTAGTGGAACATCATGTAGATTGATACTAAGACAGACATACAACCCATATGCTAGTGGAACATCATGTAGATTGATAATAAGACAGACATACAACCCTATGTTAGTGGAACATCATGTAGATTGATACTAAGACAGACATACAACCCTATGTTAGTGGAACATCATGTAGATTGATACTAAGACAGACATACAACCCTATGTTAGTGGAACATCATGTAGATTGATACTAAGACAGACATACAACCCATATGTTAGTGGAACATCATGTAGATTGATACTAAGACAGACATACAACCCATATGTTAGTGGAACATCATGTAGATTGATACTAAGACAGACATAAAACCCATATGTTAGTGGAACATCATGTAGATTGATACTAAGACAGACATACAACCCTATGTTAGTGGAACATCATGTAGATTGATACTAAGACAGACATACAACCCATATGTTAGTGGAACATCATGTAGATTGATACTAAGACAGACATAAAACCCATATGTTAGTGGAACATCATGTAGACTGATACTAAGACAGACATACAACCCTATGTTAGTGGAACATCATGTAGATTGATACTAAGACAGACATACAACCCATATGTTAGTGGAACATCATGTAGATTGAT
>CM060306.1:81170511-81175511 GCA_030674185.1 Monoplex corrugatus
CATTTGTAATCGGGACTCTCAGATAGCCGGACCCACTGACTCTTCATGTAAGACGGAGGAACGATTTAGCTACAATCAATCAACAAATCTGTAAAAGTATTCAAGATATGTGTTTCTACACGCAGACATATATCTTTTAACAAGGTCACACACATACACCGCTTTGTTTCGATACACGTGAATAACTTAGATTCAGATTCTGGTAAGTTTGTTTTTTTTATCTCTAAAGACAAATGAAATCAATATAGTCACCATATAAGAAGCAACCCGAGCGGTTTACCATGCTTCTACATTATACTATGTTATCATGTTTGTTTTGTTATTTTCACTGTATAATAGCCAGCGAGATTGTTTATCTCTGTACATTTGACGTCATCCTGGAGAGATGCTCATCTTTCTCATAGATCATATCATTCTGAAGAGATGGTTATTGTTCTGTATGGATTGTGTCATTTAGTAGACATTCTCGTTGTTCTCTATGGATTACGTCACTCTAGAAAGATGTTCATCGTTTTATATGGATTATGTCACTTTGGAGAGAGACCCATCGTTTTATATGGATTATGTCACTTTGGAGAGACCCATCGTTTTATATGGATTGTGTCACTTTGGAGAGAGACCCATCGTTTTATATGGATTATGTCACTTTGGAGAGACCCATCGTTTTATATGGATTGTGTCACTTTGGAGAGAGACCCATCGTTTTATATGGATTATGTCACTTTGGAGAGACCCATCGTTTTATATGGATTATGTCACTTTGGAGAGAGACCCATCGTTTTATATGGATTATGTCACTTTGGAGAGAGACCCATCGTTTTATATGGATTGTGTCACTTTGGAGAGACCCATCGTTTTATATGGATTATGTCACTTTGGAGAGACCCATCGTTTTATATGGATTATGTCACTTTGGAGAGACCCATCGTTTTATATGGATTATGTCACTTTGGAGAGACCCATCGTTTTATATGGATTATGTCACTTTGGAGAGACCCATCGTTTTATATGGATTATGTCACTTTGGAGAGACCCATCGTTTTATATGGATTATGTCACTTTGGAGAGAGACCCATCGTTTTATATGGATTATGTCACTTTGGAGAGAGACCCATCGTTTTATATGGATTATGTCACTTTGGAGAGAGACCCATCGTTTTATATGGATTTTGTCACTTTGGAGAGAGACCCATCGTTTTATATGGATTATGTCACTTTGGAGAGAGACCCATCGTTCTATATGGATTATGTCACTTTGGAGAGAGACCCATCGTTTTATATGGATTATGTCACTTTGGAGAGAGACCCATCGTTTTATATGGATTATGTCACTTTGGAGAGAGACCCATCGTTCTATATGGATTATGTCACTTTGGAGAGAGATTCATCGTTTTATATGGATTATGTCACTTTGGAGAGAGATTCATCGTTTTATATGGATTATGTCACTTTGGAGAGAGACCCATCGTTTTATATGGATTATGTCACTTTGGAGAGAGATTCATCGTTTTATATGGATTATGTCACTTTGGAGAGAGATTCATCGTTTTATATGGATTATGTCACTTTGGAGAGAGACTCATCGTTTTATATGGATTATGTCACTTTGGAGACAGATTCATCGTTGTGATGGACTATCACGTTGTAGAGATTCCGTTATTCTGAATGGATTATATGAATTTGGAGAGATGCTTATTGCTCTATACACATTATGTCACTTTGAAGAGATGCTCGTTGTTATATATGGATTACGTCGCTTTGGAGAGATTTTTTATTGTTTTAAATGGATTCTGCCACTTTGTACTGATGCTCATCTTTCTATGTAGATTTTGTGACAAGAATGTACAAGTTTATAGACAACTTTCAGCTTCCCGCTGTGATTCTTCTTTTCTGTCATTATTGCTCACTAAAGCACTGCCTTATACAGCTTTCTCCAATGTTAAGACCATCATGGACAGTTTGACAGATCCTTGAATATCTCTTATGACACCATAATTATGTGCTTATGCGAACAGTCCTTCTGTTAACTGTCGCCAGTATACACAATTTATGTTCTCTCTCTCTCTGTCTCTCTGTCTCGGTCTCTCTCGGTCTCTCCCTCTCTCGCTTTTACTCTTTCTCTCTCTCCCTCTCTCGCTTTTACTCTTTCTCTTGCACATTAACACAAGCATGCATACACTGTGTTCACACACAATCACAAACATATAAACACAGACACAATAAAAAAAAACACACGTCATATTGTTGTAATCCACTCTAGACGTGCATTTTAAGGTGAGTGTCCAAGAGGATGTGTACCTTATACGTTAATGTTGCAATATCTAGTTAGATCATGTGTGTTGTGATGCTCCTGAATGAGGGCTTCTGGTTGCGGAATCAGTACAATAGAAATTTCCACCCTCACCCCATTTTGAATATAAAAATATATACATTTAACTGTTCTCTCCTTCTCTCTCTCTCTCTCTCTGTGTGTCTTTCTCTCTCTCTGTCTTTCTCTCTCTGTCTGTCTCTGTCTGTCTGTCTCTCTCTGTCTGTCTGTTTCTCTGTCTCTGTCTCTCTATCTATTTATCAATCTCTCGATCTCTCGCTATCTATCTCTCTCTCTACCTACGACCTACCGACCTACCGACCTACCAACCTACCTACCTGTATACATACATACATACATGCATACATACACACATACATACGTAACTATCTAGCTAGCTAGCTAGCTATCTCTGTCTATCTACCTGCCTGCCTACCTATCTATCTATCAATCAATCTATCTATCTATCTAACTATCTACCTACCTACCTATCTATCTATCTATCTATCTATCTATCTATCTATCTATCTATCTTGTTTGTCTATACATCTATTTATCTGTCTATCTGTCTATCTATCTATCTATCTATCTATTTGTCTATATATCTATTTATCTATCTATCTGTCTATCTATTATCTATCTATCTATCTATTATCTATCTATCCCCAAGTCTCTCTCTCTCTTTCTACCTCTCTCCCCCTCTCTCTCTCCCCCTTCATTCCTCTTCCTATTCTTCTTTTTCCTTCTATGCATCGTCCTCCTCCAGAAACTGTTTGCCTCAGCAACTCATGTCACCGCCACAGAAAGTGAGGAAAGGAAACAGCATTGGAGAAGAGGTCGCAGCGAGAAAAGTGAATGGAAGAATGATAAGCTGGCTATTTGCATGCTCGGTGCATCAGAATAACAGGTCAGTGATGTACATACAGTCAGTAAGGGCTGGTACAGCAGACTCCATTTACCATGCCAATTTCTGTTGTGGGAATACGATTGTACAGGAGACTCAGTTCACTTTCTGTATTCTGTCCCACTCTCAAGCACAGAACCACAAAAGTTAAAGATGACTTGTTTTTAAAGTTAATTGATAACATGACCATGGTTTTGTAAAGTTTGTTAGATTATTTGTTTGTTTGCTTGTTTGTTAGTATGTGTGTATGTATGTATGTATGTATGTGTGTGCATATGTATGTATGTAAGTATGTATGTACGTATGTATGTTTGTATGTTTGTATGTCTGTATGTTTGTATGTATGTGTGTGAATGTATGTATGTGTATATATGTATGTTTGTATGTATGCGTTTGTGAATGTATGAATAAATGAATGTATGTATGTATGTACGTACGTACGTACGTATATATGTATGTACGTTTGTATGTATGTATGTATGTGTGTGTGTATGTATATATGTATGTATGTCTGTATGTGTGTGAATGTATGTATGTATGTACGTATGTAATGTATGTATGTATGTTTGTATGTCTGTATGTTTGTATGTATGTGTGTGAATGTATGTATGTGTATATATATGTATGTTTGTATGTATGCGTGTGTGAATGTATGAATAAATGAATGTATGTATGTATGTACGTACGTACGTACGTATATATGTATGTACGTTTGTATGTATGTATGTATGTGTGTGTGTAGGTATATATGTATGTATGTCTGTATGTATGTATGTGTGTGAATGTATGTATGTATGTACGTATGTAATGTATGTATGTATGTATGTATGTATGTATGTCTGTATGTATGTATGTGTGTGAATGTATGTATGTATGTACGTATGTAATGTAATGTATGTATGTATGTACGTATGTAATGTATACTGTATGTATGTATGTATAAATGTATGTATGTTTGCTTTAGTTGACAGTGAAGCCTGATGTCCAACCATGTCATATCAAAAATCGAGAGAAAGCAAAACTTAAGATACCATGTTGCTGTACAATAAAAACGAAAGAAAGGAAACGATCCAGAAAAAAAACAAAAACAAATGTGAAGTAGTTGTCCGTCAGTGTGGGTGTGGATGAAAGGACCATCTCCCACCCAAAGAGAAAAGGAATGTACAGTGGCAGACTGGGGTGGGTGGGTAGAGGGGGGTCGCTGTGGACTGGCAGGAGTTCATGCAGGACCCCCAGGGAGATGGGCTGCAAAATCAATACCAGCTTTTTGACATCATGACTTTGTGACGTCATCCTATTCAGCAACGGCCACTCACTGCCCTCCTCAGAACGATTCAGGCTCGCTTTTTTTCTTCCAAAAACCCTGTTTTGTATTGCTTCATGTTCTGCCTTTCATTGCATCATCGATCTTGATATTGGCGGATTACAGTTTGCCTGCGCCACACAATCATTCCAGCGGTTGGTTGCAAATTGCTCTGGCTGCCTTTTGACTCCTACAGTCAGTGCAAAAACGCCGAACACAAACTTTGTTCAGTCACACAGTCACATATTGACTAAACGTTAATATAAGTCATAGTCAACTTTCTGTAACTGTGTGTTTAAAGTTGGGACAGAGTACAGAAGGTCAAATGAGCTCTATTAATGCAAGTCCACTCTAGCTGCCTTTTGACGCCTACAGTCAGTGTAAAAATGCTGAGGAGAGAAACTTTGTTCAGTAACACAGTCACATATTGACTAAACGTTGATAGTAAGTCATATTCAACTTTCTGTAAATGTGTGTTTGAAGCT
>CM060306.1:81180511-81193011 GCA_030674185.1 Monoplex corrugatus
AGCAGAAGGGCATCCAGGAGTCATGACCTGGATGTGGCCCGGCCCCCGAGAGTGTAAGGAATTCAGGGCCGAAACACTTGTCTAAAGGGGGTTACTTCTCTGAAGACCTTCTGTTGTCTAGCTCTCCCTATGTGCTGGTTGTCATAGCACTTTCGGGCCAGACCTGTTTCCCTCCTGCTTTGTAGAACGTTGTCATAGCAATTGGTGCGTTTGGGGTCATGGTTTTTTCGCTAACCACGTCTGTGATCACTTTCAGAACTTGGTTGTGCCTCCATGTATACCTTCCTTGGGCTAGCGCTACTTTGCAAGAGCTTAGGACATGTTCCACTGTTTGTTTCTTCTGACAGAGCGGACATGCTGGGTCGTCTGATTTCCCCCATTTCATTAAGTTTGCATTCGAGGGGAGCAGGTCATATACAGATCTGAGGAGGAAGCTTATCCTTAGAGGAGCCATGTGCCACATATCGTTCCAGCTGAGACTTCTTTGGAGTGCACTGTCCCATGTTGTCCATTGCCCCTGTTGACCTTGCTGGACTGCCTTCTGCACTCTTTTGACATCTTCTTCTTCCTTCAACTCCTGTATGATCATGTCTCTTTTTTCCTTCCCTTTGGCTTTGGACCACCACTGCATTTTTGTTGCTCCCAGTCCCTGTCTGTTGGTTTGCGTGTGTCCAATTATTTCTTTGATGCTGAGGTTTCTCTTGGCATTGTTTACAGCCATGACATAACAGAGTAATATTTTCAAAGCAGCATAACGTAATACATAGAGCAGGCTGCTTCTTGTATAGCAGCAGACTTTTTCAAATGCCATCAATATAGGACAAAAGAGACTATCTGGTGCAATTTGTAGACAAGTGCTGAAATAATTATGTGGTGCAGGCAACTTGTAATTAGGGTACTAACAGGGTCAAGGTCACAATGACAATCAGATGAAGCAACGAGAAAAAAAAAAAGCGGCTTCGCTGAGGGTACTCGATGGTTGAGCTGAGTACGATGATGTCACAAACCTGTATTATACAAAAGCCAGCATTTGTCGTCTTATAAAACGTTCTTGTATCACGTTATCTTCCAAACTCAACTAGTCTCACCACACATGACACATGATGAGATCATTAAGTAGAGTATGCAGACCTCAAGCTGTTAGGCTAACTGACCACATTCCGCTATGTTGTTGCACAGTTTGCATTTTTGGTGGGCGTGTATGCTGGGTGTTTTGATATTTCCTTAAATCAGCCAGTGACGTGACTTACAGGATCCTTAACGTGCATGTTTGATATTCTGCATGTGTATACACACGGAGGTTTAGGTACTGGCAGATCTGCACACACCTTGATCTGGAAGATAGCAAAGATCTCCAACCTTTACCTACCAGGCAGAGGTGTCTCATCATCATCATCATCATCATCATCATCATGTGCCCTGCCGCATGGCGTTGGCGATCATGGCCCTCAATATGTTTCTATCCCTTCCACCCTCTCTGTCCTCAGCAACCCTGCAAGTCCGTCCAATATTTTCTCCCTAGGTCAACCTGGTGCTCTCTTTCCTTCCAGCTTTCCTGTTGTGACCAGGTGCTCTAATTCCCCTTTCCAGAGGTGTCTAGACGGATCAAACCCGGACCTTCCGATTGAAAGTCCGACTGTTATCCACTTGCCTACATTTGGTGGTGCTTTTCCCCTGGCCTTGAGTAACCCCGTGGGAAGTGCCCTTGAGAACCTCAGGCTGCTGCTGTTCCACCTTCTTCTTCTTTGCCAGTGGGGGAGAAAGTGCTTCCAGCAGCACACATATTGACAGGGAAAGTTTTTATGTGTGGGCTTGTTTCTTTCTTTCAGTTTCAATCATCCCCCTTCCCCCTTAGAAGAAAAACAAAAAACAAAACGTAACCTAGCGCTCGGGGCAAGCAGAGATTAACTCACATCAATCCCTCGTATCTTGGTGTGTCATCTCTAGCAGAGATTCTTTCTTTCTTTTTCAGAGAGAGAGAGAGAGAGAGAGAGAGAGAGAGAGAGAGAGAAAGAGAAAGAGAGAGAGAGAGAGAGAGAGAGAGCAAAAGCCAGAGAGGGTGGGGACAGAGACAGAGAGACAGACAGACAGACAGAGAGAGAAAGATAGAGAGAGACAGGGAGGCATAGAGAGACAGAGAGAGATAGAGAGATGAAGACAGACAGAGAGAGAGAGAGAGAGAGAGAGAGAGAGAGAGAGAGAGAGAGAGAGAGAGAGAGAGAGAAGCAGTAGAGATTAATTTAGATCATTTCATGTCATCTCTGTTGTGATCTATGAGTGGGTATAAAATACAACGCGTAAACAAAAGCTGTAACAGCGTCAACAAGGATACTTAAACTGTTTACCTAAGATGTTTTAAGCAAAATATCGTTAACCTGTGCCCTATAATATGAAGATAGAAAATGCATAAGTTTAAGTAAAGCTGACTCACTGCTTGAGTGACAGTAACACAGAATATAATAAAATGTATCGTCAGTTTATTTTCAGCTATTGTAGAGTGGATTTAAATTGCACATTGATCATAGACTGGCTAGAAGAATTTGTGGTTATATTGTATTCCCACTTATTCAGCATTAGGCACGGTTGAGTTCTTCTGTCAGATGAATAAGGAATACATGGATGTTCCATGAACTGATTAAGGTTCCATAGAAATTGTTTCTGTCTGGCTAAAACTTGTATGGAAGGGCAAAAAATCTCCAAGAAACACAAAATCAGGCTCTTACGTGCGCCTGTATATTTTAATCCTATATATGTGTGCAAGATATAGACCCTCACAGTAGATTTGGAAAGACAAATCCAAGTCAGTGATCTAAGATGTTAAAGCAAAATACTATTCATCAGAGAGACAATGATCATATCACTGATGAACAAGTGCGTTAAACCATCAAGCAGTACTCTGGACCATATCAGGATCTACTGACATTAATCAAGAAAAGATAACTGCGTTGGTATGGCCATGTAACAAGATCCATTGACCTTGTTAAGTCAGTCCTCCAGAAAACCATGATTTGCCTCCCCTCTCCCCAGTTTCTTACCATTACCCATAAACACATTATGATCTCATTTTAGACCTTTTCTCCCGCTAGACGAAGCAACAGGGAAGCTTCAGTCTTTTTCTCCTAATTTTTGTATTTGGTGTTTGTTCGTTTGTGATCCTACGTTTACGCTTGACAAAGGCCAGTTGGCCAAAAAGTTGCGCCTGTCTTGTCTTGTTGTATTAAATACGTGTTCTGATTCTTTTTTTTTTTTTTCGGTTCCTGTTTGCTTGAACGCGGGCAGTCGCACTTGTTTTCGAAAGCTTTTCATCTTCATGATCCATTGACAACGGTTGAAAATGTATGTCGCCCTATACATGTCAGATGTGGAAAGCCAACAGACCCAGAAGAGAAAAAACAACCTTGATAGTTGATAAAAAACACATGAAAACTGTTCTGCTGTGTGTAGGTTTTGAATGTGTTGTTACTGTAGTTGTATTTTTTTAATAAAAGAAAAAATTTTAATTCTTTCACATAGCTTGGCTATTGTCTCTGTCTGTCTGTCTCTTTCTTTCTCTCTCTCTCTCTCTCTTGTGTGTGTGTGTGTGTGTGTGTGTGTGTGTGTGTGTGTTGTGTGTGTGTGTGTGTGTGTGTGTGTGTGTGTGTGAAGCAAATGTTACTGGCAGAGCTGGTAAGAGTTGGGGAAGAGGAAAGGAGATGACAATGTGAGACAGATGATTTACAAGGGGGGGGGGGGGGGGAAGGAGAGTAACAGAAGAAGGAAGCGAGACTGGGAAGGAGGGAGGGAGGGAGGGAGAGAGGGAGGGGATTTTGCGATAGCAGTCAATGTGGCAGATTCAAATTTGGACAGGCACACAGACTCTCAGCTGGTTGTAGAAAAACTGCCAACATTCAGTGGTGGACAGACAGTGAGCCGGGCAACTGGCAGGAATCGTTTCCGTGTCGACTTTATTGTCCGTGTGTGGAGGATGGCGTGCGGAGGATTGACATGGAACCAACCCTTCAGATAGGCTTCTGCTTGTCCTGATCGTGTGACTCTGTTCCCACTTCAGCCAACACAATCGTGTTTTCTTCCCCACCCCCCACCCCTCCCTTTTGAGGCTGGAGTTTTCTTGTATCGATTTATCCAAAAATGGTGTCTCGTTGACATCCCTCACCCCAGCCATTTCACCCATCGACTTTGCTTGTGTGATGAAGGCAGAAAGATATGATGAAGGCACAATGGTGTTTTCTGTTTCTAGTTTTGCTTTCTGTCAGTTTGTTTGTCTGTCTGCCTGTTTGTGTGTCTTGATCTCCTTTGCTCTTTTTTTTTTTACATCCCCTCCTCCTTGACATGCCAGTTCTTTTCTTTCTCTGAAACACGAAAGTGCAATTCTTTCTCTGAAACATGAAAGTGCAATTCTTTCTCTGATACACGAAAAGTACAATCATATAACCATAAAATATACATTTAAAAGCAGAGGAAGACAACTTTGATTAGTCAACAAATCAAGCCTCCTAGCCAACATCTTGCTATCAGAGAATACCATCTAAATGGCATTGTGGCGTTTTAGAAATCAAATTCATGGTAATAATTTGTTTAATGGGTTTCAATATGTTAAAAAAAAAAAAAAGCAAGTACATTTCACATAATGTATATGCTACAGTTTCTTTTTTTTTTTCTTGAATGAAATATGAATTGTGGTTTCTACAATGGGATTCATCATCATCATCATCGAGGGCCTCGCCACATGGCGTTGGCGATCATGGCCCTCCATATGTTTCTATCCCTTGTTGACGCAAGCACATCTTCCACCCTCTCTGACTTCAGCCACTCTGCAAGTCCGTCCAATATTTTTTTCCCTGGGTCTGCCTGGTGCTCTCTTTCCCTCCTGCTTTCCTGTTGTGACCTGGTGCTCCAATTCCCCTTTCCTAATAAAATGGCCTATAAATGTTGCCTGTCTTTTCCTAATCTTCCTTATGGGAGTAGCTCATTGAAAACTGTAGGTCTATAGCTGCAGCTATAGTTTGGTGTCAGATTGGTTTCATATTTGGGACAATACATGTGTACCCATAATAATTACCATGCTACACAGACCTTTAGTGTTTTGAATTGTCAGATGGCCAGATGACATAGGCTTCCGGCATGAAACCTTAGATCTATTAGTAAAAACAAATAAATTATTGTAAACGTGTTTTTCTATACTGAGTCAATTCATATGTAAGACATTGGCTGACACACGTATAACTTCAATTCTGACCAATCCGGCTCATTCAATTCAACTCTTTGAGAATTAGACAGGCGGGCGTACTGGTGGAAGCAGTGGGATGCAGAAGAGAATGAAAAGAAGTAGTATGTAGAAATGTTTGGAACAACAGCCACAATACCAGTCTACATTAAAGACATCTTATTTTCAGCTTTTGTGGCCGGACATTTGAGGCTGATTGTGACAGAGTCAAAAGTTGAAATGGAGTTGCAATGCAGGATCTTCTGGGCCAAAGAAATGAAAAGAAGTTCTCTGAACTCAAAATGCACAAATCATCAATCTGGCTCACTAACAATGAGATTTTCCGCAGGAATACGTTATTGTAATATACATCGTTTTTGTGTAGCGCTATTTTTCAAACTCACTTGGACTTCTATGCACTAAACATGATCAATTGTTTTGGTAGGAACATGAAGAACTCGAGCTATTACGTGAGTTGACCATACTCCACCTTCTTGTTGCACAGTCTGCATCTTAGTTGAGCCTTCATGTTGGGTGTTTTTTGTGTTTTCTTAAACCAGCCACTGACATGATTTATAGGATCTTTAACCCTTTGACTCCCGCACCATATCCACCAAGTGCAAAAACTTAACTCTTTGACTCTCTCACCCTATCCATCAGCTTCCTGCAGAAAGCTTGGTGGATAGGGTGAGGAAGTCAAAGGGTTAAGTTTTTCCTTTGCTAGCATGGTTGGCAATGCAGGATGCTGGTGGACAGGCTTTAGGAGTCAAAGGTTTAATATACATATTTGATTATTCTGTATGCGTATGCACACGAAGGTGATTTAGACATCGGCAGATGGGCATCGCATGCTGGCATGGGAGATTTGGAAAAATCTCCACCAGATGGAAATGTCTTGGTGGATCGAACCCGGGACTTTCAGTTTAGAAGACCGACGTTTACTCCTGGATCTCTTTTATGTCCCTTGTCATTTTTCGTTATGTGTACTTCAAAGAACAGTACATTTCACATTTCTGGTGAACAGACGTAATCAGCTTGGCAAAGTCCAGTCATAGTAGAGTTGCACGAAAATGATATATGAATGTTGTGTTTTAAATGCAGCGAAGAAGAAAAATTCATAACGAAAGATTTTGTTTCTATCTGGTGGCACCCTACCTATGAAATCCATTCATTTACTGGTCACTTGGCACCGGCAAAGGGTCATTATTCCACAGTGGGCAGAAACAGTATTTACTTTTCACATCATCATTTATATGTATATGTATATGTCATTGCATATATATATATATATATATATATATATATATACATACATATATACAGGTATATGTATATGTGTATATATATGTATCTATCTATATATATATATATATATATGTATCTATCTATCTATATATATATATATATATATATATGTATATATATATATGTATATATATATATATATATATATGTAGGTAGACACAAGATCATTGTTAGGGAAGATTAGGAAAAGACAGACAATATTTAGAGGCCATTTTATGAGGAAAGGGGAATTAGAGCACCTGGTCACAATAGGAAAGTTGGAAGGAAAGAAAGCACCAGGTAGACCCAGGGAGAAAATATTGGACGGACTTGTAGGGTGGCTGAGGACAGAGAAGGTGGAAGATGTGCTTGTGGTGACAAGGGATAGATGCATATGGAGAGCCATGATCTCCAACGCCATGCGGCAGAGCACATGATGATGATGATATACACATACATATACATTATATATGCATATATATATGTATATATATATAAATATATATATATAGACAGACAGACGGATAGATAGATAGATAGATAGATAGATAGATATTATCTGGAACAACTAACAAATATTGCAATTTAAAAGAGTGTGTGGCCATATGTGTGAGCCTGACTGTCGGTCTGTCTGTTTTTGCAATCTGAAAAAAGTGTGTGCGCGTATGTGCAAGTCTATATGTCCGTCTGGCTGTTATGTACAATTTGCGTGTGCAAGCACACGAGCGTGTATATGTTTTAGACACAGAAATGTATGACCACTGGGCGTGATGGTGATGTAAAAAAAGCAAACCGAAGAAGCACAGACACTATGGACAGGCTGTGTGTAAACAATCTGACACGTACGTTGATTGGCGCTTTTCACATCCTACACAATATAGAAACCGCCGAGGTCAACATTAATTTCCATTTCATACTGCCAGCCATACATTGAGTAAAAAAAAAAGGAAAGACGTCCCTGTGTGTGCATTTTTTATATCACACAGATATTACTGGAGAAGCATGGTCCTGCTGCTGTTTTTCTGTACACACGCAGAGTTCATTCAACTGAGGTTCGGTTGTAAGCTATTATCACCGATCTTGCCTGAATCCTGTTGTTGGGTAAATGAATCCAATGCAATTCTGGATCACCTTTCTACCAAGTTAGCTAAAGCCTTCATATCCTCTCCATACCCCAGGTGTGGTCCGAGCCAGGGCGCCTTGTGGACAGAGCCAACATGACCATTGACTGGGGACTGGCCGCTAACCACTCAGCACATATCACCTGCCTCCTGTGTGTGTGTGCTGTCTGCAAGCAGCGCGTGTGTTAGGGGTAGAAGTCAGGTCATTGTGATGTCCAGCAATTGTCATAGTGAACATGGAGCTCCCATTAGACTCGCCCTGAGGTCCTTGCTGTGTTCATGGCTGCTACAGGATATGGTGAGGCGTGAACCTTTTCTGTGAGTTCTATTTTCCGCTGATGGGTTGTCTCGAAAAAAACATTTGTGGACATGCATGTCTATATATATTGGAATGTAATGTTTCGACACTGGACACACTATACTTTTATTTAATTTCCACTGAAACACTTCTTACTTCATTTTCCCCGAATCGGGGCCTTCCACGAAGTTTACTTTCTACTTTTAAAGTTAAAAAGTTTTCAGAACATACAGATCACTGTTAGTGCTGATGACAGTATCGTCAATATATCGTCACTGGTGTCCTGCGTCTTCGGTTGCTCTGGGTGTTTCAATGATTGTCTTTGGGTTTCCACTTTTAATTTAAGTAGACCTGTAATACCTGTGTACATAATTGACTATGATGAACGTAGTGTTCTGATACTGATTGCTCTGAAGTGGGGACGTGTTCAGAGGTGTCGCAGGGAAGTGCGATCCATTCTCGCTATTTGCATAGCCCCGGAAGACGACAGAGGCCACATCACTGCCAAATCACATGCCTTGTTCGACTTAAACAACCATGCAGCTTTGTTTAGAGCGTAGATCTTCCCACACGGTTTCACCAGCGGGTCTGTCCGGGGCAATGGTTTCCAATTCATTTCAGTCGCATAATTGCACTGTGCCTCCATGTGTTTTAAGGGCCCCTTCAATTTTCTTCAATCGCATTGTGGGATGCACGTAAGAGCTAGTCTTACAGGACTTGCATGAGGTTGCCTCTTAGAATGCCCTATCTATCCATCCATCTCCATTTCCTCTGTTTCAGTGGCTAAAGTGCATTCCTCTCTGCTAACGGTGCAGTGCTCATGGGCATGATGGTGTGGGAACATTGGGACAGTGTTTCACTTGTCGATCACCTCAGTTAAAACATAGTGCTTGTAGTGGGACATATTTGCCTAGTGAATGCGACGTTCTGGTATTCGTTTTGAGGGAGAAGTTCAATTCCCTCTTCCATTATATATAACAACTGCTGTTGTATTTGATCTGTCTCTGGTTCTGTCTGTCTGTCTCCCTGCCTGCCTTGCTGTTTGTTTGTCTATCTGTTTTTCTCAATTTATCCATCACGGACTCGGTCGTTGTCTGTCTGTCTCTTCCTCACCCCCCCCCCCCCCACTCTCATCTTCTACTTCTCTCATGTGCTGTCTACATGATCAGGCCACATCTGGAGATGAATGTTTCCAGGGTTTTTTTTTTCATCTGCCAGTGCCATGGAGCCTGGTGGTCAGACGCGTTGTGGATGACCATCTCCTATCGCTTCACTCGATAGAGGCGACATCGCTGCTACAACGCGCTCAGCTGTTTGGCAGGTTTGATCACTTCGACCATGAAACATTGTAATATGCATCGAGGGCAAAAACTGACTGTCAAGAATAATGGAAATGGAAAGTAAACATTATCACATTATCAGAAGTTCCTGAGAGAATGCTGTTCGTAACGCCTGTTTAAAAAAATGATGATCTTTTTGGCACCATTTTTGGTTATGTGATTTGCCTTTGGAGATTTACCTTCCGAACCTGTGCGCTCGTGATTCCGTCGTAGTCCACGGCCTTGGATGGCATGTGGTAAAGGTTCAACCATAAAGAGCTGAGGAATACTTGTTCACTTGCATTTGTCGTAAACTGAAAAACGTACACACACACACACACACACACGCACACACACACAAACACACACTCACTCTCTCCCTCTCACACACACGCACACACACACGCACACATACACACACACATACACACACACACACATACACACACACACACATACACACTCACTCACAACACACTCACGTTCCCCCACAAACACACCACACACACAGAAACAGGCACACGCGCTCGAGCACACACACATATATGCACACACAAACACACACCACACTGAAAAAAAATCTACATTGTTTTATCGAGCTGTTTGAATGTTGTATTGTTAAGAAAGAAGAGAAGAAACTAATTATACAGTGTGAAGGCTGCAGCCAACTTCATCAAAGGCACCGTTTTGTCATAGCAAACTTTTGATCCTCTGCCAGTCTTAACCCTTTTACTCCCGCACCCTATCTACCAGATGCAAAAACTTAACCCTTTCATTCTCTCACCCAGTCCACCAGCTTCTTGCAGGAAGTTGGTGGATAGGGTGAGGGAGTAAAAGGGTTAAGTTTATGCTTTGCTGTCATGGCTGACAATGCGGTATGCTGGCGGATAAGGTGAGGGAGTCAAAGGGTTGATTTTGCTGTCTGGATCGCTCGCTCTAAAGTCTGAATCGGTGCAACTGAACCTGAAACCATCTAACTAATTGGTGTTCAAGTTTCGCTTGAGACATCCAAGAACTGTGATATTCTAGTTGCACTATAAGAGTGCAGTGCCATTTTTTTTCCCTTCCTTTTACATTGTTTATTTTTTAATTGGTTTCTTTTTGTGACTATTAATACAAGATTTTTTTCAGACGCTGATGGACACCGAATATCATGTAATATAATATGTGAGATTTTTTTTAGGATTGCACAGTTCTTGATTTTTCTTTCTAATCATAGAGTATTTCATGTTGAAATTCGCCCAGAAACAGAATGCTTAGTTATTTTCAGAAGCGAACGTGTTGTATATAAACCACAAATGCCTAAACTGTTACTTACTCAGCAAGAACCACCCCAAGCCAATAACGCCTCATTCAGTTTATTTCTGACGCAGACAGCTGAATTTCATGTTCGCCGACTAGGCGTGGCTTATATCACGATTCATTAAAAAAAAAACAGAGAGAGAGAGAGAGAGAGGGAGACAGAGAGAGACAGACAGACAGACAGACAGACAGAAGAGAGAGAGAGAGACAGACAGACAGATAGACAGACAGAGACAGACAAACAGAGAGAGAAAGAGAGTCAGAGAGAGAGAGAGCAGACAGAGAGAGAGAGAGAGAGAGAGAGAGAGAGAGGAGAGAGAGAGAGAGAGAGAGAGAGAGAGAGAGAGAGAGAGAGAAAGAGAGTGCGACTGCAGGAATGACAATGGACAATTTCGCACAGTCTCTACCTAATATTTTACAAAAAAATGGGAATACCTGATTCTCTCTTTTGTGGTCATTGCTTGAACAATTCAGATGTAATAGAACACTGTTTCTATGAATGTTGATAAGTGCGACTGAAAGAATTACCATAAACATTTCTGCATAAATTAACTCGTGGAAATCTGCATAAATTAACTCGTGGATCAAAAAGCTTCTTTTAGTTGAAAACGTGCATGAGCAAAGTAAAAACAAACAAACAAACAAACAAACAAATTCTCTATTTTAGTATGAAACTGTTTCAGAGCAAGAGGCAGGACTTCAAAATGTAGCTCTTCATTGATTAGAAACATATACAAAAGGCCAAGACAGTAAGTTGTCATAGTTATGCTATAATGCAATTACAGGTATCATTTTACTCTTTCCAAATCAAACTGAAGCAACAGAATGACAGCTTGTGCGAGTGATTGTTTATAGTACAGCTACAACACAGACACACGCATTGGGTCAGGAAATGTCCACGAAATGTCAACACAAACATGCTACGTTAAACGAAATGTATGAATGAAACTGTTCATATAGTGGCAGACATACAGACAATACCATAAATCTTGTATCAACCAAAGGACATAACTCTTGAGAGTCACGTGGGAATTATTTCCCATGTTGTGGAACTTCTCAAATCTACATGTAACATAGTTTGCGCTACCCATTCAGCTAGCATAGAAGCAGATACAAAGCACAAAAACCGTAAGCTCAGAACACTCCGCTTGTTGTTTGCAAAACATGTTAACTAGAGGAGAGAAAAAAAAAAAAGAAAAAGATGAACTGATCATGAAGTGAAGGAAAAAAAAGAGAAAAGAATGGAGGAAAATGGGAATAAAGGTACAGAAAGAAGAGGACCAATGAAAAAGGACACGTGCACTGCACAAAAAATCAGAAAGTACAAAAAGTGCCCAGGATACATAAATGAAACTGAGGTTAAAAAAATAAATTAAAAAAGAAGAAGAAGAGAAAAAAAGAAGAGGAAGAAGAAGAAGAAGAAGAAAAAGAGGAAAAAGAAGAAGAAGAGGAGGAGTCAAAGGAAAAAGAAGAAGAAGAAAAAGAAAAAGAAGAAAAAGAGGAAGAAGAGGAAGAAGAAGACGGAAAGGAAGAAAAGAGAATGTTTTGTGTTTCTGAGATATCAGTTTAGGTGAAATGTGATACCCGTATTTGGAAAATATATCAAGACCTATTTTCTGCCAGGACAAACAGTTAAAATGTTACGTCCCTCTTTCGGGTGTGATCAAGGGGGATAATTACATACAATTATCCAACAAGAGAATAGGCGGTACGTTAAGTGTACGTGTTGGAAAAAATCCATAGCGGTGACACTCGTTTTTCCAACATGACAGACAGAATAACTCGATCACACAGCCCCAGTGATACAATCTATCTATCTATCTATCTATACACATACACACATATATCTATATGTAGATATGTATATATATATATTTATATGTAGTTATATAAATGTATGTATAATGTGTGTGTGTGTGTGTGTGTGTGTGTGTGTGTGTGTGTGTGTGTGTGTGTGTGTACACACATACGTA
>CM060306.1:81200511-81203011 GCA_030674185.1 Monoplex corrugatus
ACCGTAGGGCATATAATACAGATTTTGAGTCAACAAAGAGAACTACTTTGAAAGACACGGGTTTAAGATTTACTAGATAATGCAATGCTTGTATAATAGCGACTAATTCCGCTGTAAAGATAGATATGTTTACCCCAACGAAAAATGACTTTTTTATTTTAAATTTTGGAACATAAAATGCTGCTCCTGTACGTGTGTAGGTGTGTGTGCGTGTGTGTGTGTGTGTGTGGTGCGTGCGTGCGTGCTGCGTGCGTGCGTGTGTGTGTGTGTGTGTGTGTTCAAGGGGACGAATGACAGAAAGGTGCACACACGCACACAGATACATTGCACACACAAACACATACAAACATATTAACGCAATGAGCACATGCACACGTATCACCAAACATACATGCATACATACAAACACATATTACAAAAGTTAAAATATATGGAAACAGATAATCTGCCGTGATTATGTCTTTTTCTTCTTCTTCTTCTTTTTCTTCTTCTTCTTCTTCTTCAGCTTATGCACACCAAAAAATATACTTGTTTCCTAATAGTATGATTTTGTCGTAGAATAATGATTCTGCTCATACTTCAACTGCTATTTTTCAGGTCTTATTTTGTAATATAAGTATTCGTAGATCGACTAAATGTCAATCCAAAATAACTGTGTCTAAGCATATGACATTTCTCGACATTTTTCTAACAATGCTAATAGATCTGATTCCACTTACGATTATAGCTGTCGTGACATGGTTTTTATACAACCACATTAACTTTCATGCATTTATATAACAATGAATATGTAGAGTATTCCCCTCAAAAAAAGTATTCAGTATGAAAACATCTAAGCTTGATCTATACCAGTTTTCTCCCCTATTTTAACCCTTGTGACTCCCGCACCCCATTTACCAGAATCATGCTTTGTCAACCATGCTAACAAAGCAAAAACTTAACCCATTGATTCCCACCAGTTCCTGCACGAAGCCGGTTGCTAGCGTGAGAGATTCAAAGGATTATAAGTTTTTGCATTTGGTGGGTAGGGTGCGGGACTCAAAGGGTTAAATCAGTGATTGAAAAACAAGCAGGTACACCACGTTGAAATGGGGAAAACAAACAGGTACAACGATGATTACGTTTATGTATGCGATAAGTACAACGCCATACAAAAGTTTCATGATATCTTGCGCCATCTTGAAGGGTTTTTTAACCACCTCCACGTTGAGTTGAGGTAGTCTTATTACAACTGAGAGGGTCGTAATGGACTGATCGTATTTCAGTCACGATTTCCACACCTCCGAGATGCCCTATCGACGGCACTGGAAACTAAACAGGAAATTGTCATGATGCTTTTGTGCCGATCTTAACCATAACACCTGCCTATCATTAGCAAAGTTGTCTACATGTATTTATTGCATGAGTCACAGTCAGTGAAGAGAGCAAAAAAAAAACCCCACCTATTCTTGAGACCGGAACACCTGAGTCATATTTACAAAATTAAAATGGGGAGAAATGAAATACGCTATTAGTGTTTTATGTCATACCAGTCTCGACGATGACCATAAATGGTAACATTTTATTCAAAACAGATTATATTCATCCACCAGTCAAAAGTGTGAAAGTGATATACATATCTGACAGCTGGTGGTTGTCATTATCCTCTTCAACAGCAACGGACTCAAAAACAGTTCTTTAAATACTCCCCCATCCCCCTCACATAATAACCACACACAATTACCCATAAAAAAATCCTTTACAAAGAGAGAGAGAGGAACAAAAGAAGCAGAGAAGGAGAAGAGAAGAGAGAGGTAAGAGAGAGAGAGAGATGGGAGAAGAGAGAGAGAAGAGAGAGAGAGAGAGAGAGAGAGAGAAGAAGAACGAGACAGAGAGGAGAGAGGACAGAGAAAAGAGAGAGAGAGAGAGAGAGAGAGAGAGAGAGAAGAGAGGGAAGAGAGAAGGAGAGAGAGAGAGAGAGAGAAAAGAGGAGAACAGAGAGAGGAGAGGGAGGGAGAAAGAGAGAGAGAGAGGGAGGAAAGAGAGAGAGAGAGGAGGAGAGAGGAGAAGAGAGAGAGAGAGAGAGAGAGAGAGACAAAGGGAGACAGTTTTTTGGGAGGGGGTGGGGGGGGGGGGGGGCAGAAATTAACGCAAAAAGTAGACGGGCAAAAAAAAAAAAAAGAGTATGTCAATGACTAGCCGAAAATGAGAGGTGACCCAGAATCAATTGCAAATAATCGGACAGTGAAGAAAATATCTTTATCGCTGTGTAAAACACAACCATACGGGAGACAAAAACAACGTGATTCAGTAAAATCCATCTCAGTTTAATGGGAGATTATCTGATAAACTGACCATGCTTGCTACTTGCATTCATGTAAGTATATCTGCTTCCCCCCCCCCCCCCCCCACATTGCATTCATGTAAGTATATCTGCTTCCCCCCCCCCCCCCCACATCATTGTAAACTATTAGGACTACCACAGACTAGGCCTACCTTTATTATTATCTAACATTTGATA
>CM060306.1:81210511-81213011 GCA_030674185.1 Monoplex corrugatus
GTGAAGAGACTGCAGAAGTGGTGTAATATGATCTCTCCTTTTAGCCCTACAGACCAGTCTAGCTGCCGCATTTTGGACTTTCTGTAGTTTTTGGATCAAGTAGTGTGGACAGCCAACAAGGAGGGAATTACAGTAATCAAGTCTTGACAGTACCAAAGAACAAACCAGGGTTTGTGCTGCCTGAGTAGTGAGAAGATGCCGAATGGAACTGATTTTCCGGAGTTGGAGATATGCGGCTTTGCAAATATTATTTACATGCTGCTTCATGGAAAGATTGCAATCAAGAGTGACACCTAGATTTTTCACTGAGGAAATGAAATTGACATCAGATTGTCCAATGCGAAGAGAAGAAGGTAAAGTGCTGTTTACAGATTGTCTGCCAGAAGAAATGATAATAGCTTCTGTTTTACTGTCGTTTAACTGCAGTTTGTTTTCATTCATCCATATCTTTACATCTTCAGTACAGTTTTGGATAGAATCAGTACAAGAATCGATGTCACGAGGATGCGTTTCTTTGTAAAGCTGATTATCATCAGCAAAAGCGTGATGATTGACCGAATGTTTTCTGATCACATCAAAAAGCGGTTGGGTGTACAAGATGAACAAAACCGGTCCAAGCACAGATCCCTGGGGAACGCCATACTGAATGTTTGAAGGAAGAGAGTGGTTGCCATTTACGGAAATTGTTTCTGTTCTCTCTGTGAGATAAGACTGAAACCATGAGAGTGCAGAGGCTGAAATACCAAAAGTGTTTTGTAGCCTGTCTAGAAGAACATCGTGGTCTATGGTGTCAAACGCAACAGATAAATCAAGGAGTGTGAGAATGAACATGTTGCCGTTATCTAGACCTGTCAAAAGATCGTTCAAGATTCTCAGCAGCGCTGTTTCAGTGCTGTGATGTGGTCTGTACGCTGACTGAAGGGGACTGAGAAGATTGTTGTGAGACAGGTGTTCATTGAGCTGAGTGAGGACAATTCTTTCTAGCAGTTTGGACAGGAAAGGGAGATTCGAAACTGGACGGTAATTTTTCATATCATTTGGGTCAAGAGAAGCTTTCTTTAATAGTGGTTTGACCAAAGAAGACTTGTATGGATCAGGAAAAGTACCAGAAATCAGAGAGTTGTTGATGATCCTGGTAATGACAGGCAAAAGAATATCCAGAGAATCAAGGAGCACATGAGATGGAAACGGATCGAGTTCACAGGTTTTGACAGGAGAGGCAAGAATTGTGCGTTTAACAACTTCTTCATTGACAGGGGAGAAGTGAGTGAGAGGCTGGCCCTGAAAACTGGATTCAACAATAGGCACATGAGATGAAGTTGAACTGAATTTATCTCTGATAGTTGTGATTTTGTTTTTGAAGAAAAGCAGAAACAGGTTTGGGAGTTCAATCAAGGGAAAGGAGGTAGGTAGTGGAGAGGATTTCTTTATCCCAAGCAACTGATTAGCCACCTGAAACAAACGTCCATCTACTTCTTGTTCTTCTTGTTCTTGTTCTTCTTGATCTTGTTCTTGTTCTTCTTGTTCTTCCTGTTCTTGTTCTTGTTTTTCTTGTTCTTCTTGTTCTTGTTCTTGTTCGTGTTCTTGTTGTTGTTGTTGTTGTTGTTGTTGTTCTTCTTCTTCGTTTTCTTCGTCTTCTTCGTTTTCTTCGTTTTCTTCTTCTTCGTTTTCTTCTTCTTCTTCTTCTTCTTCTTGTTCTTCTTCTTCTTCTTCTTCTTCTTATCTACTTCTTGTTTTTTCTTGTTCTTGTTCTTCTTCTTGTTCTTCTTCTTCTGTGGCGAAGCGCTCTCAACGGGAAGAGCATCCCGAATTTCACATGGTAAATCCATTGTGATAAAAAGATGAATATGGATGTGAATATGAACAACAGGTCGCATGCTTTCAGACATCACTATGATTATAGACATCAGGGTTTTTGATTTTGTTTCTCTTTCTTTTTTTGGTCGAATGTGTGTGTGTGTGTGTGTGTGTGTGTGTGTGTGTGTGTGTGTGTGTGTGTGTGTGTGTGTGTGTGTGTGTGTGTATGTGTATGTGTGTATGTGTGTGTGTATGTATGTGTGTGTGTGTATGTGTGTGTGTGTGTGTGAGTGTTGTGTGTGTGTGTGTGTGTGTATGTGTGTGTGTATGTGTGTGTGTGTGTGTTGTGTGTGTGTGCTTTGTGTGTATGTGTGTGTATGTGTGTGTGTATGATTGTGTGTATGTGTGTGTGAGTGTGTGTGTGTATGATTATGTGTGTATGTGTGTGTATGTGTGTGTGTGTGTGTGTGTGTGTGTATGTGTGTGTGTGTGTATGTGTGTGTGTGTGTCTTTTCACTATGAGTGATATAAGACTGTGTGTTTGTGTGTGTATTTGTGTGTGTGTTTGTGTGTGTGTGTGTTTGTGTGTGTATTTTTGTGTGTGTTTGTGTGTGTGTTTGTGTGTGTATGTGTGTGTGTGCGTGTGTATGTGTGTGTGTGTGTATGTGTGTGTGTATCTGTATGTGTCTGTGTGTGTGTCTGT
>CM060306.1:81220511-81225511 GCA_030674185.1 Monoplex corrugatus
AAGAGAGAGAGAGGCAGAGATAGAGAGAGAGACAGATAGACAAAAAGAGAGACAGAGACAGAGAAGAGAGAGACAGAGACAGAGAGAGACAGGGAAGAAAGAAAGAAAGAAAGAAATAGAGAGACAGAGACAGAGAGAGAGAAGAGAGAGAGAAAGAAAGAGAGAGAGAGATACAGAGAAGAGAGAGAGAGAAAGAAAGAAAGAAAGACAGAAAGAGAGACAGAGAAGAAAGAGAGAAAGAAAGAGACAGACACAGAGAAGAGAGAGAGAGAGAGAGAAAGAAAGAGAAAAGAAAGAGAGAGAGAGACAGAGACAATGGAGAGAGAGAGGGAGACAGACAGACAGACAGAGAGACAATGGAGAGAGAGGGAGAGACAGACAGACAGAAAGAGAAAGAGAGGGAGAAAGAGAGAGAGAGAGAGAAAAGAGAGAGATACAGAGACAGAGACAGAAACAGAGACAGAGACAGACAGACAAACAGACAGACAGACAGACAGACAAGAGAGAGAGAGGGGGTGGGTTGGGAGAGAGAGAGAGAGAGAGGTCCGACTTATCCATCATGGCGTATACGCACGCAACAGAGATCTCAGCACAGCACGTAGAGGAAAAATTGTATTGAATGGCTCCTGCTCCCCTGGCCCCAGGCTTTTCCAGTTTGCACATACATCACGCCTGAAAATGGGCCAAGCGAATATGGATTGTCCCCAGGCCAGGATGACATGCCTTCTTCTGCTATCACATTAATTTAAAAACTGACCTTGCATTTATTTCGCCACCTCACGCTTCTCGTTTTCAGTCTCCTTAATAAACAAACATGCATGTAAACAAGCCAGCACGCAAACAATCAGTCAAACAAACAAACAAATAAATAAACAAACAAAGAAGCTAACAAATAAACAAACAAACAAACAAGCTAGCAAACACGGAAACAAACAAACAAAGCATTCTCCTCCTCACTCTCTGTATTTGACTCTCTGTATTTGACTCACTGTGTGAGTGAATGAGTGTGTGTGTGTGTGTGTGTGTGTGTGTGTGTGTGTGTGTGTGTGTGTGTGTGTGTGTGTGTGTGTATGTGTGTGTGTATGTGTGCGTGTGTGTGTGTGTGTGTGTGTATGTGTGGTGGTGGTCTTTGATTTAATGTCTATTCACTAAAGTGATTTTAGACAACAACAACAACAAAAAAAAACCAAAAAAAAAACCAACAACAAACAAACTTGCAAAAGGTTAATCTTCAGGAAAAAAAAATGAACCAGAAAAACAAGACAAGAAAGAAAAATTCACAAATGACGTTATCATAATTAACGATTGAAACAGTAAAATTAGCTAACCATAACACTGAACATGAGAAGTAACGGCACGTTAAATATATTTCGCTATCGGACTTTTTGACAGGCTAACAAAAAATTCATATGTTAAGGATGGTGAGGCAAATATGTCAGAAACTGTCTTCGTTGATAATGTAGGTATATGTTGTTTTACCCGAACGCATGAAAGAATATGACTATGTGTTATCTTCTTTCCACACAGGCACACTACATTCCTGGTGTATTTTGTTTTGAATGCATCAAGTTTCCACCTATACATAAGGGATTGTATACTTCTGCTGGCAAGGAACCGCTTAGGTGTTTTGCTAATTTCAAAATTCATGTAACATTTTTCATACTTTTTCTGTTTATCTTGAAACTGCTTCCATACGTAGGCGTCCACTAAGGTATAACACTCATGCAATGAGAGGGAAAGTTGTATATGATTTGAATCTGGTGAGCTCTTTGCCCCCCGTTTGGCAGCCCTATCAACCATATCATTGTAATGAAAAGAACTATGAGATGGTATCCAGCAGAAAGTAATATCAGTACCTCTTAAGGATAAACTATTAATCAAGTGAGTAATTTCCAATATCATTTCAGATCTTGTTTGTAATTTTGATAATTCAAGAGCTTGAAGTACAGATTTTGAATCAACGCAAAAAAGTATCTGGGGAATTGTCCTAGGAAGATTTATCATACAATTCAAAGCCATTAAGATTGCAAAGAGTTCTGCAGTAAAGATAGATTTATAAAGTCCTATATAGAAAGATTTCTCAATTTTGAGAGCAGGTATTAAAAACGCTGAACCTGCTTGTCTTTCAATTATTGAACCATCAGTGTAAACTTTCAAGTGATCGGAATAAAAGTTTTCTATATGACATTTAACGTGACATGCCAGTAAATTGATATTATCTTCTTTTTTTAAGTCAGTGTGGTGTATGTCAAATCGTGCTCTTTGAAGTTCCCAACTGGGTACTGGTGAAAACGAAGGTCTTAAAGTTACAGGACCTGTGTCTAAATCAATTCCAGAGCCTTTCATAACATCAGCTGTAAATGTTGCAAGCGTGACCTGTGAGGATATTGATTTAGCTCTTTTTGGAAAGTCGGTGTCTGATCTTACTTTTGTCTCTGTTTTGATGCTGTTTTCTATGGTAGTGTTTCTTAACAGAAATTTAGTAGAAGCGACTTTCCTTTGTTCATCAAGTGGCAACAATTTGATTGCATTGTATGTACGATGGCAACAGGCATGCATTGGAAGACCCAGCGCAAGTTTGAAACCTTTACAATCTATGCTCTGCAGTTTTGTGAGTAAGCGTTTTGGTGCGCTGAAGAATATTTCTTGGGCATAGGTTAATTTAGATCTAATAAGCGATTTACAGAGATGAACAAGTGTTGATGCATCTTGTCCCCATATCTGTTTGCGAACTATTTTCAAGAAATTTAAACTTTTTTGAGCTTTTGTTAATAAGTATTCAATATGCTGATTCCAAGATAATTTGGCTGTAAGGAAAACTCCTAAGAATTTAATCGACTCATTATACTGAAGAAGAGTATCTCCCAGTTTGAACGTGGGAACATTTGCTGGGTTAGCTCCACTGTTAAACAAAACTATCTTTGTTTTTTCCACGGATAGATGTAGTCCATTTTCTACCATATATCGTGCTATTTTATCGAGTTCTAATTGATAACATTTACGCGTATAATTAAGACAGCGCAAAGGAGTTTTTCTTTTCATATTGACCTGCATCCACATGCATAAATCATCAGCATATTGAGCTAAAGTTACATGTTTAGAAATTTTACTGGGTAAGTCATGCAATAATAACATGAAGAGAAGGGGAGCAATAACGGATCCCTGAGGGATACCCATTTGAAGAAATCGTTTTGAAGAATACACATTTTCGATCCTCGTTTGAATTACGCGGTCTTCTAAGAAGCATTTGACATAATCAAAAATGTGACCTGTCAGCCCAATACTTTTCAATTTGAATAATAATCGGGAGTGCCATACTTGGTCGTATGCTTTAGTTATATCAAAGAATGTAGCTAAAACACATTGGCGTCTGGCAAATTGTTGTTTGATATTAGTGGTTAGCTTTGTTAGGAGTTCCACTGGTGACCTGCCTTTTCTAAACCCTGCCTGATTCACTGGTAATATGTTGTTCTTTTCACAGTAGTACATCAATCTCTTTAAAATTATTTTCTCCATAAGTTTACATACGTGTGATGTTAATGCAATTGGCCTATAGTTTTTCAAGTCAATATTGCATTTACCTGCTTTTAGTACAGGAACCACTATTGATTGTTTCCAATAGTCGGGCAGTTTGCCGCTATTCCAGCATTTTTTAAACATATTATGTAGCAAGATTAAAAAAATTTCTGGTAAATTTTTCAACATCTCATTGGAAATTGCATCAAATCCTACTGATGTCTTTTTATTTGGAATTGATTTAATGGCATCTTTTAATTCTTGGAGCGTGATTGGTGCATTTACGTAGTGCGTATTATCTGGGACATGATCCTTGTATGCGTCGATCTTTTCTTCCTGTACCCTATAATTTCTACTAGAGGCAGGAAGTCCTTCTACTCGACAGACCTCAGCAAACATGTCTGCAAAAGCTTCTGCTTTCTCCTGTGAGCTAGGTAAAGGGTTGTTTTCTAGCTTTACTGGAATTGATGGCAACATGATCCCATTTTTCATTGTTTTCAGTTTTTCCCAAATCTTTTGCATATCTTTATGGTCACTTACTTCACATGTACAAAAAGATGTCCAATATTGTTCTTTAGCTTGTTCTATGACTCTGTTACAGTTTATGTTCGCACTTTTCATTGCCGTATGATTTTCAGGTGACCTATTAGCTATATATTGTTTGTATTTTTCTTTCTTTTCGTTGACTGCCTTTTCACAATCTTTATTCCACCAGACTTTTCCATGATGTTTTCCTGTTTTTGACGCTTTAAGTTCTGGGATTGAAATTTTTGCAGCCCTTAAGAGTGACTTACAGAAATCTGCGTACATATCGTTTAAGGTCGTTGTTTCAGATAGATCTGTTCTTGTATTTCGTAGGAAAGCTTTAAAACTGGCCCAATCTGCGTATTTATAGTTAAACTTGGGTAAACTATCTTGTGGTATTGCATCAAACTCAGTGATGAGGTTAAGGGTAAGAAGTATGGGGATGTGATCTGATCCCAACAAGTCATCCTCTGTTTGCCATGTGGCATTTGGTGCTAGCGATGGTGAGATTAAGGTAAGGTCTATAGCTGTGGGTCTGTGGGTTGGTATATCAGGGACACGGGTAACGTGTCCGTTGTTGAGTAAGTATAAATTGGAATCTATAATATTTTCAATCAACCTGTTGCTAGTTATGTTTTTACAATCCTTGTCCCAAAATGGGGCATGTGCATTAAAATCACCACCAACTATCCACTTGTCACGTTGGTCATGAAAATGTTTCAACCACTCAGTATTCACAGAATCGGGACCTCTTGGTAGATAGACAGAGGCCAAATTCAAAACTAATGATGATGAACATTTTATAATGATTGCACATGAAGAAATAGATGAGGACGATTTTGGTACTGGCGATGACCTTTCGCAGTAGTTCAGTCCTTCACGAACATATATAGCTGTTTGTATTCGGCCACCGTCATTGATAGAGTCATATACTGGTGGATAATAAAACCCAGATATTT
>CM060306.1:81230511-81243011 GCA_030674185.1 Monoplex corrugatus
GGAACTGGGGGAAAAACGATCTACTCCATCGTCATGTGTGGCCTGACCGTGCAAATGATGAACGAAAAGAAGCATATTTTCGTAAACAATTTTCGTAAAATTTCAGTTTTAATTTCATTTCCCAAGATGACGTCTCCGTGCTCGGAATAAATTCCATAGGCACTTACGTCACAGGTGCCATGTGATGGAGAAGATCCAGAATGATCACGACACAAGCCTTAAGCCTGCGCATATCCCAAAATAGCTATCGGCACTTAGAAAAAGAAATATCTTTCATGGCTTAACCATTTTGTTCAGCACCTGTTTCCGCACATAATCCCAAAATATATATCAGTACTTGAAAAAAAAGGAAATATCTTTAGGGCTTAACCATTTTGTCCAGCACTTATTTCCCCCTCCTCTATTCTTAAACCTTCTTCACCCTTCTCTCCCTCTGCCCCCCACTCCTCTTCTTGTTCATATTAAATGTTGATTCCAGAAAATTCAATCTTTGCACACAGAGACGCGGCATCAATTTGACGAGTGTTGTAATCTACAGCTCATGATTTGCCAACAAACAAATTGGTGGCAAAAGATCTGAAAGAGATACCTCTGACATTATCTGAAGAAAAGGACCTTTGTGTTCATGTACGTTTCCCAAATCTCTCTCTCATCTTTTTCTCTCTCTCCTTTCTCTCTCTCTCTCTCTCTCTCTCTCTCTCTCTCTCTCTCTCTCTCTCTCTCTCTCTCTCTCCCTCTAGTCTTACTTTTTGTTTCTTTTTTTCTTCTGATGTTGTTTGAGTTCGTTTCATTATATTTTAATTATTTTGCGGTATGTTACCTACTTGCCTTTGTTTTAAGATTTTATATACGCAGATTAGGAAAAGCAGCTACGCAAGTTAGATTACGTTCTAGAAACTATGCAGTTAGAAAAATATAACAAGGATTCATTCATTCATTCATTCATTCATTCATTCATTCATTCATTCATTCATTCATTCGTTCATTCATTCATTGTCTCTCTCTTTCACTCACTCAGCTGGACAAACAGATGCACACAAATTTCAGAATATACTGTAGCAATGCCTATCCTGACCCACGATGTTTAAGGTATCTTCTGCTGAACCCCACCCCCACCCCCACCCACCCTAATGACAATACATTTTCAGTTGTAAGAGTAGACTTGTGAGCGAACCATTGATAAGGAGAATGTCCTACGTCCCTCGAACATTATTATCCAGGAGCAAATGACTCCAACGACTTCGAGAAGGCCTTACCCCAAGTATGTAAGAGGTAGAAGACATCGAAGCAAAAAGTCATCGAAAGATGCAGGGCATAAAGGACTACAGAGTCTTCGACAATGAAAAAACAAAAACAAAAAAGAAATGCCAAAGAATGAATAGGCCACCTCTTTTTTGACCAGGCGTGGCTGAGACAAAAGACTGTCCAGTCCTTGAGGCAAAGGACTCTCCTGTTCCCCAAGACAAAAGACTGTACAATATCTAAGGCAAAGGATTGTGTCATCCCTGAGAAAACAGACTGTGCAGTCCCTGAGGCAGACAAAGGACTACAATCCTTAAAAAAAAATACAGCATCCCCTAGATAAAGTACTTAAAATCCCTGAGAGAAAGGACAGTGCAATCCATTCGACAAAGTACTGTACACTTTCTGAGACAAAGGGCTGTAAAGTTCGTGAGACAAGGGACTGTATGTCCCTAAGACAAAGAACTGTACAATCCATGAGACAAAGGACTCTGAAACAAAGAACTATACGATCCCTAAAACAAAGGGTTCTGCAGTCCCTGAGATACAGGGCTTCCAATCCCGAAAACAAGGGCCAGTGCAATCCTTGATAACAAAGCCATCAATCCCAGCATCCAAAAGGCATGGTGTGGAGGATGAAATGATGAATATAACACAGAAGATTTTGATATAGATGTTTGTGGATATGCAACTTGAGTGTACACATATGAGCATTCAAGAAGCTTGGATTTTGCGGAAGAAATATTGATGACACTCGGATAATTCTATGTACGCTCAACCCAAATATTCTGCTAGCAGTTATTTGACAGATTCCTCGGATAATTCTATATACGCTCAACCCAAATATTCTGCTAGCAGTTATTTGACAGACTCCTCGGATAATTCTATATACGCTCAACCCAAATATTCTGCTAGAAGTTATTTGACAGACTCCTTGAGACTTTGCAAAACCCTAAGCTCCGGCAAGGTGTTGAAATTAGAAAGGGAGGGGAGGGGCGAACAGGTCCATGAAATATTAAGCTGACACCACCAGAATGATGGAAACATTGAGATGGGCAAGAAGGAACCAGAAAAAACACGAAAGAAGAATACGAACGCGTATTTAATACAACAGCAGCTTTTCTCACACTGGACACAGCAGCAGGGAAGTTTCAGTCTTTTTCTCAAAATGTTTGTATCTGGTGTTTGTAATCTCACGCCATTTTTTGCGCCTGTCTTGTCTTGTTGTATTAAATACGAGTTCGATTTCTTCTTTCGTGTTTTTTTTTTCTGGTTCCTGTCTGCTTGAACGCGGGCAGTCACACTTGTTTCGGATTGAGATGGGAAGATTTAAATGTTGCAGACTGGAACTGAACTCAAGATATCAGACCTTGAGCCTACGGCTCTGTCAAAAGAACCAACCAGTCCCCGTAAAGAAAAAGAAGAACAAAAACTTGGCCCGTCTGAGGACTGAACCCACGATCTCTGTGATATGAGCACGGCGCTTGGACAACCGAGCTAATGAATAACATTAAGCTAGTGGCCTCTCGAGGGTCGAACCCGCGACCTCTGTGTATTCAACATGTCATTCAAACCAAGTGAGTTAACAGGGCCCACAAATGAGAATTCAGGAAGGTAGGAAAGCACATCGTTCAACACATTGAGCACCTCAAATTAGACATGGATATCAGAGAACAAAGAAGATTCATGTGCCCTGCCGCTTGGCGTTGGCCGTCATGGCCCCTCCACACGAATCTATCCCTTGTCGCTGCAAGTATGTTTCCCACCCTCTCTGACCTCAGCCACTCTGCAAGTCCGTCCAATATTTTCTCCCTGGGTATACCTGGTGCTCTCTTTTCCTCTAGCTTTCTTTTTATGAGCGGGTGCTCTAATTTCTCTTGTCTCGTAAAATGTCCTATAAATGTTGCTTGTCTTTTTCTAATCTTCTTTATTGATGATCTTCTTGTGTCTGCCTCCTTCAACGCTTTCTCGTTTGTTTTCTTTGTTGTTCATGGAACTCTCAACATTCTTCTTAGAAATCACATTTCAGTTGCCTCAATCTTTTTCTGATTTGCTTGTTGACTGTCCAACCTCACAACCATATAACAGTATCGGTTCTATATAGCACTAAAGAACTCTCTTCCTGATTTTATTGATAAGTATTTGTTGGTAAGGACACGTTTCATCTTCTTGAATGCTGTTTTTGCTTGGCCGATTCTGCTGGCTATTTCTGATATGGATCTGCCGTCTGGTGAGATCACCGTTCCCAGATATTTAAACTTATCAACATGTCTCAACGTTGTGCCATTTGCTGTTATTTTGTATGAGGGAATTTTTTGTGCTGATTACCATGACTTCAGTCTTCTTGCTGTTTAGCTACCCCCCCCCCCCTTTAGTTTTGCTTTCTATTTCTATTATATTCACAAGGTTTTCTAGGTCTTTTCGTTTTCTGCATTTGCAGTACATTTTAAGACACGCAGAAGCCATACAAGGCAACAGATATCATCATTAGAAAGTTGTACCGAGACTAAGTGCTCTCTGGGGTGAAAGAGCACAGTAAAACGATCAAAGCCATTACCAGAGTGTGGAGAATCCACAATCTTCGTGATAACATACGTGCTGCCATGTCAAACCAGTGCAGGAGTACTTGAGAAGAGAAACCATCAAATATTTGCCACACGGTTTTCTACTTGTCCGACCTTGCTCCCTGTGATGCTGTCTCTATTTTCTTGGCCCTGAGATGACCTTCGTGGTCAGCTGGGACTCTTTCTATATTTGTAACCCTTTGACTCCTATACCCTACCCTCATCATCATCATGAGCCCTGTCGCATGGCGTTGGCCGTCCATACGAATCTATCCCTTGTCGCTGCATGTACATCTCCCACCCTCTCTGTCCTCAGCCATTCTGCAAGTCCGTCCAATATTTTTCCCTGGGTGTACCTGGTGTTCTGTTTCCTTCCAGCTTTCCTGTTGTGATCATGTGCTTTAAGTTCTCCTGTCTCATGAAATGTCCTATAAATGTTGTTTGTCTTTTCCTAGTCTTCTTCATTAATGTGCTCCTCGTGTCTGCCTTTTTCAAATCTCTCGTTTGTTTTCTTTGCTGTCCATGGAACTCTCAACATTCTTCTTAGAAATCACATTTCAGTTGCCTCAATCTTGTTCTGACTTTGCTTATTGACTGTCCACACCTCACAACCGTACAACAGTATCGATTCTACATAACATTCAAGAACTTTCTTCCTGGTGTTAATTGATAGGCATTTGTTGGTAAGAACGCTTTTTGTCTGCTTGAATGCTGTTTTAGCTTGGCCGATTCTGCTGGCTATTTCTGATGTGCATCTGACGTCTGGCGAGATGACCGTTCTCAGATATTTAAACTTACCAGCGTGTCTAAATGGAGTGCCATTTGCTGTCATTTTGTATGATGGGATTTCTTGGTGTTTTTTTTTTACTGATTACCATGACTTCAGTCTTCTTGCTAATAAGCTCCAGCTTTTTATTTTTGCTTTTTATTTCTATTATATTCACAAGATTTTGAAGTCTTTTTCGTTTCTTGCAATTAGAACGGTGTCAACTGCAATACGTCTTCAAACACGCAGAAGCCTTACAAGGCAACAGATATCATCATTAGAAAGTTGTACCGAGACTAAGTGCTCTCTGGGGTGAAAGAGCACAGTAAAACGATCAAAGCCATTACCAGAGTGTGGAGAATCCACAATCTTCGTGATAACATACGTGCTGCCGTGTCAAACCAGTGCAGGAGTACTTGAGAAGAGAAACCATCAAATATTTGCCACACGGTTTTCTACTTGTCTGACCTTGCTCCCTGTGATGCTGTCTCTATTTTCTTGGCCCTGAGATGATCTTCGTGGTCAGCTGGGACTCTTTCTATATTTGTAACCCTCTGACTCCCGCACCTTTTTCTACCACTTGCAAAAAATTAACTCTTTGACTCCCTCTCCCTATCCACCAGCTTTCTGAAGGATGCTGGTAGATAGTGTGCGGGAGTAAAATGGTTAAAAAAAGGTGTCTTGCAGAAAGGAAATCAAAGTCCCCAGTCATCCTTGAAAACAGATGTTTGTCAGTGTTTTGTATCTTTTAGATGCGACGATAAACCAAAATCCCGCGTGTTACATGCACTTAACACACGTTAAAGAAACCAGAAAAAGACGCAAATAGAATCAGAACGTGTATTCATATAACAAAATAAGACGGGCGCAAATGTTTAGGCCAACTGGCCTTTAGTTAGTCAAACTTACACAATACACAACAATGAGCAAATACATAAAAACTTAATGGACAGAACTACAAATTTTCGGCCAACTGGCCTTCTGTCAAACGTATACAATAGACAACAATGATTAAATACACAAAACTTACTGGACAAAACTACAAATTTTCGGCCAACTAGCCTTTTGTTAACGTCTACAAAAACAATGAATACACAAAAGTTAGTGGACAAAACTATACAACATTTCGGCCAACTGCCTTTTGTTAACATCTACAAAAGACAACAATGAATAAACACACAAAACTTAGTGGACAAAAACTGTATAAATTTTCGGCCAACTGGCCTTTTGTCAAACGTACACAAAAGACAAAAATAATAAACACACAAAACTTAGTGGACAAAAACTGTACAAATTTTCGGCCAACTGGCCTTTTGTCAAACGTATACGAAAGACAACAATGAACAAATACACAAAACTTAGTGGACAAAACTGTAGAAGACTTCCATGACGTTTTGGTGAACGAAACACACCTTCTGATTCTTTGTCTGGTTCTTGTTCCTATTTGCTTGAACGCTGGCTGGCACTCTGATACAGAATACAAGTCAAAGAACAGAGATATTATTCTTTATGAAATTCCTTAAATCCATCCGAAAACGTAAAACAAACTCTATGCAAAAAAAAAGTAACAGACAAGCCATAACAAAGTCCCAGAACTGGCCTGTTCGCTGCCCATCTTAATGTTTCCATCATTCTGGTGGCGTCCGTGTCATGTTTCATTGGTCCCTCTTCTTCACCTCCACTTCCTTTCCCTATTTCAAGACCTTTCCATATCCATCCAGTCGTCAGTCTGTTGCGTTGTGCAGTGTGGCACTGACATGAAAGTCATGATACAACGTACAATAGAAGACAGGCGCCTGTTTCTTGTATATGTTAAACAACTGTTCATCTTAGTACGGGTTTGGGTCTTAGCTGAAATTAAGCCAAAAATATTTTTATTGTTCGGCGATAGAATCCATTTAAAATGATAGTGAAACAAATTCTGCAGACACATTGACATGTTTTCGGTCGCTGAAATCTATCTAGTGACAGACAAACACGTCAACAGACAGACAGACTGACAAACGGACAGACAGACAGAGAGACAGATGGACGGACGGACGAACAGACAGACAGACAGACAGACAGAAAGACAGACTGTTTTATTTTCCTTCTGTTTTTCAACTCCCTCTGAGAAAACGGGGCTGAATGAGACAGTGACTCAGTCCACTCGTCTCGTCTGTATGTTTTGCACTATCTTCTTTGATTTTTGAAACAACAATCTGAGAGATAAATGATCTTGCTGGTTATGGTCAGTTTACTTATAAGTTCACTTTTGTCAAGACACTGTTTCCACGCTTGGCATAAATTCCATAAGCATCAGCACCACAGGTGCCGCTTGATGGAACACAGGTTAATATTGTGACTCACATGACAATGGAACCGACGATCCCAGAATTATCGGAATGCCTCTCTAATCCTTTGACTCCCGCACTTTATCCATCAGCTGCAAAAACTTACCACCTTGACTCCCTCACCCTATCCACCAGCTTCCTGCAGAAAGCTGGTGGATAGGGTGAGGAAGTCAAGGGGGTACGTTTTTGCTTTGCTGTCATTGATGACGATGCAGGATGCTGGTGGATAGGATAAGGGAGTCAAAGGGTTAACAGGCTGAATCTACAGAGCTACAAAAACTGAAGATTGAACCCAAGACCTTCGTCTTTTTTTCAGCATGGCACTCTAACCAACTGAGCTATAATGATAATGACGATGACGATGACAACGACGACGACGACGACGATGATGATGATGATGATGATGATGATAAAAAAGCAGTAGTAATAATAATGATCACAACAATAATAATGATAATAATAATGATAATGACGATGATGATGATGATGATGACGACGACGATGACGATGATAAATAAGAAGAAGAAGAAGAAGAAGAAGGAGATGCTGCTGCTGCTGCTGCTGCTGCTGCTGATTATAAAATAGTAGTAGTAATAATAATGATCACAACAATAATGACGATAATAATAATGATAATGACGATGATGATGATGACGACGACGATGACGATGATAAAGAAGAAGGAGATGATGATGATGATGATGATGATGATGATGATGATGATGATGATGAAGAAGAAGAAGAAGAAGAAGATGAATGATGATGATGATGATGATGATATGATGATGATATGATGATGATGATGATGATGACGACAACGACGACGATGATGATAATTGTAATAATAATAATGATTATACTAATGATGATAATGCTGCTGCTGCTGCTTTTGCTGATGTGATGATAACAACAACAACAACAATGATAATAATCAATAATAACAACAATAATAAATGACATTATCATAATAATATTATTATTATCATCATCATCATCATCATAAATGATTTTATTTATGTAGCGTCTTACCTATGGATCTCTAGGTGCTTACAAAAACGCATTCTTTCTCACACACACACGCCCACAGTCACAGACCAGTTTATTATCATAGAATGGATACAGGAACAGGCTTCAGAACATTACGAAGATTCTAGACATGGAAACATTGTCTGAACAGGTAAGTTTGGAGGTGGGGATTTGAAAGATGAAACAGAAATAGAATGTCTGATATTATTTGGAAGGGAACTCCAGAGCTGAGAGCCATACACAGAGAAGGAACGGAAGCCATGACATTTACATCTGAAGCAGTTTTACTGATAGTGCCGAGTGAAGAGACCACTAATACGTAAGTCTTGACTGCTTATGAGTGCAATAGTTTCACCTTTCGCACAAGTTTACTACCTAATTTCAAGAAGGTAAAAAACGTAGAAATACTAAGCTGATAAAAAGAGATTCTTTGGGATGGCTTCGTCGTTTGTTTCACACTTCACTCAACTCTGGGAAGACCGAAACAGATTAAAACACTAACATCTACACCTATCACTTACACACACAGCCCATGACTGTCGTACTCAGCATCATCAGCTGTGATGTATCGCCAATTCCACAGAAAACTGATCTAAGTCAAACGGTCAAATCAGACGTGGCCACGTACACGTAGACACTGTCTTGTAAGGAAGGCAGGGTAACCAAACCCCGTCCTTTTCCTGTCTGCCCAGGGCACTGTCCACACAAACAGGCTCTTTAACCTTTTCTGTTCCGCTAGGCTGGGTAATGTGAGCGTGCAATCTGTGTGCAGACTATGGTAAGCCTTAGTGTACATCAGAGAGTTTTTGTTCTATTTTGCTTGTTTGTTTAGTTTTTTTTTTTTTTATAGCATTACAATTTTTCTCGCATATGTGTATGCACGTAGTTTTGCCCAGTTTGTGCAGGCATTATGTTGCTGCACAGTCTGCATACTCTGTCTTCGGTGGATGTGTATACTGGGTATTTTCATGTTTCCACAAGACACTGACATGAATCACAAGATGTGTAATGTGCATCCTTAATGTTGTACGTGCGAGTACACACGAAAAAAAGTTTTGGCACTGACACGTTTGCACATATGTTGATCTGCAAGATCAGAAAAATCTCCCTTTGTTACGCACCAGACGACAGATATCCAGGCAAAATCAAACCCCGTACCTTTTAATAGGAAGCTTGACGTCTTACTCGTGTGTGTGTGTGTGTGTGTGTGTGTGTGTGTGTGTGTGTGTGTGTGTGTGTGTGTGTGTGTGTGTGTGGTGTGTCTGTGTGTGCCTGTGTGTCTGTGTGTGTCTGTGTGTGCGTGGGTGCGCCTCTGTTTGTGTGACTGTATGTGTGTATTTGTGTGTGTGTGTTTATGGTGTGTATGTGTGCGTGTGTGTGTGTATGTGTGTGTGTGCATGTGTATGTTTATGTGTGTATGTGTGTGTGTTTTATGTCCTTCTCTTATGATGACTTTACTTTTGCAATCTACTATCACTTCACGACCTAAGTACTTTCACAATCAGGTGTTCAGTGTTTATGATTCTGGGCGAATGTCATTGTAAAGACATCATTTAAGTCTACACATTATGGGGTTCTTCACTCAGACTCCCTCTGCAAATAAGTGATGATTATCTTCAGTGGGGATTCCGTGTAGATCATAACAGCATTATTGAACTCCATGGAAATGATGATTCAGCAGTAGTGAGAGGCCTCTGGTGGGTGGCCACAAAGCGATTTAACACTGACTGCTCCTTTGTATTCTCTGGCATTATGACTGTAACAGAATAAACTTGGTTTTTTACTAATCTGTTGGAATGATCAGTGTGGCAGAAATAGCCCTGATGTTGAGTGGAGGTTGGCACACCCTCACTACCATGACAAAAGCAATATCAATGGTAATAACAACAACGTCACCCCACCCCACAAAGGAAACAACAATAACAATAGCAATAGCAATAACATAAACAATAGAATAGCAATAACATCCCCACTGTGACAACAATAACAACAGCAAAAGCGACAACGTCATCCTTAACAGCAACAACGAAAACAGCAACAGCAACAACAGCAATAAAAACAGTAACAGCAACATACTATCACTACTATGACAACAACAATATCAACAATAACAACAATGCCACCCCCCAACAGCTACAACAGCATCAAAGTGCCACTTGTGTCAGTAAAGGCATTCTAAACAATTCAACAATATTTACATGTACGTACCATTTACCAGACCAGAATTATTTTTAACAATAGATTATTCACAACATAAAAAAGTTATCAAACTAGCAAACGCACAGACACGTAAACACACACACACACACACACACACACACACACACACACACACACACACACACACACAACAACATATATATATATATATATGTATATATATATATATATATAATGAGCCAGGGTCAAAAGGTGCTTTGGGGTGACTTTCCTAGTTCAAATCACTGCAACTTATTTTCTTGCCTTTACACAGCCTGAACAGTCCTAGATACTGAGCTTTAAATGTCAGATCAAATAGTAGACATGAATTCATGGAAGTTGAACAAATCATTTATTAGCCAGTCAAGTTTATATTTACACTTTTGCTCAAATTTCAACCTTCCTTTTACAGATAGGTGTAGTAGGCTGAGAATAAAGTTTGGTGTTAAACCAATGGTTGTACCTATGTACGTATTTTTTGGTTTCTTATCAAGGTTACTCACTAGTTTATAATTTCATTTGGGTTTTTTGCCTAATTTTTCATATATTCTGCTATGTTAAAGTGTAAATATAAGGTTTCATTCGTGACACTTTTGTGTCACAGGCCTACAGTTCTTTGATCAATCACAGTGGAAAAAAAATGATTAAAAACTGCAATGAAATAGGGCTTTTCAAGTTTTATGCATAAAACTGTCTGAATAGAACTGATCAGCACTGCAAACAAATGGATACTTTCGAAACTACGTGAGTTTTTAGCGTTCGTGTAACACCTGTCACGGATGAAACTATGCCCTATAAAGTATGAGCCACTGCCTCTGGAAAAGCCAGTCCAACATTTTGTTTGATCAAGGAGCATTCAAGGCGTGATGAAATATTTCTTTTCCGCCAAAATGGCTGAGCATGATCAAGATGAGTAAGACAAGTTGTGTTGTCACACCAGTTTTCTTGTCACGGATGAAACTATTTAACTGTTCAAATCACAGATTAAAGTGAGTCATGTTTTCTAACATAAATATGACTTTTTAGTTTGCAATAACATTTCAGTTATTGAAAATGTCTATAAATGTTTTCAACATCAATCTAAACGTACAAACATTAATGTAGTATGCTAATTAACATTGGCTGTGCACAGCCTACTGTTTAGTTGAACGCACTCACTGAGCCACCGCGAAAGACAAAACAGCTGCTCAGTGCCGGGAATCGTACCAAGCAACGGTCTGCTCTTTCAGTGCCAGCATGAAGCTGCAAGCCACTGGCCGCGGTAAATTCTAGATCTAGTGTCTGTGGTTCTACATCATGTATGTCCGATTCATCATAGCTGTAAGATTTTTGATAAAACCAACAGAAAGTACTCTGTCGCAACACACTGAAAGTTAATGAAAAAAAAAACTAAGTTAAGAAACTGACTGTCACAATGCAAAATACATGCATTTTCAACTGGTGGTGTAGTAAGCAGTTTACTTCTCTTGCCGTTAATCTATACATATGATGAAAGATGCATGAATGCATGCCATGCCGAAAGAAACATCGCAGGGACACTTAACTGTAAATAGCAAGAGGCGGTGCCGTAATGTAGGTGTACAGGGCACAGAACAGCACTGAGTTTTACATATTCCACACAAAGACTCAATGCTGATTTCTAGATCTAGAGATGCATTCACGTTTTGGTGCATACGTCTTTGTTTTGCTTTTTTGGGGTCTATCTCTCTCCCCTCCCCCCCTTCCGCTGGCTGTCAAAGTGTGCCACGATGTACATTGATCTATTGACAGTGTGCTGTCGAACTCAGCCCAGATCTATATCTGCCATAGATTTCTTGATCTTTTCCCTGCATTTTGTAACACAGCATTATTTCTAGCTTAGGAATATTTGTTTGCAGTGAGTCTGTGTATGATAGTACTTAGATCTACATTGTTTTATCTTTCACTCGTCTTTTAATTACAGATGTTATTTTACTTTGGTATTGTTTTATATTTTCATAAACTTGAATGGAGGAGTCATTCATGACATGCTACAGGAAATTGTGTTCGAGTCACACTGCAATCGTCACAGATGAAACTTTGTTGCTATGCTTTGAAATATTTGATGTATTAACTTTGACATACTTTTCGAAAATCTTCTCATTGTGTTCTTAGGAATATATCAGAATAATTAAAAAAATTGTTTGCTTTGTGTTTTTATGAGCACAAATATTCAGAAAGGTGTGTTGGTGTCACACTGCAATCGTCACAGATGAAACTTATTTTGTTGCTATGCTTTGTAATATTTGGTGTATTAACTTTTCCATCCTTTTCATAAATCTTTTCATTGTGTTCCTTGGAATAAAATATAAGAAACTGTCCTATTTTCTTGCTTTTCACTGTAGCTGTCTT
>CM060306.1:81245511-81268011 GCA_030674185.1 Monoplex corrugatus
CACACGATTGGCGATTTTCATTTAGCCCTCTTCTCCCACTGGACGAGGCAGCAGGGAAGTTTAAGTCTTTTTCTACTAATTTTGTATATGGTGTTTGTGATCTTACATTCACGCTTGACAAAGGTACTAATTTTATATTTGGTGTTTGTTTGTGATCTTACATTCACGCTTGACAAAGGTACTAATTTTGTATTTGGTGTTTGTTTGTGATATTACATTCACGCTTGACAAAGGTGGCCGAAAATTTGCGCCTGTCTTGTCTGGTTGTATTAAATACGTGTTCTGATTCTATTTTCGTGTTTTTCTGGTTCATAAATACACAGGTTGATTTAGATCAGATATTCTAGACTCTATCATTTTTATCTTTATTATTTTAGTGGGCTGATTGCTTCGTGGCCTGTACATCTGTACACATGCTGGTCTAACAGGATATTATGTTCACATCAATGTCAATGGGCAACGTGTTCCTCCCCTTCTTTTTTCTTCATTTTTTCCCCTCCTTTTTTCAGCTGTGAGCTTAATGCGAGGATTTCTTGTGTATTTCTTGACAGACTTTTAAAACTGACAATGATAATGATAATGACAATGATAGTAATGATGATGTTTTATTTTCCAACAGTAAAACGTATTAGCAAAAAGATTTTTTTTTTTATGCAAATGACACTTCCCACAAGGGAAGTAGCTATCTATCTGTCCAGTTATTACGTCCCTTGTCATATTTTTTAAGGTGGTCGATTACTATGCCTTCAGTATCTTGTCTTTCATATTTTGTTTTTGTTGTTGTTGTTTTTAAAATTTAAATGGGCTTTATAACCAATCAACACAACGAAGTGGTCGACACACTGACTACTGACTGGAGATCGTGGATTCAAACTTCCATCAACGCAAAAGAAAAAAAAATGATTGTGGGATTTACCCAGTCTGCTATACCCAGATTTCAGCGTGCTATGGGCTCAATGTTTCAGCTTCAGTTTTTCAAGATGACGTCTCCGTGCTCGAACGAATTCCATATGCACTAACGTCACAGGTGTCATGCTATGGTGATCATGGCACATGCCTTTAGCCTGCACATAAACCCATGAACTGGCCAGGTCCTGAGGTCCTACCGAGCATATGTTTTACCTAGTCTATGTTTTTTATACTAGTATTGTATGAGCTCGATGGGAAGACTGTAACCTCACAGTCGAGTCTCATCCACTTCACGGATGCGTGATTGAGGGCGTTGCTCTAATTTCCTGAGCAACACTGCAGGTGTCTGTATATCTCGGACCTGGTTGATGCCGGGATGTGTTATGGGCTTAGTGTAGAGAACAGCCCTGTCATCCAGTCTCAATCCTACATGGAAATCCAAAGCATTATAATGATCTTCCCAATTCGTATGAAACCATCGGTCATTATATCATGGCAAAAATTGACACAGATTCTGTGGCTGTTCCTGCCCTGACCTCAAGGTGACCTCACTTTCCTCTATCACATCCAGGTCGGAGGTAAGTTGAAGTTGGAATCTTTGGGGGTCAGTGCTCAAAGAGATAGGGGGCGTTTTGTCGTCAGGGGGGGGGGGGGACTTAGTGGTAGTCTCCTTTCCAAACGAGGTCTCTTCTTGGTCTGACTCCACCACTTAGCAATTACTGTATTCAGAAGAAGACTTAGAAGGCAACCTCCTTAGTAAACTTGATCTGAACAGGCATGGTTCAACTCCACCAAAGTGACCTGACAATAACGAAGTTTTCTCTAGCAGGTGCCCCTGTAAAGGTTTGGCATCGTTGTCTTCCATGGGCATCCTGCCACTGGCATTTTGAATGAATAAACAAGGGGCTGGTGGTGTTTTGAGGAGCTGGGACGAGCCACGTGGCTTCGACGCCACTAAAAACCACACACACACACACACACACCACACACACACACACACACACACACACACACACACACACACACACAACGCATACACACACGCATACACACACACACTCACACACATACACACACACACACATCACACACATCACACCACTCACACACACACGCCACACACACACACACACACACACTCACACAACACACACACACACACACACACACACAATATGGTCTTTCCTACTCAATGTCACCGACAACATCACCTTTGCTCAAGTTCATCATGCTCATAGTCTAGCCGACCACGAAAACTACATCAAGACTAAACCTTCGTTGCTGAGGGTTCTTTCACGTGCGCTAAGTGCATGATGCATACAGAATCTGTATCAATCATCTCGTCCGGAAAAGTGCAAAACACTGATAAACAGCTGTGTCTAAGGGTGACCAGGGTTCAATTTCCCTTCCGATGACACTTTCTATAAGAAGCGGGAGGACCCCCACTGACCACAAAGGCCGATGTCAGCGCCGAGGAGAGAAGACAAAAATAATCATAGAGAGCAACAAGGTCAGACGAGTGAAAAAACGTGTGGCAAATGTTTGATGTGTATCTTGACAAGTACTTCTGCACGAGTTTGACATGAGAGCTTTTACGGTAAGTTATCAGGATGTGTTATCTTTCCCCATCAATGTAATAATTACTACGATTTTTTTTTTTTTTTTCAGAAATCTTTCACCCCACAAAGTACTCGTCTCAATGGAGCGTCCTGGTGATCGTCTGTATCGCCTTGTGTTGTCTCCTGCGTGTGTACTAAGCATAGTGCCGTGAACTCTTTTTGAAAAACTGCATCTATACATTATAATTTGTTGTCTCCTCGCATTTATTTGTATTCACAGTCTTTTTTGTTTCTTTGTTTTGTTTAAAGAAGCCTTGTTTTTTGAAGACTGATATGTGTAAATTCAAATTAAATTGCTTGAGAAGTTAATCGCTCCCCGTCCACCTCCTTATCAAATTCGTAATTTCATCGTCCATCCAGCACTATGGATTGTGTAGATGCATTGACTGGTGCTGTTACTGTTTGGGAACATCAGCATTATGATGATGATGATGATGATGATGATTAGTAGTAGAAGTAGTAGTAGTAGTAGTGGTGGTGGTGGTAGTAGTAGTAGCAGTATTATCATTATTAGTAATAGTAGTAGTTGTAGCAGTAGGAGTACTAGTACCATTATCATTATTATAATTATTCTTGTCGCCGTTTTCATCATCATCATCATCATCATCATCATCACCATCATCATCATTTCTATTGTCTCTCTTTTTCTTCGTCATCATGATTATTGTTGCTGTTGTGACTGTTGCTATTATCGTTTCATTCGATTTGTCCTTTAACGTCTATTCACATAAGTGCTTCTGGACAGTTGATGACAAGGTATTATGATAATCATAATGATGATGATGATGATGATGACGGTGACGACGACGACAACAACGACGACGACAACGACGACGACAACGACGACGACAATGACGACGACGACGATGACAACAATGATGATGATGTTGATGTTGATGATGATGATGATGATGATGATGATGATGATGATGATGATGACAGTGATGATGATGATGTTGATGATGATGATCTTTATTTTCCTTTCTTGTGTCCAGCAGCTTCTACCAGGAAGGTGTCTTGCACGGAGATGAAGCTGATGGTCAGCGGCAAGATGGAAGGCCTGGAACATCGCAGCTCAGTGCTGTGGGTTATGCAAGACTGGCGAGTTGACTGACTTTCTCGTCAGGTAACCAAACAGTTCCATGTGTTTTGGTGCCTAATGTACCGGTTGGTAGATGTAACATCAACCATCTGTCTGATGCCATCGTTTCTGACTTCGTGCCTTTTTGGTTTGCCAGCTCCTCACCGGAGACGACAGACAAGAAGACGGCGAGTGTTACAGCAAGGGATGGAAACAATCAGCCCATGATCAGCCTGTGTCATCTTCTTTGTCTTATGTTGTGGTAGTGCACAAAGTAAGTCGCGTCAAGTGCAGTGCAGTCCAGTCCAGTCTAGTCCAGTCCAGTCCAGTCAAGTCAATCAAGTCAAGTCCAATCCAGTCCAGTCAAGTCAAGTCAAGTCAAGTCAAGTCAATCAAGTCAAGTCAAGTGAGTCAAGTCAAGTCAAGTCAAGTCAAGTCAAGTCAAGTCAAGTCCAGTCCAGTCCAGTCCAGTCCAGTCCAGTCCAATCCAGTCAATCAAGTCAAGTCAATCAAGTCAAGACTTCAGCTTAATGACGACAAAACAGAAGCTATCCTCATTGGCACCCGTCAGAAACTTTCTCAGCTGCCTCCTCTTTCTCTCCCATTATGTAACACATCAGTCCCAATTTCTGATTCAGCTAAAAACCTTGGTGTCTGCATTGACTCTACCCTCTCCATGAACAACTTTGTTTCTCAAACTGCCAGATCCTGCTACTATCATCTCCATCGTATAAGGCTGATCAGGAAGTATCTCTCTGTCGAAACAACTGCAAAACTCGTTCTCTCCTTCATAATGTCTCGCATTGACTATTGCAATTCACTCCTGTCTGGTCTTCCTGCCTCCACCATTCACATCCTACAGCGCATTCAAAACAATGCTGTACGCCTTGTACTCAAAAAGAAAAAAGCTGACCACATATCTCCTCTCCTGGCACAACTTCACTGGCTCCCTGTATCAAAGCGCATACAGTACAAACTAGACACCATGTGCTACAAAAGCCTCAATAACGCAGCCCCCGATTACCTGTCAAGCCTACTTGAGATCTATGTTCCCTCACGTACCCTCCGCTCTGCCTCCGATCCTCTGACTTTTCGCTTTCCACGCACTAAGCTCAATACCTATGGTCCACGAGCCTTCTCTGTTTCTGGTCCACTCTCCTGGAACAAACTTCCTCTCTCAGTCCGTCAGCAACCTACTTTTGTCTCCTTCAAGTCCGCTCTCAAAACTCACCTTTTCTCCTCCGCATAAAATCCTAACCCCCCTCTGCAGCCTGTCTCCGCTCGGAGGGAATCACATGGTTATAATATATAATTGTATATGCTATGCTCTCTATAATTTTCCATTGCTTTTATTCTTGCTTTTATTGCTTTTATTCTTTCTCCCCATTTATAGCCATGCGTGTGTGTGTGTGTGTGTGTGTGTGTGTGTGTGTGTGTGTGTGTGTGTGTGTGTGTGCGTGCGTGCGTGTGCGTGCGTGCGTGCGTGCGTGCTTGCGTGTGTGTCTGCTTCAGCGCTTAGATTTGATTTTATCAAGATTTTGCGCTATATAAATATTGTAATTATTATTATTTAAGTCAAGTCAATCAAGTCAAGTCCAGTCCAGTCCAGTCCAGTCCAGTCCAGTCCAGTCAAGTCAAGTCAAGTCAAGTCAAGTCCAGCCAAGTCAAGTCAAGTCAAGTCAAATCAAGTCAAGTCAAGTCAAGTCAAGTGAGTCAAGTCAAGTCAAGTCAAGTCAGTCAATCAAGTCAAGTCAAGTCAAGTGAGTCATGTCAAGTCAAACAAGTCAAGTCAAGTCAAGTGAGTCAAGTCAAGTCAAGTCAATCAAGTCAAGCAAAGTCAGGTGAGTCAAGTCAAGTCAAGTCAATCAAGTCAAGTCAAGTCAAGTCAGTCAAGTCAAGTCAAGTGAGTCAAGTCAAGTCAAGTGAGTCAAGTCAAGTCAAGTCAAGTGAGTCAAGTCAAGTCAAGTCAAGTGAGTCAAGTCAAGTCAATCAAGTCAAGTCAAGTCAAGTCAAGTCAATCAAGTCAAGTCAAGTCAGTCAATCAATCAAGTCAAGTCAAGTCAAGTCAAGTCAAGTCAAGTCAAGTTAAGTGAGTCAAGTCAAGTCAAGTCAATCAAGTCAAGTCAAGTCAATCAAGTCAAGTCAAGTCAAGTCAAGTTAAGTGAGTCAAGTCAAGTCAAGTCAATCAAGTCAAGTCAAGTGAGTCAAGTCAAGTCAGTCAAGTCAGTCAAGTCAAATCAAGTCAAGTGAGTCAAGTCTATCAAGTCAAGTCAAGTCAATCAAGTCAAGTCAAGTCAAGTCAAGTCAAGTCAGTCAATCAAGTCAAGTCAAGTCAAGAGAGTCATGTCAAGTCAATCAAGTCAAGTCAAGTCAAGTCAAGTCAAGTCAAGTCAAGTCAATCAAGTCAAGCAAAGTCAGGTGAGTCAAGTCAAGTCAAGTCAATCAAGTCAAGTCAAGTCAGTCAAGTCAAGTCAAGTGAGTCAAGTCAAGTCAAGTGAGTCAAGTCAAGTCAAGTGAGTCAAGTCAAGTCAAGTCAAGTGAGTCAAGTCAAGTCAATCAAGTCAAGTCAAGTCAATCAAGTCAAGTCAAGTCAGTCAATCAAGTCAAGTCAAGTCAAGTCAAGTCAAGTTAAGTGAGTCAAGTCAAGTCAATCAAGTCAAGTCAATCAAGTCAAGTCAAGTCAAGTCAAGTCAAGTCAAGTTAAGTGAGTCAAGTCAAGTCAAGTCAATCAAGTCAAGTCAAGTGAGTCAAGTCAAGTCAGTCAAGTCAGTCAAGTCAAATCAAGTCAAGTGAGTCAAGTCAATCAAGTCAAGTCAAGTCAATCAAGTCAAGTCAAGTCAAGTCAAGTGAGTCAAATCAAGTCAATCAAGTCAAGTGAGTCAAGTCAAGTCAAGTCAATCAAGTCAAGTCAAATGAGTCAAGTCAAGTCAAGTCAATCACGTCAAGTCAAGTCCAGTCCAGTCAAGTCAGGTCAAGTCAAGTCAAGTCAAGTGAATCAAGTCAAGTCAAGTCAAGTGAGTCAAGTCAAGCCAAGTAAAGTCAATCAAGTCAAGTCAAGTGAGTCAAGTCAAGTGAATCAAGTCAAGTCAAGTCAAGTCAAACCAAGTGAGTCAAGTCAAGTCAAGTGAATCAAGTCAAGTCAAGTCAAGTGAATCAAGTCATTTCAATCAAGTCAATCAAGTCAAGTCAAGTCAAGTGAATCAGTCAAGTCAAGTCAATTGAATCAAGTCAAGTCAAGTCAAGTCATGTCAATCAAGTCAATCAAGTCCAGTCCAGTCCAGTCCAGTCCAGTCATCTTCATATTTTCTCAATGGAAAACTACATCGTCGTAATCACATGTGCACACACTGAAAGAAACATATCAATCAATCAATCAATCAATCAATCAATCAATCAATCAATCAATCAATCAATCAATCAATCAATCAGTCAGTCAATCAATCAATCATTCAAAGGATCAATCAACTGGTTGATCAATCAATGAAATAATCAATCAGTTAAATCACTCACTCGCTCATTTAATCAATGGTAAAGATTTACGACACAAAAAAATTAAACGTTCAAATTATTGACAGATTTATTATGAAATACATAATAATTATTTTAACACACACTTGCACAAACACATGCACGCACACGTAAGCACGCACACACGCTCTATCTTCCTCTCTCTTACATACACACACACACATACACACACACGCACGCACATACACACGCACACACGCACGCACACATACACACACATGCACGCACACGCATTCACACTCACACACACATACACACACACTCACACACACACTCACACACACGCACACACACACACACACACACACCAGCATCAAATTACGCCCATATTTTTCAAGAGTATCACCGACACACAACCTTGTAGTCACCACTTCTACAGCACTATCTCTTCAAAGCTGGCTGAGCTGGTGAGCCTCTGCACACTGGGACGAATTCAAGTCGTGAACGTTCCAAGGCAAACACCGTATGCAGTTTTGTGTGAAGCGAATAAGGAATTGCCTAAGCACTACGAATCTATCTTGAACTAATTCCAGTTTAAGTTCAAGTTACCAAATACGCCACCAACCCAGTTTTCATGTGTGTGTGTGTGTGTGTGTATGTGTGTGCGTGCGTGCGTGCGTGCGTGCGTGCGTGCGTGCGTGTGTGTGTGTTGTGTGTGTGTGCGTGCGTGCGTGGTGTGTGTGTGTGTGTTGTTTGTGTGTGTGTGTGTGTGTGTGTGTGTGTGTGTGTGTGTGTGTGTGTGTGTGGTGTGTGTGTGTGTGTGTGTGTGTGTGAATCCATTTGAATTTGTGAACTGAGTGCATTTCTTCACTCATTTCATTTTCATTTTGAATTGATGAATTCGGCAGAATGGTTGGCGCCAACAGATCGGCCTGATTTATGACGTCTTAAATAGTGGGTGTTGTTGTTGAACATGTTACTGATTGAATGCATTCGTCGACGTGCGCGGTGATCTGTAGGTAAAACGTAAGACATCCAGCTGGAGGATCATGGCTTCTATCCATACGGACAACTTCGCCTGATGGATAAACGTTGGATGTTTTTCTCAGCTGCCAGGTTAACACGTGTGCAATCCCGTAAGTGCTTACACACACTTCATGTGTACATGTATACAGAATATCAACTATGCACGTTAAAGATTTTGTAAATCATGTAAGTAGCTGGCTTCATCATCATCATCATCATCATCATCATCATCATCATCATCATCATCATCATCATCATCATCATCATCATCATCATCATCAGGTGCCTTGCCGCATGGCGTTGGCGATCATGGACTTCCATCTGTCTCTATCTCTTGTTGCCTCAAGCATCTCTTCCACCCTCCTTGTCCTCACCACTCTGCAAGTCCGTCTAGTATCTTCTCCCTGGGTCTACCTGGTGCTCTCTTCCCCTGTAGCTTTCCCGTCGTGACCAGGCGCTCCAATTCCCCCCTCCTCATAAAATGGTCTACAAATGTTGCCTGTCTTTTCCTAATCTTCCTTATGAATGATCTTCTTGTGTCTGTCTCCACCAAGACTGTCTCGTTTGTTTTCTTTTCTGTACATGAAAACATCTGGCATGCGAGCCCACCAGCTATAAGAAACAAGAAAAAAGGAACAAGAGTGATTGATTTGATTCAGTTTTTATGTCCACACCCACCTCAGGTGATATGGCCGACGGGGAAAACCATCCCAGGGAAGTGGGGGAAAGGGGACTTCTGTAATCCTATACCGACACCACCAGAACAACAATGATGTTGAAGATGGGACAGTGAAAAGGCCAGTTTTAATATAGCGCATCCCAGGATTCGAACCAACAACCATTAGTATGTGAATCCGAACGCTTAAACCAGCTGAGTTACCGGGGCCTGCAAAAGAAACAAGAAAAATAAAAAGATTTTTAAGAGTGGCCTATGAACTTGTCTTAAAACTACGACCTCTCGCGCTACTCAGAGGAGACTGAACCAGATTAAAACAATAACATCTACACCTATCACTTACACACACAGCCCATGACTGTCGTACTCAGCATCATCAGCTGTGATGTATCGCCAATTCCACAGAAAACTGATCTAAGTAAAACGGTCAAATCAGACGTGGCCACGTAGACACTGTCTTGTAAGGAAGGCAGGGTAACCAAACCCCGTCCTTTCCCTATCTGCCCAGGGCACTGTCCACACAAACAGGCTCTTTAACCTTTTCTGTTCCGCTAGGCTTGGTAATGTGAACGTGCACTTTGTGTGCAGACTATAGTAGGCATTTGGGAACAAAATGAGAATTTTTGTCGTTTTTGCAGTTTACTGATAATTAGGGTTAAACCATCGACGACTCACATAATATGCAGTTTTGACATTGTGGCAAAAGAAAAACAGGTTTTAATTTTCGTTAGAAAGCAAATGTAATCCTGTGGATAAGTAATCCATGACATCAGTTAAAGTAACAAGTCATGAAAATGGCAATCGTTTTTGGTTTTGGCAAATAACTCTGAGCAAGATACAGAATAACCGTGAAAATTGTAAAACAAAATATTAAAAAATACCTTGTTGTGTAAATGATCCTTGGGAGTATAAGACACGATGTTTCGAGCCCAGGCCCTTTGTCAAGTGAAAAGAGAAGTGGAAAATAACATTGTAATTTCAAAAAATTTGAAAATTGTAATTTCAAAAAAACATATCACTATTCCACAATATGTGTTTCCAGTGCAAGGAACTGTCAATTTCAATGACTCGCCACCTCACACAAAAACACACACACAAGCAAGCAAGCAAGCAAGCGCACACACACACACGCACGCACGCACGCACGCACGCACGCACGCACGCACCACACAAAACGTACTGAGCCTCAAAACAAATCAAATTGCACTAAGTAAATGTAACGCGCGATTGTCATTGAAAGTATTTACGAAACCATTACAATTATTTTGCAATATTTCTGGTAAACTCTGTGATTTTTTGCTTAGTTTGGTATTGTTCAAAATTTTATCAAGCATTTTTAAAAATAAAAGTTGCAATTATTACAAGAATTATACAGCGAAATTACGAGCAGTCCCTTAAAAATACTGGCAGTTTGCCATAATGTTTGCATGTATGTTGTGAAGGTGTTGTCTATTTAATTTTAATCTACAGAGTGATTGTTGATGGCTTGAACAAAACAATATCCATTTCTATCAATGCCAGTTAAAACTTTAGCCTTTATTCTTTTTCTATGTCATTTTTATTAACACCATCATAATCAACAACATCACCAAAAACAGTGGTAGTAGTGTCACCACCATCGAAAGCAACAAGAAAAATAAGCTTTCAAAATATTAAGATTAACAAAAACAAAAACACCAACAACACGACCAGAACAACAAGAACATGAATACAAAAAACAACACGAAAGAAGAATGCGAACGCGTATTTAATACAACAAGACAAGATAGGCGCAAATTTTCGGCCAGGCGTAAGATTACAAACAATCAAATACCAGATACAAAAATTATAAGAAAAAGACTGAAACTTCCCTGCTGCTGTGTCCAATGTGAGAAAAGGAATCTTTTGTATCTGGTGTTTGTTTGTTTGTAATCTTACGCTTGACACAGGCCAGTTAGTCGAAACTTTGCGCCTGTCCTGTTTTGTTGTATTGAATACGCGTTCGTATTCTTCTTTCGTGTTTTTTCTGGTTCCTGTTTGCTTAAACGCGGGCAGTCACACTTGTTTTGGATTACAAACAAAACAAAAAAAACAAAAAAACAACAACAACAACAACAATGGACTTGCGAGACAAAGATCAAGGGTTCGAAACAATCCAAAATTTATGGTTCTGGGAATGTTTGGCGAAGACTGATTTTTACCCAGAATTTCACGCGTTGCAGGCTTAGTTGGGAAGACTGGGGCTTCACAGCTGAATGTCATGACTGTTAGAATATGAGTCTTTTGGAGCAGCCCTCAACTTATCTTATCAACATCAGTGTTATCAGTATCTTTCAGGCATAACTGGTGCTTGAATTATCATAGCAGGAAACACAGACTACAACCCTGTCATGTACTTTCAAATCAAATGCAAATGTATTTACATCATTGTGATCACCTTCATTGTATGAATCAACAGAGTAATGTAAGAGTCGTCACTATACTATGGCCCTCAAAGCCCTCCTCTCGGATCTCCTGTGTTTAGTTTGAAATGTCCTTTCATGTTCTAAGACATTTCATAATCAGATTTTCAGTTTCTACGGGTCCTGGAGAATGTCTTTATACGGAGGTAACTGCAGTCTTCACAGTATGCGGTTCTTCATTCAGGCTGCCTCTGCAGCTATGTGGTCATTGTCATCAGTAAAGAGCTTAGCGAGTCTCAGATCAAATAATGCGCGACTGAACTGCATAAAAAAATACTGGCAGTAATGAGGGACTCTGGTGGGTGACCTTTATGGTGGTTGATGTTGATCCCTTTGGTGGACTCCATAACACTGGAACTGCGACAGAATGAGCCTGAGTTTAGTGGTGTGTTGGTGAGCTTGATGGTAGATGGAAAAAAAGACCTATGAAATACTAAACTGACACCACCAAAACGATGGAAGCATTAAGAAGGGCAGCGAACAAGTCAGCTTTTAATTAACGCTGCCGGCTGGAACTGAACTTGAGACACCAGATCTTGAGTCACAGCTCTATCACAACAACCTACCAGCCCACTTGAATGAGTGTTGTGAGAGAAATGCCACAGAGATTGAGCAGAAGTAGGGTTACTTCCACTACCACCGTTGCCACCACGAGGATACCATCGCTATCATCATCACACTAGCAACAACAACAATTTCTCTCGGTTTTGCGTCTGTAACTCATGTAGACTTCCTTTTACACACACATGGAAACAAACACACACATGCACATTCACATACACATAACATACACATACACATACACAACATACACATACACATACACATACACATACACACACACATATATATATATGTATATGTATTATATATATATATATATATATATATATATATATATATACGCACATACACACAACAGAACACAACACACACACACACACAAACACACACACACAAACACACACACACACACACACACACACACACACACACACACACACACACACACACACACACACACAACACACACACACACACTATGCCACGAGTCAGCTAAACATGTCTTGCGCCTAGCTTTTAAAAGGAGAGCTCATACAGCGACAACAGCAGTAAGAAATCACAGGTAATTCTAGCCAACAAGATGGTTATGTTCCGTCTTGTGTCTGCAGCAGTCTAATTATTCGACGGCCACCCCCCGCCTGCTGACTTTTTAACTTCCATTAAACTGAACGACATGAAGGAAGTGATGCAGGTCACGTGGCAACAATCAGCCAATCACAGCCAGTGCATCAGCGGCAGTGGTGTGCACCAAGATTGATCAATAGGTTCGCTTTCATTGCCGGAAACCCGAATGTCACGCAACTTAAACATGAATATCCACTTCAAGTCGTTGTCGTCTTGGTGGAAAGAGAAAGTTGAAAGGTGTTGGACATAAAAGCTTGGAGCATTCTCTTTCTTTTTTCCATTCTCTCTCTCTCTCTCTCTCTCTCTCTCTCTCTCTCTCTCTCTTAGAAAGTAGGATAATTGATTCAGCCAGACCTATGGTGTCTGTATTTGTGAATGCTATCTGCTTGTGATGGCATTCAGAGTATCCTTGCATTGTTTCAATGGTCTCCCCTGGTCATGCTATTATTGTTTAAACCCTCCATGCAGGACCAGCTTTGGGATGAGGTTGTCTTTGAAATGGAAGAAGACTGTCGGAAGCAGAACCAAAGGTCACAGGATTCCATCCCACACAGGACCTATGGAAGAATATGTGCCTCCAGGATAGATCTTGTATCCCATGAAGACCTAACCAATACCTGACAATCAAAACCAGAAGACTAGTATGTCTACTCACCCTTTGGATCAACGTGAGTCCATCATCATCGTCATCATCAACATCATCATCACAGAGAGAAAAGAGAGAGAGAGAAGAGAGAAAGAAAGAAAGAGAGAGAGAGAGGTGGAGAGATAGAATAGATAGAAAGATAGATAGAAGATAGATAATAGATAGATAAAGGTGGAGAGAGAGAATAGAAAGATAGATAGACAGATAGATAGACAGACAGATAGATAGATAGATAGATAGATAGATCGATAGATAGATGCATACATACATACATAGGTCTATCATACATACATACATATAACATCATAGACAGACAGATAGATAGACGGAGATAGATAGATAGATAGATTGATAGATAGATGCATACATACATACATACATACATACATGCATACATCATACATACATACATAGACAACAGATAGACGGATATAATAGATAGATACATAGATAGACGATAGATCGATAGATAGGTAGATAGATAGATAGATGCATAATACATACATACATAGACAGATAGATAGATAGATAGATAGATACATACATACATACATACATACATACATAAACATACATACATACATACATACATACATAGACAGATAGATAGATACATAGATAGATACATAGTAGATAGATAGATAGATAGATAGATAGATAGATAGATAGACCAAATGCCACATGCATAATCCATAATGATAAATGCATATATTTGCTTAACTGGTGATTGCTAAACTGAAAATGAGTATTGTTTGTTTTTAGATGAAGCAATTTCATTGTTTGTTTGTTTGTTGTTGTTGTATTGTTGCTGTTGCTAGTTGTTGTTGTTGTATTTGTCTTGTTGTTGTTGTTGTTTGATAACCCTCAGATAAGTTTTGTAGTTACCTTGGTTATACACATGATTTTAAATCAGGCCAAGGCGTTTGTCATCCTTTGCCCACTGCAAACATTATACCAGAGACGATGATAGCAAAGATCGTTGACCTGTCATGCCACAAACAATGACGTGAAGGTGTGAATAGTAACATGATTTGACCACTTAATGTCTCCATCCCGTTGATACTCAAGCTGACCATTTTTGTTCTCAGTGACGAAAAAGGATCGTCGTTATCAAACAGGAAAAAAAAAACCCCACCAACATCAGCCATCCTGCGGGGCCTTGGATTGGTTATCAATGCTAACATCCGTTTCCTTTGCTGGGCCTTCACAAAGGTTACCAACCAATGCTAACATCAGATCTTCATCCTTTGTAGGGATTTGGAAAGGTAATCAGTGCTAACAATAATTTCTTTTGTGGGGCCTTGCAAGGGTTATCACATGGAATATCGATCCCGTTTCCTTTGGTGGGTAATGCAAAGGTTGTCAGTACACTAACAACTTCCTTTGTGGGGTCTTGTAAGGTTACCAGTGCTGTTTCTTTTTTGTTGTTGTTGTGATATTCATCAAGGAATATCACTGATATTTCGTATCAAAAGCGACCAGACAAGAGGAAAACTCTAACTGATATGCAAACTCTGAAGCAAAGCGATTATTATCATTAAAGTAAAACCGAAACAGACACAGGTAGAATACGAACACATTATAATAAACGAAAAAAGATAGGCACAAATTTTCAGTCGGTTTTGGGCTCAGTACTAACTTCCTTTGAAAGAAAAACAAGTCGTTCTATGAGGTTTTGAAAGTGTCCTCAGGGTTTAAACTTTTCGCCCTGATACTTATTAGGGATTATATCAATGCATGTAGTGCTGTTTGGTAACAGAAGGTACCCCGCAGTAGAAGAGGAAAGGTATAGCTTTTAGTTATATTTACCTCGTCTCACCAGTCGCAGTGGCGTAGAGGTTAACGCAACCGACTACCGACTGGAAGGTAGTGGGTTTGAATCCCCATCAGTCCCTTCAAATATTTATCATTATGGGATTTTTCGGCTCTAACCGGCTCCTACCCAGAGTTGGGCGTGCTGTTGGCCCATTAGGAAGACTGGGACCACACAGTCGAGTCTCATCCACTTCACGGATCCGTCATTGAGGGTGTTGCTCGAATCTTCTGACAGCACCGCAGGGCCTGGTTGACGCCAGGATATGTTACGATAGTAGGCGTAGAGTACAGCCCTGTCAGCAGTCTTAATCCTAGAGGGAACTCCAAAGCACCATGATTATCATCTTCATCGACATCATCATCATCGCATTGTAGAAAAAAAAAATTGCCAGCTTCTGTGGCCATTGACGTGGTGTAGAAAATGGGACGGGAAAAAAAGTGAGCACAAAGGTACCTCTCTGAGTGCGATGATTCTTAAAAACATTTTTTTACCTCGTCTCTAAGAGTTATACGGACAACTTCCTGTTGTAATAACCTCACCCAGTTCAAATAATTTTCAATACAGTAATTTGCTTGGAATTACTTGTTATCTGTCCTGCATTTGATAGATATTTATTCGGCGATTCCACTTTGAATTGCAGCTTCCTATAATTATCTCTCTACGTTGACCATGGATTCAGTCAGTCAACAAAGACAAAACATTAAATTCATTGTGGTTGTGCTTGTGTGTACTGTGTACAGAAGAGGGGGAGTGGGCAGAGAAATAGAAAGAAATAAAGTGAAAAAAGGAAAGACAGACAGACCGAAAGAAAGAAAGAAAGAAAGAAAGAAAAAAGGAAAGAAAGCAAGACAGACAGAAAGAAAGAAAGATAGAAAGAAGGAAAGAAAGAAAGAGATAGACACACATTGGGCCAATCAAACTCAATTGTTCCACTTAGCTTTACTCCTTTCGTGAGCTTCTTTATTTTCTTTTAAAAAAAAAGCTTTCATGTCCTTCTCCTTTCCTCTGTCTCTCTCTCTCTCTCTCTCTCTGTCTCTCTCTCTGTTTCTGTCTCTCTCTCTTGTCTCTCTCTCTCTCTCTCTCTCTCTCTCTCATCTCTCTCTCATTCTCTCTCATCTCCCAAGACGACAATGACCTGAAATGGATATTATTTTAAAAGTTGCGTGACGATAAGGTTTCCAGCAATGAAAGCGAACCTATTGATCAGCCCTAGTGCACATCACTGCCAGGACTGCGCTGGCTGTGATTGGCTTCATTCGGCCACGTGACTGCATTGCTTCCTTCATGTCGTTCGGTTTAATGGAAGTTAAAAGTCAGCAGGCAGGGTGCTGGCCCCTGATTCATTAGACTGCTGCAGGCACACTGATAGAACATAACCGTTTGGTTGGCTAGAATTACCTGTGAGTTCTTACTGCTGCTGTTGTTTTTGCTGTTGTCGTTGTTGTTGCTGCTGCTGCTGCTTTTTTTTTTGCTTTTTTTTTGCTCTTGTGTTGGTGTTGGTGATGGCGATTTTGAGGCGTTTTGTTGTTGTTGCTGTTGTTTTTGTTCCTCTGTTCTATCATGCTCTCTGTATTTGTCTTAAAAGACTTCTGAATTCTGTGCATTTATCTGCCAGTCTGCCTGCACGCACACGTGCACACACACAGACACACGCACACAAACACACGTACACGCGAGCACACACACAACACACACACACACAACACACACACAACACACACACACTCTCATACACACACACACACACGCACACACACACACACGTGCACACACGTACACACATACGCACACACACTAGCATACACACTCATACACGCACACTCACCCATACATGCACATACACACGTACATAGGCTTCAATAAAATCAAACCAAATACAAGAAGTGTCAAACCCAAGTATCATTTAGGCAAGCTTTGAGAATACTGTCCAAACGTAAGATGATAATAGTTCTGATGTCAAAGACAAATATACAATCTTTGAACGAACTGTAACTTCGTTGAAAACAGACCAAAGAGCTTATAATGGGAACTATTAATTTTAGAGCTGAGCAATATGAACATATGATTTTTAACTGCGAAGTTTCTGCTTCAGTTTCAGTTTTTCAAAATGACGTGTCCCACACTTGGAATGAATTCCATAGGCACTGAGGCTACAGATGCCGTTTGACGGAAGAAATCCTGACTGATCATAGCACAAGCCTTAAGCCTGCACATAGACCCATGAGTTGGCCAGGTCATGAGATTCTAGCAATCGTATGGGGTTTGTATCTTATATTAGTATTTGTATCACTCCGTCATTGGAACAGTTTTGGCTACATTGTAGACATGTGTATCAATGTATCTAGTCTTAAAAGAGAGGAGAGAGAGAGGGGGAGAGAGAGAGAGAGAGGAGAGGAGAGGGGACTGAATGAAAACATAACCAGCCACTAAACATCAATTGGTTTCTCGACCTACTTACTTACTTTTTATTCACTTACTCACTCACTCACTCACTCACTTACTTGCCTGCTTGCTTACTTGCTTGCTTGCTTACTTGCTTGCTTACTTACTTACTTACTTATCTATCGATGATTAAGAAAATATAGGCTTCACCTAGTTGATAGCGGCTGAGCATTTGGGCATTTTCTGTCATGTGAGACGAGTTTATACAGATTAGCTAGTGTGATTCAGACCTTTAATATTTATTTATTTGCTTTATATATATGTTCCTTTTTTGAAGGTAAGATACACACATACACATGTCATTTACATGTAACCAATATTATTTTAGTGGTAGGCCGATAAAATACCAGTATAAAATATAACTAGGTAAAACATAGCTTTAGGTAGGGCCTCAGGATCTGGCCAGCTCATGGGCTTATGTGCAGGCTAAAGGCTTGTGCCACGATCACCATACACGTGGCACCTCTGACGTTAGTGCATATGGAATTCGTTCCGAGCGCGGAGACTCATCTTGAAAAACTGAAACTGAAACTGAATTGTTTCTCGTCACAAAAAGCCCCATGACTAGTACTTTACATTGCCAAAGCACCAGCTCCACCCCATCACTCTATGTTTCTAAAATATCAAATTTAAACTTCAAAACACTTTATGCCTCGTCCCAAATGGACATGTCTTACAACTAGGCCTTGTTATTCTATAAATATAAAATAAGCACATTAAGAACAGATGAACCATAATAACTACAGTGTCAAAGAAATTATGAAAGTGAATGAAATATTAATTCCAGATATCAGCTGGTCACGTGCTTTACAAAAGCATGAGAGACATAGGTAACAAAACGTAAAGGAAATACGTGTCAATCATTAACAAAACAACAACAACAACACCACCACCACCAACAACAACAAATAACTGTAATAACATAACAATAATAATAATACTAGTGGCTAATATATATATTATATATAATATATATATATATATGCTATTTATGTATATGTATATTGGTCATTTTATGAGGAAAGGGAAATTGGAGCACCTGGTCACAACGGGAAAGCTGGAGGAAAGAGAGCACCGGGTAGACCAAGGGAGAAGATGCTAGACGGACTTGCAGAGTGGCTGAAGACAAGGAGGGAGGAAGAGATGCTTGAGGCAACAAGAGATAGAGACAGATGGAAGTCCATAATCGCCAACGCCATGATGCAAGCACCTGATGATGATGATGATATATATGTATGCTATTTTCATTGGTATTAATATGTATATATATACATACATACATATTACATATATATATATATATATATATATATATATATATATATATATATATAAGAGAATATAGAGAGAGAGAGAGAGAGAGGAGAGAGAGATGTATACACACACACATTATAATACGAATGAAAATAGCATACCACTTACTTGACAGACATACATACAAAGGAAAAGAAGAAAGTAAAGGAAGCAATGGAAAGTGCACGGAATTGAATTTGATGTCACATCTGTATCCCCATTATTTTTGTTCTCTCTAATTAAATTGCCTTTTGACATTTGTGGCCTCAGTGCATGTGGAATTCATTCCGAGGGCTGAGGTGCCATCTTGAGAAACTGAAATTCAATTTGCTTTCTCCCTCTTTGTTCATATATTTCTATGCAGATTAATATACGAGTATTTGATTGCTAACCTATATGTGAGCTTTGTGAACCAGTCGCCGTGGTGCAGTGGTTAGCATAATGGGATACTAACTGGAAGGTTGTTGGGTCGAATCCCATAGTCCTATCAAAATGGCTGTGGGATTGTTCAGTCCAAACCAGCTCCTACCCAGCTTGGAGCATGTTATGGGCTCATTGAGAATACACAGACTGCAGGAGTTGAGCCTCATCCGTTTCACGAAAGCATCAGTGAGGGTATTGCTCAATTTTAATCAGTAAATTCTTTTTTTCTATAGTACTATTGCTCAGATTTTAATCAGTAAATCGTTTTTCTACAGTAATATTCTCCAAAACTCAATTTGACGCGATGAGCATTACACACAATCAGAGACCTCTTGAAGCAAGTTGACCACATTCCACAATGTTGTTGTACTGTGTGTATCTTAGCTGGTCGTGCATGCTGGGTGTTTTCCTGGTTTTTCTATATGCTAGCCACTGTCCACGCCTCTCAACCAATACTGTTGTACGGTTGTGAGGCGTGGACAGTCAACAAGCAAAGCCAAACAAGATTGAGGCAGCCGAGATGTGGTTTCTAAGAAGAATGTTGATGAGTTCCATGGACAGCAAAGAAAACAAACGGGACAGTCTTGATGGAGGCAGACACAAGAAGATCATTCATAAGGAAGATTAGGAAAAGACAGGCAACATTTATAGGCCATTTTATGAGGAAAGGGAAAGCTGGAGGGAAAGAGAGCACTGGGTAGATCCAGGGAGAAGATACTAGACGGACTTGCAGAGTGACTGGGGACAAGGGGGGTGGAAGAGATTCTTGAGGCAACAAGAGATAGAGACAGATGGAAGTTCATAATCGCCAATGCCATGCGGCAAGGCACCTGATGATGATGATGAGCCACTAAACGTGACGTAACCTATGGGATCTGGAACTTGCATACCTGAGGTTCTGCATACGTACTTACACACACACAATAAGGGGTTAGGCACTCGGTAGATTTGTACACATGCTGAGTTGGAAGATCAGAAATGTCTCTACTACTTTCCTTCCTCCCCATCCCCCACCCCCCATCTTTACCCACCAGGCGGAGATGTCAAGATGGATAAGAACCCAGTATCTTCCGATTGGAAGGTCTAATATTTACCCACCTGACCACATCCTCACCACGTCGAGGAATCGTGCACGCAGTCTTTTTCTTTCTCTCTTTGTTTTACAGACACACGTCGCAGGCGAAACTGTTTGCCAGCAGCCCTATCAATGCGGTATTGACAAAGTGATTACACCCTCAGCTAACTCCTTCAACCACCGCTAAAAGCCAATATGCACAGCCTGCCTGTTGAAATCTGCAGTCACCGCAGGCGTTTGTATAATACTAGGAATAACAACCACCGTGGTTTCTTTCACCGAAACTAGAAAAGAAAAAATACTAGTCAGTGATAGTAGAAACAAGAAAAAAAAAAACACGAAAAAAAAAAAGAATCATTGCGTGTATTTAATACAATTAGACAAGACAGGCGCAAAATTTCGGCCAACTGGCCTTTGTCAAGCGTAAGATCACAAACACACAAGCAGCAAATACAAAAAAAATTAGGAGAAAAAGACTGAAACTTCCCTGCTGCTTCGTCCGGTGTGAGAAAAAGACAAACACACAAACAGCTAATACAAAAATTAGGAGAAAAAGACTGAAACTTCCCTGCTGCTTCGTCCAGTGGGAGAAAAAGATAGTAGCATTAGGTCTTAATGGACCTGTCTTAGCTACTCTACACATATGATACAACCACCTTTATTAAAAGAAAAAAAAAGAAGTAAAGGAAGCATTACAAAGAAACAAAGACAATGGCAAAATGTGTTAACTCTTAAGGCTGTGATGAAAACAGATGTACACCACAACACACACAACGTCAAAGAAGCAGCTAAAATGAACTACAACTAAATATCTATCTTTATTTCAATTGATCAGACGCTTCAAAACAGCATGACAGACAGAATCAGACACATGCAAAGTAAACACATGTCAATCCCCCAACAATAACAACAAAACTACAGATTCAGTTTCAGTTTCAGTTTCAGTTTCTCAAGATGACGTCTCCGTGCTCGGAGCGAATTCCATATGCATTAACGTCACATGTGCCATGTGTATGGCGACCGTGGCACATGCCTGAAGCCTGCACATAAACTCATGAGCTGGCCAGATCCTGAGGCCCTACCTAGATTGTTTTACCTAGTCTATATTTTTTGCTGGTACTTTATTAGCCTACCACTGGTATAATCTTGGTTACATGTAGATGCAACCAAGGAAGCAAATCCCAACCCTGAAGATCTGAACGAGATGCTGTTTGCAGATGATCAAAGCCTTGCACATGAAAAAGAAGGGGAACTCCAGGAGCACACGAACAACCTGAACACACAATGTGAGAACTTCGGCATGAAAATCAGTATCAGCAAAACCGAGACACTGAAAGTCAGTAGAACACCTGGCCGCCTCAACATCAACATCGAGGGGACAGCACTGAAACAAGTCAGCGAGTTCAAGTATCTTGGAAGTATCTTCACAGAAGATGGACGTCTCAACAGAGAGATCGAGACAAGAGTTCAAAAGGCCAACAGCGTCAGCTACCAGCTTGCCCCACTCCTAAGACACCCCAACATCCCCATCGAGACCAAAGCCAAACTCATCGAGTCCATATTTAGACCAACCTTGACCTACCAGTGTCAGACATGGACCCTTACCAAAAGTCTTGAAAGAAAGATCACCACCTGCGAGATGAGATGTCTAAGGAGAGCAGTCAACAAAACCAGACATGATAAGATCAAGAACATCAAGATCAGAGAAATGATTGGAACAACACCAATTCTCCACTACATCCAACAGCAGAGAACCAGGTGGTTCGGGCATCTGACACGCATGGCACCTCACCAGCTTGCCAGTAAAGCTTACAACACAAAGGTGTCAGGGTACAAGGCAAGGGGTAGACCGAGGAAGACCTGGATCGAGGGTGTGAAAGAAACACTGAAGACCCACAACATCCCACTCAACCAGGCCTTCAAACTTGCCGCAGACAGAAAGCTCTTTCTCCCCTCGACGCCCAAGATGGTATAAGAGGACGGATAAAGTAAAGTAAAGTAAAGTACATGTAGATGACATGTGTATGTGTGCATCTTACCTTCAAAAAAGGGACATATATATGAAGCAGATAAATAAATCATTAAAGGTCTGAATCACAACACAACTAGCTATTCTGTATAAATTCGTCTAAACTAGGTGAAGCCAATATTTTCTTACAAAACTACAACAATAACATAACAATGTCAGTAATAGTGGAAATCACGTTTAAAGCTAGGGTAGAGTCAGAACAATTTAAACGTTTAAATATTAAATGAGATTTTCAACTCCGTTGTGTCTATTCTTGTCACTCCCTCACACCATCCACTGTCTGCCTTCGGGTATTGGAGTTATTACATTTATTTCAAGAGGGATTCATCGTGCTTGGACAACACCATATGCGCTCCACCCAAATCTGT